>OY751347.1:1200000-1800000 GCA_963564715.1 Catocala sponsa
ATAGTTACGCGCTTCGACTGCGTGTGTCAAATGCATGGTTGTGTGCGTGTAGTGTTTTTTCATTAATTTAATGTATGTCTAATGCATATTTTATATAAATATTAGGATTCGCCCCTTCTTCTCCATATAAACTTTAACTGTGCCAAATTCCATACTCCTCCATCCGAGCAATTTTCGTAAAAAGGGGTACAAAGTTTTTGCTTCGCGTATTTAATATATAGATTTTTTTTCTTTTTTTCCGCATTTAGGTATGTATATTCACATTACTTCTAATGAGAGGCGTGATTTGGGCTTAAACTCATTAATTTATTGTTTATAGTATGGTCTCAAAAATGAGGAATGCGAGTTACAACGTTCTCTCAACACTAAGATGTGATAAGTAATTTATTATTATATATAACATATTTCCAACGTTGATCAAAGCATATTTTCGACGATTTTAAGGAATCACAAATGTTTATGTTCAGCACCTTGACTTTTAATACGAAGCGTCGATTGATGAGCTTTACACTGATTCGCTATTCAATGTGATGATTGAACATTTGGTATTTAGAGCAAACGTGCTATAAGTTATTTAATAATTTTGGAATCTGGCCTTCATTGCGCAATCCTTAGTCCATATGTTAAGCTTACTGACTTACTTTTTAGTACTTGAATGTATTATATAGTCTGTAGGGCTTTTTGAAGCAGCGATAGCTCAGTGGGGTGACCAACAGACTGCAATGCAGAGGGTCTCGGGTTCGAACTCACGTCGCGCACCTCTGACTTTCGGAAGTTATATGACTTTTCGAAATCATGTGCTTATTGATTGACAATTATCGCCTGCTCCGTGCCTCGGAGAGCACGTTAAGCCGTCGGTCCCGGCTGCCATGAACATCTACGGCAGTCGTTATTGGGAGAGTGTCGACACAAAAGATCCCACTGGGTCGAAGTGTCGCCGGTCTGCACTGACTGGCCCCCGCATAAGATAAAATAAGATAAGCTTACTGAAGTTTCAGTAGCATCTAATATTTTAAAACTATATATGAGGCCCAAGTTTTTCATTTATCAGTATTAAATTTGCTTTCTGTACTTATATTTCTTAGTAAGCCTTTCGAATTATTTTTATAATTTTGGAATTTGGTCTTCATTGCGCAGTCCTTAGTTCATTTGTTGAGCTTAATTAAGTTTTAGTAGCACCTAATAGCTAAATCTTTATATATATAAATCATCTGTGCGTGTGTTTGTAATTAAGCTCCTCCTAAACGGCTGGATCGATTTTGGTCAAATTTTTTGTGTGTGTTCACGTGGATTCGAGAATGGTTTAGATTTGGTTTTTTTGAAGTGAAAACTTCTTTAGGCGCGTTGAGTACTTCTTGGGTGAACAAAAATCATAGAACTTGCGTCATCGTCACGCTATAACGAAATTTTGACCCCCTTAATAATCCCCAAGAGAGTATCAGGAATCCGACCCACCCTCTTTCCTTTCTTTTTTGTTTATAAAGATTTTTTTATGATCAAGGATAAAAATTTCTATCGGCAGTCCCCAAAAACAGCCACAATTTTTTTTTCGTGTTTGCAGGACAACATCTGTCGGGACAGCTAGTACCTTATATGATATATGTATATGGGAACATATTTTGCTTTCACCAGTATTAAATTAGCTTTCTGCACATGGATAGATATTTCTAGCAATCCTTTAGAAAAAGACAATTCGTGATGTTAAGAGGGACTTTAGAATCTATACAAATAAATAAAATTGAAGTGTCTGTTTGTAATGTCAAAATAACAGCTTTTTATCTAATGCATATGTAATGCATATGAAAGTATATAAGGTACCTATACGAAACCATCTATTTTTAAAATTTTTGTCTGTCTGTCTGTCTGTTTGTCTGTCTGTCTGTTTGTTCCGGGTAATCTCCGAAACGACTGAACCGATTTTGACGGGTCTTTCACTGGCAGATAGCTGATGTTATAAGGAGTAACATAGGCTACTTTGATTTTAGAAAAAAATAGGGTTTCGCGGAGACAAACACTTTTTAGTTAAAATCTACGCGGGCGAAGTCGCAGGTAACAGCTAGTATATAATAAATAACCAGCATATTTGTTCCCTCCTAAAAACCAATTTACATCCATCGTTAGAGACAAGTTAATCACATTAACTAATACGCACATTCTCCAACATACATGTTCACACATACCAGCTATTATTATCCTTCACAGCCCAAAGATACAACAGTACTCTAAGGCCAAACTACATCCAATGTAAACACCAGAAATTCCCTCAACTAAAGGTAATCGACCAATAAAGCAATTGGATACTAGACGTGCCTAGTTTGAGTTGTTTTACGTTATCGCGATCGAAACATTTACCGCATTTGGCTCTCTGATTGGTTAAGAGCTTGCAGCGGGCCAATCGGAGCGCCGAACGTCATAAACGTACATACATACATAGATTCACACCTGTTTCCCAGAGGGGTAGGCAGAGACTACGGCTTTCCATTTGCTACGATGCTGACACTCTTCTCTGGCTTCATAAGCCTTCCTTTCCTTTCCTGTATTTGTAAGGTGCTGCAATCGTTATACCATGTCGATCGCGGTAACGTAAAACAAACTCGCACTAGGCGCTCTGGCCTCCTCAGAGCGTAGCTATCGTTTGTAACGTAAGCTTTATATATAGAAGTCTGGCGAAATATCGTTTGTTTGTGTTACGCTAAGTTTTAGTTTCTGCTCGTCGGGGTAATCACTGCGCGGATTATGTAGTGGCAAATTGTTTTATTTATAGATGCCGTTTCAATGTTTCGTAGGTGAATCTTTGAGAATACTTTACGTTTTCGTTGTTGATTTTTAGAAGTGAAAGCTTCTTTAGGCGCGTTGAGCACTTCTAGGGTGAACAAAAATCATAGTACTCGCGTCAGCGTCACGCTTCGTCATTGTCACGCTTCCACGCTTTCCATTTTTGAATTATTTTAGAATACTAGCGGTCGCCTAGTGCTCGAAATTTGACCAATAATATTGCTGATAGATGTCATTATACATATATTGATATATGTAACCATAGTTACGCGCTTCGACTGCGTGTGTCAAATGCACGCTTTCCATTTTTGAATTATTTTTGGTTTATAATTTGGTTTATAAAGAAGTGTTTATAATCAAGGATTAAAGTTTTCACTTCTATCGGCGGTCTCCAAAGACTGCCCCAATTTTTTATATTATTTATTTACTTTGTATAGAAAGTTGTGATTCTTGAGACATTACGACGACTTATAAATAATCAAATATATACTATACTATACCAGCTTTAGAATAAATACTCTGATTTAAGAAACGGTGAATTTTCGTAAAATGTATTCGAAACTCTACTTTTAATTTTACATCACGCTCGTAATTTACCTGTACTTTAAAAAGTTTGTAAAGTTTTCTTTTACATTTGCAAAATGTTCGTAAATAGTTTGAATTTAAATGTCCATCATCTCAGACTATAAAACAATGATATGAAGATGATGATAAAATTAAAAAGGATTCTATATCAGGATTAGATACAGCAAGTAGAAAACCGTAGTCACTGGCTTCCAGAAACCAGGACTGATAGATATAAACATGAATGTGAGATCCGGATCTTGTTGGTATCAGATCAGAAATAAACACCAGACGATGGGTTTGCGAGTGCAGTGCGATGCACTTCAATCGAACCGATGTGTTTCGGGTGACCGCAGGGTTACGCCGACAGTTCAATATGTCTTAGAAGTTGTGACTACAGTTAATGAATCGTTCTTTGTAAAGAAATCGTTGCCACCCAAGCAGAAGATAAATGGAGATTTATAACATAGAGTAATTTTAAAATTTCTTTGTTGAAGAGATTAAGAATTGTCTATACTAATATTATAAAGCTGAAAAGTTTGTTTTTATTTGAACACGTTAATCTCAGGAACTACTGGTTCGAATTGAAACCGTTAGTGTAAACGACTGCCACGCCTGAGGTCGCGGGTTCGATTCCCGCACAAGTCAAACAATTGTGTGCATGAACATGGATGTTTGTCTTAGTCTGTGTATTTCTATGTATAGTATGTACGTATTTACAAAAAAAAGTATATATGTATGTTTATCCATTGTCTAGTACCCATAGTACAAGCTCTGCTTAGTTTGGGCTAGATGGTGTTGTGTGTATGTGATAAAATATTATTATTATTTTATTTGTTTCTCTTTCACGGGTATTTCCCTAATACGTTAGGAATATACCCGGCCCTTTGAGAGGCTTACACGGAGACATGCGTCCAACGTGAAGAGGCCCTTCGATAGTTTTAATCAAAGGTGGGATGGAACACCTACAGCGGCACTAGCCGCAGCAGGCGTAAGAGTATTACTACGTATGGATTCTAATATATGGGCTATGGGTATGGGTGTTTGATGGATTAATATTATTATTCAGGAAGAAATCAGAGGAATCCGTTTGTATGGACATAACCTGCGTTATCCTTTAACCGGGTCTTCTGTACCTATCTACTCTGTCACACGGCGGCAGCCAAAACATATTTGTTTTCAACAATTTTTCTGTTTGGTCAGCGTCTCAAAACCACTTAATATTAAAAGCAGCCATTTTTACCGAGTGCTTACAAGTGGGTCACGTATCTGAAACTAATAGGCGAAACAATAGAGGTCTGTCCAACGAGCTGTATTGGATAACGAGCGAGTGCGCGTGAGGAGGGGAGCTGAGTAGTCTTATGTTTTGGGCTCTTACTTGTGGAGATTTAGAACGAATTCATTTAAGTCCGCTACTATATTGAACCAGCATGCTTTTGAACTAGAATGGTTTATCTTGATTTTGTTGTTGTTATGTTTTGTTTATTTACTATGGAATGATCTTTATTTACATAATGTTATAGAGTTGTATGGACGGCTTAAATGACGTTTATTGGCGTATAAAATACCGATAAATAGTGATGTATGTAGTTAGTTCTTTAAGGAAAAAATATATCCGATTTATTTTTAAAGAGTGGACAGACTTCCTAATTTATTAGGGTTTCTTGCCGTCAATTTTGATGTCGGGTCGGAAAATTTTACTTTTTTATTTTATTAAGGCTTACCAACAGTTGTTACAGATATAATACAGATGGGAACATACAAGTATTTGTGTCTTAAATCTAACTGCACAACCAATTATAGGTAAACACCACATGCAACATGTTTACTGTATTAGTTATCTATTACTTATATAATTGAATATACTTATACAAGGTTATTCTTACTAAAGTGAAAACCTCTCAGGGGGTGATTGTACTTGTTATTATAAACAACTTTAGTTTTGAGACATTGCCGAAATAGCGACAAAAAATCGGCTGTTCAATACATTTTGCCGAGGTCAAAGTTTAATTTTGCATGGAACAGCTGATTTTTTTTCGCTATTTCGGCAATCTCTCAGAACAAAAGTTGTTTATAATAACAAGTACAATCACCCCCTGAGAGGTTTTCACTTTACTAAGAATAACCTTGTATAATATGTGTACTTAAATTCCTGATATGATATTATATACTTAATTACTATATATCACATTTTAATACATTTGAAATGTCTGACAAACATCGATATTGTATCAGAATGGACGTCAGCCAGGTTGCTGCATTCGTTTATAAGTTTGCACATGCGGGGTATTGGCGAATCAACACCAAACACTGTATGGCGAAGAGCTGGAGCTAGGGGTGATATAGGTTTGCGAGGTGGTCTACGGGGTACTCTAAAATTGAATTTACTGTGTATTACTGAGTTTATCTGTTAAGATAGTTTCATTAGCAGTACGGCATCGATGGTATATATGATCGATGCAGTACGGTGTCTAGAAATGTATCCAGAAGATTGCAATAGCGTCGATACATAATTATAAGCAACTCTCCTTATAGTTAATCAAAACAGCTGGCGAAATATGGGTATGATTTATCACTGCTTACCTCTTCAAAGATATACAGACATACTTTTATATTTAATAATAATAATAATAATATTCTATCACATACACACAACACCATCTAGCCTAAACTAAGCAGAGCTTGTACTATGGATACTAGACAATGGATAAACATACATAATATATACATTTTTTGTAAATACGTACATATTATACATAGAAACATCCAGACCAAGACAAACATCCATGTCCATGCACACAAATGTTTGACTTGTGCGGGAATCGAACCCGCGACCTCAGGCGTGGCAGTCGGTTACACTAACCACTACGCCATCGAGGCATATATGTATAAGCAATTTTACATAACAAAGAGTTCGCTATTTAAGTTCTGCAATCAACCAACAAAATGCTGAAGCTCAAACTAGGGGGGGGAGTTGTCCAGTAAAATCTCATCAAATATAATTTACACTGGGGGAGCATAATTGAAAATCTGACGTTAACTTTTGAAAAACATAAATTATTATTACAGGTATTTAAAAAAAATAAAAGATTGCGTTTACTTTTCTTGGAACATTCCATTTCGTGCGTTAAAAAAATTTCATGGCTATTATAAGGATTTACTTCGAAAATAAGAAAAAGTAAAAATCTCACGTAACAGGGACGGGGGTCTCACCAAATCTCACTAAATCTCACCAAAGGGGAGGGAGGAGTCCGAATTAAAAGAAAACTGCTCACGTAATTAATGGATGCCCCCGAAGAACAGTCCTAAACCAAATACTATAATCGCATCACGCCCAAGATCCTAAGGTTATTAGGCTTCCACCATATTATCACTAAAATCCAAAACTGTAGTATGTAGGTACATAAACAGGTATACCACAAAACAAACGCTCATCACTCATTCAGTCCACACACTTACGACAGCATACTTTACGCGTATCGACACATTTTTCAAACGATATTCTCAGAAACCGCCGGCCTATTCTGGATTCGTCTCACTTGTCGATCGTCAGTACCGAATGTCAAGCAAGCGATACCTATCTTAGAGAGACACAATAGGAGTTGTCAACACCTCTGTATGCGACAAGAGATAAGGTCACAATGGGGGGTATTAACACCTCTGTGTAATGACGAGATAAACATTTTTATGTTAATTTGTCGTGTGAACTGATTGATTTGTGTACTCTTCATTCCTTTATATATGTTCGTTTAAATAACGAAGAAATGGCATACACAAATATAAAATAGTATCTATCTTTTCATATAATAATAATAATTTATTAATTTATTAAGGATCTCCAACAAAGAATATACACAAAATTGCACTGTCAAATGGACATTAGTTTTGTATAGTGTACTCCTTCAGTTATAGGAGACCACAGCATGCACATACATTTAACAACAAAGCATAAAATAGAAAATTTCAAATTAATTAATTAAAATAAGCTACACGTTAGGAATTAACTTAACAAAAGAAATAAACAATGTGAAACTTAATTATAAACTTAAATAACCCGTTCTAAGTGTGTTTTAGATTTTGGTAAGGGTTGACTAATATCAATATCGTGAGACTTTGATAAATTATTGTATTTTTTATTGTATTGTATTAATGTCCTTTCAGGCCGAAATTCGGTCGCGGTAGCCAATAGTAACGGAGATTAGCCATCTGCGCAGGAGAACGCAAGTTCAATCTCTATTCTATTTGTTTTCTTTTTATGCATCTAACGTGGCAAACAAACATACGGGCCACCTGATGGTAAGTGGTCACCGTAGCCTATGGACGTCTGCAACACCAGAGGTATCACTTGCGCGTTGCCGACCCTTTAGGAAAAAAGGAAGTGGGAAGGAGCGGGAAGGGGGAAAGAGGGTGATAGGGCCTCCGGCACTCGCACTCACCAAACGAAACACAACAGTAGGAATACTGGTATTTCACGTCGATATTCTGTGAGAGGGTAGTACTTCCCCGTTCGAGCCGGTCCATTCATGCTGAAATCAGCAAGGCTGTTATAGCCCGATGAAACGGCAATCCCACACGACCGTAGTGAGATTCGACGCAAGATCAACAGCTTTACGTATTTAACATGCATTACGCATAGCGGTGTGCAACACTGTCATCTGCCAAATTTCAGGCTGCAATTAAGAATTTGATGACAGGAATACACTTCTTTTTTAAGTGAAAACTTCTTTAGACGCGTTGAGCACTTCTTGGGTGAACAAAAATCATAGAACTCGCGTCATCGTCACGCTTACACGCTTTCCATTTTTGAATTATTTTAGAATATTAACAATATCTCAGAATTGGTGCGTCCTACGCAAATAATAACGAAATTTTGACCCCCTTAATAACCACTTAGAGAGTATCAGGAACTAGCATCCGAACCGCCCCTTTTTTTGTTTTATAAATATGTGTTTATGATCAAAGTTTTCACTTCTATCGGCAATCCCCAAAGACTGCCCCAATTTTTTTTTATACGGCCTTTGTTTCGATCCCAAGACCTCACGCACAGCAATGCAGCAGTAATCAAAACCGATGCTCCAGTTAAAATCTACATCGAAAATAAAACAAATGTCTATAATTTGCCTGTATGTATAATATGTTTGCATAAAGATATTTAATCATCATGCAAAAACTACTTGACAGATTTTGCTAAAATTTTGCAATAATGATCTTCATATCCAAAAGAACATACAGGCTATAAATTATCATGCTGATTACAACGAACGGTGAGTAATAAAGCACAATAACCATGTACAAAAATGGCGCGCGAGTGATCTCGCGGCTACAGGAATTTTATAATATTAATATTTGAAACTGAGAGAATAAATTGAAATTCTTGAAAGAAATATCTTTACAAAGCGATTACCAATTACGCTGTAATGTTGAAAAATATAAGAAGTTTAATATTATGTTGTGTTTTTATTGCCAATTTATAATTAAATGAACAGTTAATTAATCGTAGTAGCTATAAAGCCGTACGGCTCTGTCTGTGAAGAATACCTATTTAGGCAATTTAGTGTCCTAACTGTGAATTAAAAGTTTTAACGAGAGTTTTATGCATTTTGTTTCAACTATGACTGCATGTGTGGCGCAACGGTAGTGAAAGCCACTACTGTACGTTTATCTCAGGTTCGATATCCCGATGACGTAACGTTCTTGTGTTTATCTGTTAAGAAATTCTCAGTAGCACATTGTTTGATTCCCACGCAAGGTAAAATATTGTGAACCGCAACTAGTTGTACCAACTCTGGGTGCTGTTCGCGTTTGATCTTTGAATGTTGTAAGGTCCCTCGTGACATAGGAATCAATCCTATTGTCTTTTATAATAAATAACTGAAACTAAACTAAGTGTGGCTTTAACACGTTTCCTGTCCGATGAACCATATATGGTACATAGCAATTGATTTTCTATTGTGTCTATCACGGGACTGTGAATGGGTAAATGTATCTGTTGTTTCAATGTTCATAAAGTTCGTTTCGAAGACAACTCGTGTGATAACAGTCTTTTAAAATTATAAGAAAGCTAAGCTTGTAAAATTTATCTCTTTTTAAACAGCCATAAGCAATGATAATATTTCACACGTTATTAGTATTAAATGAACAGCGAAATTTAACTTCAATTAGTTAGAAACTTTAAATAATGTAATCAAACAGAGCTTTAATGAATCACGTACGAAGTGAATTCAAACGGGACGTCCTAATTCTTACAAACGTAACGTGAGCCGGGCGGTACAAATTATATGTGTTTTGATTAGGGCTGCCACTGTGAGCAGGGCTTCAAAGGGCCAAGGGAAACTTGATTCTTAGAAGCGTAGCTGATTAAAACGAAATATGAATAACATTATTTTTAATTATCTAGAATTATTTAGTTGGAATAGCAGCAATAGCTCAGTGGGGAGACCAACAAACTGCAATGCAGAGGGTCTCGGGTCAGAACCCACGTCGCGCACCTCTGACTTTCGGAAAATATATGACTTTTCGAAATTATGTGCGTATTGATTGACAATTAACGCCTGCTCCGTGCCTCGGAGAGCACGTTAAGCCGTCGGTCCCGGCTGCCATGAACATCTATGGCAGTCGTTATTGGGAAGTCAGTGCCCTCTAATATCCTAACACTGGTCTAGCCTTAAGGTGTCGTTAGCCTTCGGGTTGCGGAGGTCAGGTGGCAGCCGCTCCGTGTAAAAACGGATATCATAGTCAAATCCGGTTAGACTAGAAAGCCGACCCCAACTAACTTGGGAATAATAAAGGCTAGGGAGAAGTAAGTAGCGCTTAGGAGAGCAAACCCTTGCCTAAGCAAGGAAACTAAATGTAGCTTCAGTAACTACGTAAACTCGTTATCGTTAATAAATTATTTTTTGACTGTAACTTTAACGTTTGCGTTATTCGGTGCCGAATCCCCGGTTCGAGCTAAGGGTGGCTTTACTGTTAAGACATTAAAACCACCCTTAGCTACGGAAAATTAAGATTTTCAGTAGCAACACACATGCATACGTGTACTACGTGTACATGTGTGTACTTGCCTGACAAATGCTGAACTATGCCCTGTTCTGACACGCCACACTTAAGCATTTCTTTTTTTTTATGTTTTATTGTAATTGTTTTCAATTTTTATTGTTATGTTTATCTTGTGCGTGTTCAGAATAAATTATTTTTTTCTTCTTCTTCTTTCTTCTAAATGCTACGTTGCTATGTCTTTTTCGGCAATTACTTTTATAGTATAATATGATGATACAGTAAGTGTACTTTTTATTATCATCCTTACTAATATTATAAATTCGAAAGTAACTCTGTCTGTCTATCAGTCTGTCTGTCTGTTACCTTTTCACGGCTAAATCACTCAACTGATTGAGATGAAATTTGGCACAGATATAGTTTAAAACCTGGGGAAGGACATAGGCTACTTTTATTGATGTAAGTACCACGCGGGCGGAGCCGCGCGTAAAAGCTAGTAATCTATATCTATACTAATAATATAAAGCTGAAGAGTTTTTTGTTCGTTTGTTTGAACGCGCTACTCTCAGGAACTACTGGTTCGATTTGAAAAATTCTTTTAGTGTTAGATAGCCTATTTATCGAGGAAGGCTTTAGGTTATATAACATCACGCTACGACCCACGGGGGTGGCGCAGTAACGTTAAACGCGGGTAAAACCGCGGGAACATCTAGTATACTATAAAAGCTGTTTTGTGTTTCTCGTTTCATAGAACTACAATGTTGCCTTAAGTGGCAAACTGAAAGACAAATGTTTACGTAGCGAAATTCTACCTGTGACAGTTCTACGAGTCGAGATAACTGTTAATATTAACGCTTTAGTAATATTTTAGAAAACAATGTTACTTTTACATGGTAATAGTTTGCCTTTAGCTCGGCTCGAATAACTAGCTAAAGCGATTATCACACGGCACCGCCCCTCCGCGCGGACGGCGGTGGCGGTAAAGCGAAAGAGCACCGCTCGACCGCGCGGTCGGACGGTGTACGTGTGTTAGGCATCAACGGATTTAGTAGAGGTCAATGCGACATGAGATCCGCTTCACCGCCTACCGCGACGGTGCTCGGTGCCGTGTGTTAATCGCCTTACGAACTAGGGAACAGTACTTCTTCTGAGTGAAAGGTTACTCTGTGTAATTTTCTGTAGCCCTGACAATGTGTATGCGAAATATCAGGATGATCGGTCCAGTAATTAAGGCGTCAAGGCGTAACAAACAAACAAACTCACATTCGTATTTATAATATTACTAGTGTTCACTCGCGGCAACGCTCGCGTAAATGTAGGTTAGGTTAGTGCTGCAAAAGTTTAAAAAAAAAAAAATTTGCAGCAGGTATTTTTCTGGATGAAAGGTACCCTATGTCCTATTCTGTACCCCTGACAACGTGTATGTAAAATTTCATGTTGATCGGTTGAGTAGTTAAGGCGTGAAAGCGTAACAAACAAACTCATTTTCGCATTTATAATATTAGTTAGGATTTAGGATTCATTGCTACTTCGACAGGATTTAAAACATTCGTGTTGTATCGAGAAGAATTCTGAAAACTATATTCATCGTGGCAACCTAACTCGATTGCGATATGTTTGATTGGCTGTTATTAATTCATGTTTTGAGCTTCAGAACTCTACGGTTAGCCTTGGAATTTATCGGTTTTTTTTTGCATTTAATAATAGATTATTCTAGTTTCTTTATAAGTACAGTGCTCAAGTAAATTAAGTTATTTATTCACCTACTGTCAACCCTGATACAAACACCGAAGTCCACCATTAGCATTCTCCGTGGCGCATACAAATTCTAGCAGTTTGTCCACGGCAGCGTTTCTTGTAAACACGTTGATTTACAGAATACGGGCACTCGTACATTAATAGTGAGTGACTTGCGCCTCTGGTATTTACGCTAGTACTACTTGTCTGGCAGTAAACCAATACATGTACATAATTACTAATATATATCCTTAGCACGGCCCCATACATTATTTATGTTGATAAAGTTTTACAGTAAAATGGTCCGACTTTGCTCCCCTATGGGTAATTATGCTCCTGTTTTATCGCATTTTTTTTTTTTTATTTTGCTCGTCAATATGACCACACTCCACCTGATGGTAAGCAGTCGTGTGGTCTAAGAGCAGTGGCCTCCACACCGCCCTCATGGTAGCCGAGGCGATGTGAGGTCTCTACTTTGACGGCCTGAGAATGTGCTTTTTCACGCCCCGCTTAAAGGACCCAGGATTGAAGGAAGAAGGAAACACGTGCCTTGGCAGAGAATTCCAGGCCTTGGTCGTTCGGCAGAGGTATGAGGACCCAAACTTGTCGGTACGCCTAATATGTTATTAGGAAATAGGTAATCAGGAAAGCGTAAATTTGCTCCAAATACTTTCACAGTTGAGATTGGTTGACAATTGTATCTAGGAGCAAATATAGCCATGTCAATGGGTAACTTTGCTCCTTATTCATTGTTTCATATATATAATAAAATACTTCATAATATTGAATTACCAATAAAAATGTGGTAGATAAAATGTTCGTCTTTATATAAATACTTCTGATTATATTTTATAATTAATAATTTAAAAAAATATACATAACTTTCTGAATTTGGAGCAAAGTAGGACCATTTTATGGTACAGTTTTGTAGGTTATTGAATCAAGTGATATTGAAGAAGGGTAGAACGTAATCGTAAATTTAGGTTAAATTGGATCTACTTGCTCTGGTAAGTGTGAGGGAGGATCTTATAGAAGATCGTTTGCTATCTTGTGTTGCGTTCCTGCATTCTTGCTGTGCTTAGTATTTCAGGCTCCTTGAGGAGACCCTGTATTGTTAGCGAGAGATCTATAGACTTTATCTCTTGTGCTATCCACACAGCGACTTTTTTAACCTCTAAGTCTTCTTCAGAGATTAATGAAAACACTATGTGGGTCTGTGTGTCTGTCTGTTAGTGACAGGCATAACTCTGGAATCACTGGACCGATAGACTTGTAACTTGGTGTGCAGACACCTTGGGGTCATACCTCGGTCAGATTTGAGCCCATGGGCCCTGTGAGTCAAAAGACCCCGGGATATAGGGGTCACAAAGTCACATGAAGACGAAGAGGTTGAATCCTGGGTTTTTAAACCCATCTCGTTTGGGTAAGCAACGTGAGAGTGATATATCTGACCTTAGAAGCGTACACAGTAAAATTGTAACCACTTACTATCAGGGGCGGATCATTTGACACCTTGGTTATTAATAAACAAGTGTAGATTGAACCTTTCCAGAATTGATGACTTTTTTGACATGTAAGATGTTTGTGACAAAAATATTGTTTGGATCTTATTTTATAGCTGTTTGTTATAACCATACGCGAAATGAGGTTGTAATGCAAATTTGGCCTACACCATGAGAGATATTGGCACGAGACAAAATTTTTTAGAAACGAGTGAAATTGAAAATTGATTGATTTTTTAGTAAAATTGTTCTAGTAACATGTTCTGATAAAAATCTAAGCTTTAATTTTAATAGAAAACTAAAATAGTATGTAGGTATGTAAAATTTGTTTTGAAAAAAATGTAATCTAATATAAAAAAAAATCTTATGAAAATCTCAATATTTTGCATTAGGTAGATGGAATATAAATTTCGTCTATTGCACGGTATGCACTAGACCTTAGTTCGTTACAACGAGATAAATCAGCATCCCTAACACAAAGAGTGACACATCTCGCAGGACGTGTGCTAATTATCTCTCCTACAAGTACACATTGTAGAGCTACGCCTTACGTCGCCAGCATACCGTTCAGTTTCATTACCATCTATACTAACTAGCGGTCGCCTAGTGCTCGAAATTCAACCAAAGTTTGCCTGTAAGATATTGCTGATATATAATAATATATATTGACATTATTATGTCATATATGTAACCATAGTTACGCGCTTCGACTGCGTGTGTCAAATGCATGGTTGTGTGCGTGTAGTGGTTTTTTATTAATTTAATGTATTTCTAATGCATATTTTATATAAATATTAGCATTCGTCACTTCTTCTCTGTATAAACTATAAGTGTGCGAAATTTCATACTCCTCCATCCGCCCAATTTTCGTAAAAAGGGATCCAAAGTTTTCGCTTCACGTATTAATATATAGATATTATAAAGCTGAAGAGTTTGTTTGTTTGATCGCGCTAATCTCAGGAACTACCGGTTCGATTTAAAAAAATATTTTAGTGTTGGATAGCCTATTTGTCGAGAAAGGCTGTTGGCTATATAACATTACGCTACGACCCACAAGGGTGGCGCAGTAATCATAAACGCGGGTGAAACCGCGGGCACATCTAATCTCATATAATTGGTAGAAGTATACGTAGTACCCATCTGTACGCCAATCCTTTGCTTTTAATTTATCCTATAAAGAAAAAAAAGTGTGGAGTGCGCTCTGGATTAAGTGCCACATAATGTATAAGTGTGTCCCGTCTGGACTCCTTGATTAGGGGGACGTCTACGCGTCTTGAGCTGTTACCGACCGCTGTCGTACGGGCCTCGCGTTTGAAAACTGATTTAAAATCCTTTTAAGACATGAGTGTAATACAAAACTTTACCTACAAACACCAATTCGGTGGCATAGGTAATTATATTATCAGGTCAAAAACAAACTAGTAATACTAAGAAATGAAGGAAATATATAAGTACGAAATGTTTTATTAGATAGTTCTCATTAGATGACAAATACGGAGGCAAATTATAATTATTGATGTTGTATGATAAATGATAAATAGCTTAGTTGGTATAATGACGAGACGGTTTGTCGGGATCGCAGGTTCAAATCCTGTTTCGTGTTTTCCCCCTCATTTATAACCTATAATATATAATAATATAATATCAGCCCTGTATTAAACTGTCCCACTGCTGGGCACGGGCCTCTTCTCACTGTGAGAAGGGTTAGGCCATAGTCCACCACGCTCGCCCAGTGCGGGTTGGCAGACTATAACCTACATAATAAAATTTAAATAACTAAAGTCTGCTTACCCGCACTGGGCCAGCGTGGTGGACTATGGCCTAATCCTTCTCACACAGAGAAGAAGCCCGTGCCCAGCAGTGGGACAGTTTAATACAGGGCTGGTATTATTTACTACATACAAGTCGCTACTATTAGTAAATATAAAGGGATTAAATATAATGGTCAGCAAAAATACTAATTGGTCAGCAAATATTGCACAGCATAACGAGCATCTATACGCCTCAAATCACTGCATTCCGTCTCGGAAGTGTTAGGTTATGTTAGGTTCCTTTTTTTAAACCCACCCAAAAATAGGAGCCCCGCTAAGCGGGGCTCCGTCGACTTAGTTTGATCTCTTTAAAGTTTGCTGGCCATGAGTTGCTGATCAATTAGTATTTTTTTGCTGTGCAGTTAAATACTACCCAAATGTAAATAACTGGGAACTCTTCTTTTGTTTTAAAAAAACTACTCCTGCACTAGGAATGATTCCTGTGTCGCGGAGGCTTTACAAACATTCAAACAACGGACACAAGAACACCCAGACTCGGAACAACCATTTGTGGATCACAGACATTTTTGTCCCGCGTGGGATTTGAACCCGCAACACTCGGCGCAGTGGCAGCGACGAGGCGACCACTTGAACCACTACGCCATCCATATGCTTTCAAGTCGAGTCTCTGCTGGTTCCCAATCAGTAAGAGACCGTTAAGATAGCGAGATGTGGCGGTTCCATTGTACAGTGTAGTGTTCAGAACCCACTCGCAACTGAGTGCAACCTTTTTGTTTATATACTCTGTCTGAGGACTGGATAAATAAAAGGACCAAGGCGTTATTTGCTAAGACTAAAGTGCCACGATTTCAAGGATGCTACTTCGTTATGTATAGAGTAGCTAGTTTCTGCCTGTGAGCTTATCTGCGTAAATCCCTGGATAGGATACTGTAGTGGCCTACAACCAAAAAGGTTGACTGTAATAACGTGACGCCAAGGTCGGTTGTGAAAAGTCATCACGAGAAAATTAAATATTAGTTTCTTGTAATTATATTTAATAAGAAATCTAAATGTTCTTCATTGGCTACAACCTACCCTCTAAATTGGTGACCCCGACGTGATCCGACGAAGACAAATACGTTTAAACGTAGCCTATGTGCATCTCGTCGCCTTTATTAAAGTCTATTTAGGCATTTAATCATTAAAAGGTTTGGCAATCAGAAAGGGATTAAAATCAATAAAAGGAAAGGAATAAGAGAGATAAGAGAAGCTTTTAAAATACTTACTTACTTATTTATCTGGCGAAATGCAGTAACAGTAATCTTAAGACGAATTTCTATAAGACAGTGATTGCCAGGGCGAGATTCATTTAAGCCGTCACCAAAGGATTGGCAATAGCGAGCCATTTGCAAGGTACTTTGACGTGAAAAGGTAACAAACAAACAAACAAACTCATTTTCGCTTTTATAATATTATAGTTAGGATTAGGATTATGTAACATGATATTGTGGTGAGAGAAATAAAGATATGTTTGTGTTTGAATTCAGGACATGGCCTATCTGTATGCGAAGTTTTATCCAAATTAGTTCAACAGTTTCCGCGTGGTTAAGTCACAAACGGCACACATTTATAATACTAGTAGCGTAGTCAGTAGTTACCATCACGGTGTATATAACACAAATGACCAGTCAAAAGTACAGGGAGTATCTCCACAAGTCAACGACTCAACAAAACGGAAGTTACGATAATATTCCACAAGCTACCACGAATATAGATGATTGACTGCAATAAGACGTTGCCCGCACCATCTAACCTCTCGTTCCCACTCACACAACTACCCACAAGTTAGATAGAGACTGTGTATATCGAATAAATGCACTTCACGTACGAGGAAGCGGGAATGATTCCTGATGCTACAGAAATATTAATCGGACGCTCTTTGAATGTGAATGTGGTTTTTTTTCTACTTTGTTATGTAATTGAATAAATAATTGGATGGTGTGAGAACATTTGGGATGTTGCGTTTATATCCTTTCATAATATTAAGTATAGATGTGAAAGCTTGTATATATTTTTGGATGTTTGTTAGTTAATCACGCAAAACCGTTGAACGGAAAAGAATTATTTTTGACGTAAAAATAATTATACTGCTATCGGTTTTGCACCCATGCACCATGTGCCAAATCTATACTAATATTATAAAGCTGAAGAGTTTGTTTGTTTGTTTGTTTGAAAGCACTAATCTCAGGAACTACTGGTTCGATTTGAAAATTTTTTTTAGTGTTGGATAGCCTATTTATCGAGGAAGGCTATAGGCTATATAACATCACGCTACAATCCACAGGGGCGGCGCAGTAACGATAAACGCGGGTGAAACCGCGGGAACATCTAGTTAACAAATACATATTTGTCTTCTTTAGTAGCGTACCTGTAGCGATTGTTTTGCATTAAGTCTCAGGTTCAAATCCCAAATTAAACAAGGTGTTTGTGAGTGGTGTCTGTCAAGATACTTTAAGTAGCAGCTTGGATTCTAGAATAAGGTCCATTAGACGGCAATAGGCCCTTTGATATAAGACATTAAGACATAGCTTATATTTTTTTTTAACCTGCGGGAATGCTTTGTCGCATACCTTTCCGCGAGGCAACGGAGAGGTTACGTCGGACTCACCGGGGAAAGATAGTGAGCGACATCCCGGTAATACCGACTAAGCCTACCACAGTGTTCCTCGACATAACCGCAATCGGCGAGGCCGCGCGAATCGCTTTCACATGCAATCGCGACCCCGCCAAGGTTTCGGCCCGCCGTATGAAACGGCAGGCCACTACACAAGTAGACCTGCCCTTTGGGCACCACTAATTTTAACCTACTGTCCCCCTGAGAGGGGGTTCCCTCGCCCACTCCGCCACCTTCTAAGGAAATCACTTCCTCATAGAAGGAGGCGACGGCGTTAAGTCATAGCTTATATTAGCGTAATATCATTTTACCGACCACTAGGAAAACAAAGGTTTGAGACTATGTATGTAAAAATATTATATGAACACAACTTAAAACATTTTTACGAACATAAAAACAACAGTTAACCTATCGTATGTGACAATTTAGCACACGCAATAAACAAAAGTACGGTAACTATAAAGCTATCACACAAAATAATAAATTCTTACCATTTTATAACTTTATTCACCAATAAAATAACATAAAAATATATTTAAAATATAACCACCCTGTATCAGCCAATAAATAAACTCAAGCGAACAATAGTACATAATACAAAGATTTGCGCAAGCGCATCGTAATAAATTGCACAACACATTTATTCGAAAGACACTAATTTCCATACAAATCGGCAAAAAATGGTAGACGTCCGTCATTTAAGGGCAAATAATAGGTATTTACTTACAAACATACCATAAATTTAATGCAAATAAATACATACATTATGTATGAGGATTCTATGTTATGTGTTTTTATGGGAGAACATGTTTACTGAAAGGAATTAGATTACAAAACATTCTAGCAAAAATAAATATTTAAGATAATATTGTCTTCTGTTTACGCGAATGTTATTCATTGAAATTAAACTTCTATATACGGATTTTATCGCGTTGTTTATTTGAACATAAATATAAATAGTATAATAGTATAGTAATAGTATAAATAGTTTTAAAACTGGTCGAAAATTATATAAAATGTGTTGCCACCGACATGATAAGTAAGTAAGTAATAGTTTTAATAGTTTCAATCATTGAATTAGCTTAAAAATTAGTAAAGTTTAATAGTAATAGCAGTGTAACAGTTTTCAAAATTTTGTAATAAAGTGTCAAATAAACAACGCGATAAAATCCGTATATAGTAGTTTAATTTCAATAAATATTTAACACTCGTATTTATTCTTAAGAGTATCTATTCTCATAAAAAAGAGAAAATATATCCATAGTCAAAAATATATTAAAATAAATTGATTATTTTTAATAACAACTAATGTTAATTTATATACACCTATTATATTATAATTATTACACCTATATTGTATTCACTAAGTGTCTACTCATATCAAATAGTAGATGTGCCCGCGGTTTCACCCGCGTTTATAGTTGCTGCGCCGTCCCCGTGGGTCGTAGCGTGATGTTATATAGCCTATAGCCTTCCTCGATAAATAGGCTATCCAACACTAAAAGAATTTTTCAAATCGAATCAGTAGTTCCTGAGATTAGCACGTTCAAACAAAAAAACTCTTCAGCTTTATAATATTAGTATAGATATGACGATCTACAGAATACTAATGAATTAGTATGTGTGTCTTATCCACAATCCGTTACCAATTAATTCCTATGTAAAGAAACTTAAGTCTTTTGCTGGCTATCAGACACAAAACCAAACTCTATATTACAACTGGTAATTACCTAAAATAATACTCAATAATATTTGCCTGACGCAGTAATCGAAGTTACTACTTCTCACGGCAATTTGCACATGCACTCACTTATCCAATAATTCGTAATAATAATGATTATTTTTAAACTACAGTAAGATTTTTGAAGAGGCTTCTTCTTTAGGCGCGTTGAGCACTTCTTGGGTGAACAAAAAAAATCATGGACCTCGCGTCATCGTCACGCTTCCACGCTTTATTATTATTTTTTAGAATATTAACAATATCTCAGAAATGGTGCGTTCTACGAAAAAAATAACGAATTTTGACCCCCTTAAAAACTCCTAAGAGAGTACCAGGAACTAGCATCCGACCAGCCCTTTTTCTTTATTTTTGATTTTTATAGAAGTGTTTATGACCAAGGATTAAAGTTTTAATTTCTATCGGCAGTCCCCAAAGACTCCCCCAAATTTTTTGTTAAATTTTTTTTTTTTCATGAGATAGTAGGCAAACGAGCAGACGGATCGCCTGATGGTAAGCGATTACCGCCGCCCATGGACACCCGCAACACCAGAGGAGTTACAAATGCGTTGCCGGCCTTTTAAAAAGGAGTACGCTCTTTTCTTGAAGGTTTGTAGGTCGTATTGGTCCGGCAATACCGCATATAATTAATTATTTTAATACTTTTTATAATTATTATGATACACATAAATATCTAGTTACTAAAAGTAGTATTGAGAAAAACAATTCAAACCAATGTTGCCCCATATTTAGTCCGTAAGACAATTTATCATAAAAATTACAGTAATACATTCTTCTAAGAACATCCATTTATTTCTTACATAGCAACGGCAAAGACAAAAGTCAAACAGTCTAGCCAAATCTCAACACTAACACAATGTCATGTACATTGTTGACAACACTAATTTAAATTTATTATGCCTCACTTACGATTCGGAACGTAAAATGACACTTCGTACCCACATCGGTTCGTTTAAATTTGATCTTTAACACAAAAGTCGTAAAGCTGAATTCGTTTTGTCACAACATGATATGACTGTTCCGTTTCGCAGCTGGGACACTCAATATTTTATTGTAGACGTTCAATCGAAGATAATGCTTGCACTCATGGTGATATGAGACAATCGCTGAGCGTTTTTGTTTTATTGAATTATGTAGATTTATCTCTTGTTCTAGATTAAGCTATAAATCCATCTTTGTTCTTGAGATTATGGCTGCTGTGTCATTTAGTTTTAATGTGATGTCTTCTGCTTTGAGCAATAATTCATCATCTCTGGGCAGTAATGGCACGGCAGATGATATACATAAATGTTGCATCACAAGCCAATAGTATACAATCACAGTTGTATTCGCATTTGGCTATGTTTTGATACTACCTCATAGGAGTTCGGCCCATTCTGGGATTACGATCGATGTTCGTTTTAAGAATAACGTTTTCTAGCCTCATACTCACATTAAGAATATTTAAAGATATATTAATTTGCGGAAATACCTTAACCACAGGCAAGTTGAGTATACCCTCAGGGTATCGCCAAAGAACCGATAAAATGGTTTGTGAAATTGATATAATAGAAACGTATTTAACTTATTTTTCCTTTTTTTTTTGTTTCATTTTAATATTAGGTAATTAAACTAATTTCACTTTTAGTTAATTAAATCTCACATATGATAGTAATATATTTCTTTATCTCTGAAATTTTAAATCGCGTGCCGCGCCAGTCTTTCAAATATGTTAATAATAATAATAATAATAATATTCTACCACATACACACAACACCATCTAGCCCAAACTAAGCAGAGCTTGTACTATGGGTACTAGACAATGGATAAACATACATATATACTTATTTTTTTGTAAATACATACATATTATACATAGAAACACCCAGACCAAGACAACAAACAAACTGCGCCATATTACATTCCGATCAGTAAAAAAGATTAAGCAAAGGCAGACCCGCATTCAGCCAAACTTACTAAAACTCCAAACATGACGTCACATTCCAAAATTAAAAACAACACTTCCTCTGACCGTTTCTTTAGTTTTCGCACAATTCGGGTCGTCATAATATTTTCACATACAGTCGAAAGTGTATGAGTTGTGTGAGTCATGTTGATTGAACCACAGGATATTAGTACATTACTATGATTAATGTTTCCACACTCATCTGGGAACCAAGCGAAAATAGACAACAACTTGTGTTTGTATAAAACTCCGTCTGCTTAAAACATGCGTGTAAAAATACAAACGGATTTAAATGTTTTGAAATTATAAAAGCACAGCTCTGTTAAAATTGCCACAAAATCTTTGTTTAAATATTATTGTAATAAGAAAGAATGAAAATATTGTTTATCAATACTAAACAAACGAATTGGAAATATAATCAAACATATTATTTTCACATTACTATCTGTTTCTCACGAATATCGCTCACTGAATGAAACTTGAATTATAACTTTTGTCGAAAGATATCAGATGTTTCCGATGGCTTGTACAATACTTTGTGAAACTTTGTGTCGCAAAAATAATTGTAGTTCAATAGAAAATAATTTCTACAGGAGCAAAATTACCTAGTTCATTAAAATGGCGACCACAGAGATACTTTACCTTGAATCTAGAACTTTTTAATACAGTTTACTTTTTATAAGACACATATAAATAGGTATATAATATGTTCCTAATATTCAATTTAGAATTATTTTAAGTAACAAATTATATAAACTATAATAATATCTTTACAATTTTATTAATGATTTTATTTCATCCGTCAACGGCGTGTGCGCACGTTTGCCTGAGAAATTACTAGGTTGACATTTCTGACGCGCCTGGGACAGGATTGGCGTCATTATATAGATATTTTTTTTATATGGGATCACACTAAATGTTATATACTTATATATATGTGTATATATATATATATATATATATATATATATATATATATATATATATATATATATATATATATATATATATATATATATATATATACATCTTATTTTAATAGCGATAAGTTTTACTGTGTATAAAGCCCAAACGTCATTACTCTGCTGGCATAAGGCATTCTTGCAGTGAAACAATCATTATAGCATTTATTAAGTAGCGTACTATTTCGATTCGATAATTACCTACGACATTTCGATAAAAAATATTTTAGTTTTTTTTTATACATTCATACTCTCTCTCTATCTTTCATTTTCATATCTCGGTTATCAGTACTAATACAAATATTATATTTTGTTACTTACCCACCAACCTTAAGAAAAGTTAATAAAACGATCATCGTTGTTCAGAACACTGGAGGACGGCTTACATAATTATATGTATATACTATGCTAGTAACAGATCACCCATCTATAGGCAGGACCGCAATTACCATGCTTAACTTAAACCAGTGTATTGACAAATCAAGTTAAGTACAATACCTTACTCCATGGGTACATCAGGCGCTTTAAAAATCACTTAAACATCGATAAAGACCGCGGGTGGCTTCATATCCAAACTCCATAGTCATAAAGTTTCAATTTAAGTGAGCTCTATTCTTTTAAACTTTTAAATACCGTTTCATCGGACATGACATATCATGTAACAGGACAAACAGACTATAACTCAAAAGAACATAAAGGGACAGAGAATGTAAGGACATTAATGTCACTTTTATAAGGTCGGATGGGCCCACACGTGACTGTTTGACCGTGACCCTTGGACACCGCAGCGATCATTATTGATATTATCGATGTTAGTATTGTTATAATCGATAATTATGGGAATCGAAATATCGAGACCGCCTTGGTGGTGCAGTGGAAGTGAATGCGACTGCTGTGCATGAGGTCCCGTGCCAATTCTCGGGTCGGGTAAAGTGTTACTAGGTTTTTCTGTTAAGGTATTCTTAGCAGCATCACGGAGGCTGGAACTGTGCGCGGTACAATAAGCGCGCACTCGATTACATGGAAACTAAAATCATAGATAGCGATATTTTTAAAATCTTGAGATACTAATGTATGTAGTTATCACCGATAATTACAAAATTTTTGTGTCTATAAAATGACAGACGATGGGATAAGATTTGATGAGACAAAAGATTTACTTAGTATACTAAAAAGATTTATTGACTCATCCTCTCTTTTTTACATACACACACACACCCTCACACACACACACACACACACACACACACACACACACACACACACACACACACACACACACACACACACACTCACACACAACACACACACACACACACACACATTCACACATAGAGGCCACTATCTTTACTCAACATTATTTATTTTATCATTTTTCCTTTTGTTTATGTTAAAAATGATAATTGTGCACTGTTTGTTTTAATGTGTCTATTTTTAATAAAATTACTAGGTAAGAGCGCTGATGTCTGAAAAACAGGTGGAGTGCGAAATGTGGGCACAAGTCACCCCAAGATACATCGGAAAATAAAGACCACAACGCAATACCTTATACTACATACTTTATATGGTCGCCATACTCATTGAAAGTAGGTAGGCACATATAAATATACATAGTATTAATAGACTATATAGCTAGGCAAGTAGCAGTAGCTGGCTGGTGGGTCGCCGCGCCTACTTATGCATGTCTTATGATTTGATACGTCAATCATAGGCTCGACGCTCGACGGTCAATATCAACGCAGCGAGGCACTCGCGACAGCGGTTTGATAGAAATCATTTATTAACCTCCGAGTCTTCTTCAGAGGTAAATGAAAACACTATGTGGGTCTGTGTGTCTGTCTGTTAGGGACAGGCATAACTCCGGAACCACTGGACCGATTGACTTGTAACTTGGTGTGCAAACACCTTGGCGACACACCTCGGTCGAGGTTGAATATGGGCCCTGTGGGTCAAAAGACCCCCGAGATGCTCACAAGAGGGCTCACAAGGTCACATGAAGCCGAAGAGGTTGAATCCTGGATTTTAACACCCATCTCGTTTATGTTCGTTTGACATAGTTATGTAGCTGCAATGAAGAAATGAGGGTGTAATAAGCCCTTCAGGTATTAAATAGGCTTGAGCAATGTATGTATATTTTTATTTAATACTAGCTTTTGCGCGCGGCTCCGCTCGCGTGGTACCTACGTCAATAAAAAGTAGCCTATGTCCTTCCCCAGGTTTTAATCTATATCTGTACCAAATTTCATCTAAATCGGTTGAGTGGTTTAGCCGTGAAAAGGTAACAGACAGAGTTACTTTCGAATTTATAATATTAGTAAGGATACTAAATGTATCATAAACGCTGTACGTCACGTTAAACTTTTATTTTTATTTGACAAGCCTGTGAAAGGATTAGAGTGATTTCGAAGTCTAAGGAAGAAGCTTTTATCCAGCAGTGGGATATAATAAAAAAACGTAGACGGAGCTTAAGATTATATCTAGCTCTTGTGGTCGCCTGTAATAGAATAAAATCTACTGTAAAATCATGAGATTTAAAAGTGAACATTTTAACTGAACATATATATACATATGTTAAAGAATGCTAGAATATATAACATAATACAATATTTTAAATAACTGGATACTGTATTCTTAGATCGGTCTTAAGAAATTTTAGTACTTATGAAATTATATCCATATAAAAAACAACTCAACCTTTGTAAATTATAAATTGAATAAATGTAAAAAGCATCTTTCTCAATCAATGTCCAAGTGGAGACCCCAAAAAGGGACCAGCCACATGTTGCTGAACACCGTTACCGTTTCTAAGAAAAATGCCCCATCCTTACTTTTTGTACACATACTCTTCCAATCTTAAATTTGAATGCCCTTCTACATCAACACAATAAATTCTAAAACGTTGATTGATATTTACAGTCTAATATAAATTTAAACAAAACAGAATTTGACAACCAAACTCGATGCATAAAGTACCATTCATTTACATTTTAGATAAGAATACCTACGCTTTGAAATAATGTTTAGATTGGACAATAATAATTGTATATAAGTATATTATTATACTGTTTGTAAAGCACTTCGATTAATTTATAGTAATCTGTCAATTACTGAAGTACCTACGTCAGACATAATGCAAACATGATTTTATTTGGTCGCTGGGGGGCCGCTGCTGATCAACATATTTATTCGAAACGGATCGTAAGTATGAATTTTACAATTACAAACAAGATATTTACTTTTACTCGATGGCGTAGTGGTTAGTGTAACCGACTGCCACGCCTGAAGTCGCGGGTTCGATTCCCGCACAAGTCAAACATTTGTGTGCATGAACATGGATGTTTGTCTTGGTCTGGGTGTTTCTATGTATATGTATATATTTACAAAAAAAAAGTATATATGTATGTATGTTTATCCATTGTCTAGTACCCATAGTAGGTACAAGCTCTGCTTAGTTTGGGCTAGATGATGTTGTGTGTATGTGATAGAATATTATATTATTATCATGATTACTTATTAACATAAGTTTGACAAACAAAACACAACACGTAACACCTTTGATTATTCATTAATCTTGTACATCCAAACATTTATGTCGGTAATAAAAACATGATTTTGTAGAATAGTAGAGCCTCGCTCATTTTAGTATAAATAGGTCGGCTCGATTGGGGAAGGACTACCCTCTCACAGAATATCGACGTGAAATAGCAGTATTCCTACTGTTGTGTTTCGTTTGGTGAGTGAGAGTGCCGGAGGTCCAATCACCCTCTTTCCCCCTTCCCGCTCCTTCTCCTTCCCACTTCCTTTCCTAAAGGGTTGGCAACGCGCTAGTGATGCCTCTGGTGTTGCAGGCGTCCATAGGCTACGGTGACCACTTACCATCAGGTGGGCCGTATGCCTGTTTGCCACTTTAGTCTTATAAAAAAAAAGCATGACCAATACACACGAATACTTCAAATATATTGCAGCATGTTTGCAAAAGCAACACCGAGGTTCACTGGAATTTTCCATACACCACCCCTATAAGCGCTCGTAGCCAGTTGCACTCACTGATCGGTAAACGATTAGCCAGGTTAAGCAACGTTGGGTGCGGTTAGTCTATAGATGGGTGATCGCTTAGTGGTATTTCATCTGAGCGTCTCCGTGCTTCGGAGGGCACGTAATAAGTCGGTCCCGGTTGTTGTAAAATTGACAGCAGTCGTTAAGCCATGTCAAAGGCCTGCAGGCTTGAACAACTCTTGACAACAGGTTGGCCACTAACCACACGAAAAGAAGAATAAGAAGAAGTCCTTCAAATAATTCCTCAGTTTTATAACCCGCTTCCGCCTGTGTTTTGTCTGCATCCTTAGAGCTTATATCATAAAGCAGTGACACGTCCTAAAGGCGTTATCATTCGCGCGCCGTATCCACGAGGAAGCGATGATGTATCGACGGAAATGACGATACGCGGCTGACCTATTACGGGCCAATATTTATCTATACGCTTAGATTATGCTAGTGTGTGCTATCCCTTGACACTTAAGATTCATAACCTATCTTTGAATTGTTTGGTTTATTAAGGATAGAAATTTAACAATCTATACTAATACTAGACGTTCCCACGGTTTCATCTGCGTTTATCGTTACTGTGCCGCCCCCGTGGGTCGTAGCATGATGTTATGTAGCCTATAGCCTTCTTCGATAAATAGGATATACAACACTTAAATAATTTTCAAATCAAACCAGTAGTTCCTGGGATTAGCACGTTCAAACAAACAAACTCTTCAGCTTTATAATATTAGTATAGATTAAAAAGCTGAAGAGTTTGTTTGTTTGTTTGTTGAAACGCGCTAATCTCAGGAACTACTAGTCCGAATTGAAAAATAGTCTAGTCTAACCGGATTTGAATGGATATCAGTTTTTATACGGAGTGACTGCCATCTGACCTCCGCAACCCGAAGGCTAACGATACCCTAAGGCTAGACTAGTGTCAGGATATTAGAGGGCACTGACTTCCCAATAACACTGCTTAACGTGCTCTCCGAGGCACGGAGCAGGCGATAATTGTCAATCAATACGCACATAATTTCGAAAAGTCATATAACTTCCGAACGTCAGAGGTGACGCGACGTGGGTTCGAACCCGAGACCCTCTGCATTGCAGTCTGTTGGTCTCCCCACTGAGCTATTGCTGCTTGAGCCTAAATATGTATGCAAAGAAAATATATTAAAACGCGTCGCAATATTAGAAACTTCTGTTGATACTTTAAGTTTTACATGGTTGAAGAATCTCAATAATGCGTTTCAAAAGCTGCGTGAGATAGGTAAGCTACCATTAAACTAAGAGCCTGCCAATCGTACCTTGATAAATCCAGATGTTATATCTAATAATAAGCATTATATGGTAATCAGTTAGCGGGTTACATCAGAATGTTAAATATAGAGATTACGTGAATAAACATAATCCATTCTCGTTCTGCACGAACTTGCATCCGATACAAAATACGTACGTATCTATTTTGTTGCATTCAATATAGGAGATCACAACAAAAATACTAAATAGTGACGTCACTAATATACCGATGGAATACATACAACGTAGACTTTCGTTTGTTTCTCGGAAAGAAAGACAGTAGATGTTTTTGGAGAAAATATACATATCTCTGACGTACGACGACTGCTACATTATGACGTAGCAGTTTCCTGTAAGTAACTCTTATAACACATACAAGTTTTTAAATTTAGAGTATTTAATTTGACCTATTTTTAAAACGCAATGCAAATTTTGTCTTAGTGCATTTCTAATGTCTGAGAAATTCGCAATCAATAATCTATACACTCAATTCTTATATTTTTTACTTTTTTTATGCACATCATTCATCAATATATTTCGTCTTATCGGTCCACATACCCAAATCATTTTACACCTTGCCCGTAAGATGGCATATTTTTGATATATTAATTTTCGAAAGATAACCGCCTTTCTAAAAACGGTGAGGATACGAGTATTTGCCTCTTAAACATACTTGTGGTTTCTGTCAGCAGCGCGTTCGTTACAAGTATAGTGTATCACGGCCTCAGACCTCCAACAAAAAGTTGTTAGGATTTTCTGTTCAGAAATCTTAAAGGAACCTGGAATTGGGAAGTTGGCGGTGATACACAAACCCGTGCCTCGGAAAACACGTAAAGCCGTTGGTCCTGCGCCTGATCTTTCTCCAGTTGTGTCAGATTGCCGTTCATTTTCGAACAGAAAGTGCACTTGTGTTAGACTAACAATTGTGTACTGTTATATCTTCTGCGCAGATGGTCAGTCTCCATTGATTGACCGCCGTGACCGAAATTCGGCCTAGAGGACATTATCTCGGCCTATTTCAAGAAAACCCTTTATAATGTTCTAGTAATCACTGAGCTAGTTTTCTACTAAGTGACTGTAGTTTGTCTAAAGCACATTCTTAGCATACATATGACACGTGTTAATTGTTTGCCATTTGTTAGACCACATATTCAAACAACATGTGTTTTTGAATTGAAATGTTATTGAATCTTAAATGTTTTTATTATATGGTTACTATTAACACACACACACACACACACACAAACACATTAGCTTAGTTAAAAACAATTTAAAATGTATAAGCTGTTACTTATGTTAAACCACGGCATCATTACTCTGTGTAACTTTAGTTATGGAAGAGGGGGATATCCTAACACAGGTATCATTTTATACTTAAAAGAATACGTCCATCCATAGATATAAGTATTTATGTATGTGATATCGAAATAATACATTTTTAATTTTTAATTATTAATCGCAACTTCTAAGTTTTTTTTTTTAAGTAGCCAAAGCTAGGTTCTTAAGGAAGAATAGACGCTATGTTGATACTATGATGTTTGCTTAGCGCTTATTTACTTACTTTTCTAAAGTGTTTTCAACGCGCGAGTGATTTTAATACATACATCAGATATTGCAAAAAAAACATAGGCAACAATAAACACTTAAGGCTCATTTAAAATAGGATTTTTGGCAGCCTCGATCGCGTAGTGGTCAGTTTAACCGACTGCCACGCCTGAGGTCGCGGGTTCGATTCCCGCACAAGTCAAACATTTGTGTGCATGAACATGGATGTTTGTCTTGGTCTGAGTGTTTCTATGTATAGTATGTATGTATTTCCAAAAAACAATAAATATATATGTATGTTTATCCATTGTCTAGTACCCATACTACAAGCTCTGCTTAGTTTGGGCTAGATGGTGTTTTGTGTATGTGATAGAATTGTATATATATTATATAGAATGACAGGATGACTTCGAAATCTTCCAGTATTAATGCCTAGCCATCGGATGACTCAGTTCACAATCGAAGTTGACCAAGATTGGAATCGAGACAGTTGCTTGCAATGGGCGAAGGAAACAGTGACGTAGGTGTAAGGAACGCTTTGATGAAGCCGCCTTCGGTGCGCCAAAGTTGTGTGCCAAAATCGACTAACCTAATGTAAAGGATGGATCATCATCAAGCGGGCAGTACCCTTGTTTGCCAAATTATTAACCTCTCAGTCTTCTTCGAAGAGGTTAATGTAAACACTATGTGGGTCTGTGTCTGTCTGTTAGTGACCGGCATAACTCCGGAACCACTAAACCGATTGACTTGTAACTTGGTGTACAAACACCTTGGGGTCATACCTCAGTTAAGTTCGAATATGGGCCCTGTGGGTCAAAATACCTCCGAGATATAGGGGTAATAAGATCACATGTATTAAATTGAAGATATTGACTTGTAACTTGGTGTTCAAATACCTTGGAGTCATACCTCGGTCGAGTTTGAATATAGGCCCTGTGGGTCAAAAGACCCCCAAGATATAGGGGTAATTTCTTGTCATTACTTTTACATTTAAGACGAAGAGGTTGAATTCTGGGGTTTTACATCCATCTCGATAATTTAAAAGTCGTTGTCAAGACTCTTTATATGAAACATCAAAATCGATTATCTGTTGCGGCATAAAAACTTACAACAACATTGCCTTTGCATATTTATAATATTATTATTAGCTCGGATGATCGATATCTATCAAGAGCATATTCTTGTAAGGTCTTGTAAATAACAAAGTTCTAGTTTAGTTTTGCCTTCACATAAGAAACAGTAACTGTCTTGTAAGCCTGAGGGAAGAGATATAAAATCGTAATTTATTCCTTGAGCAGATAGTTAAAATTCAAAACATTAACATTGACGATACCTGATCTTTTTACTATGAAATTAATTCAGACATTCTAGTCCTTACATTATGGTTTTATATAATGCAGTTGATGCGTACCTCCAGTTTCGCCTGTTTATTAGTAGATCGATAACGCCTCGGGCAAACAGCCACTAGTATTAAAAACTCTTTTTGCCGTATATTTAAACCTTTTTTATCTCATTACTAAGATTTTAGATATTATTTATTTATTTCAGCCATAAATGTTTAAAATAGGTAGCATTATTTATTCCATTTCAAGTTTGATAAAATAAATTGATCAATTCATGTAGATTCCTAATTTGAAAAAAATTCAATCTAAATCGGCTTTATAAGATTTTGCCGCGCTTTCAATCACTTTTTTATTTTGTCTATGTCCATTCCCAGTGTTGTAGCTATCTGTATACCCAATAACAGGAATTCGACAATCGTTTTTTGCATATAATAAATAGATACTAATATAGATTCCAAGGATAGGCAAGGTATTTCTTTAAAACTTCTAGGACAACCAGTAAAGTTCAATGAATCTCCTTGAATGTTAATTGAAAATAATATGGGCATTTTCTAATTTGTATGGACGGTGTAACATTAGTTTTTATTCCGTCAATAGGCACACACACCGCATAAGGATGGGCTTTTTGATATATTATATGCATAATATGTCATACGCCATGCTTCCTTGTCAACGCGGCGGGAAAGAAACAACCGACTCGTTTCTGCTGATACTCATTTACATTGCAGCTTTGAATATTTTCTCGGACATTATTATATATTTATGATTTGTAAAATGAATTTAATTTATTATATTACCTGTTCACTAGCTCGCTTATTTTAGTTTTGTCCTAAAGATCTTATCTTTTAAAGTATTTAGTTGTGCTTTTGAAGTTCATTTTTAACTTTTTACTGCATCATGCATGCAATACAGATAAGAAAATTTATTATAATCTAGACTTTTACATCATCAATCTAGATAAATATACGACATTAAAACTGCATGCTACCTATTTACTGAACCCATTTTCTTTAGTTATCATTCTGAAGCATAGACTTAGAATATTTTCACTACACTCTAAGTCTATATTCTGAAGATATAACAATGACACCTTCAAATTAAAAAAACTGAGTCTTTATAAAAAAGTAAATTAAAGCACAAAATGACTGTTTTTGAGAGTTCGTTTTTTTTTTGTTATGAGATAGGGGGCAAACGAGCAGACGGATCGCCTGATGGTAAGCGATTACCGCCGCCCATGAACACCCGCAACACCAGAGGAGTTACCAATGCGTTGCCGGCCTTAATGTTAGTTGATTCTTAGAATATCTTATAATTGAGAGTGAGCTTTAATTTTGACGAAATTTATAATTCCTGATTGTTTAAACTGGGGTTAAAAGCCAGCCAAGTGATATCACCATAGATAGGTGCGACATTCATGCATTCTTACGTCATAGTATGACTATAACACGATGACAACCATTAATATGCCTATGCAGATCGTGTCTAGCTCGACCCGGCTACTGAACTTGGTGCCACGCGTTCGAATTCAAGGTGCATCCTGTTTATGAATTCATGAGAGATTATTACATAACAATGTGCTGGATGATCTAATAGTGGCTTGTCACTATTGTTTGCACTTAGAGAGGTTTACACATTTAAATTCTGAGCAGCGATAGCTAAGTGGGGAGACCAACAGACTGCATTGCAGAGGGTCTCGGGTCCGAACCCATGTCGCGTACCTCTGACTTTCGGAAGTTATATGACTTTTCGAAATTATGTGCGTATTGATTGACAATTATCGCCTGCTCCGTGCCTCGGAGAGCACGTTAAGCCGTCGGTCTCGACCGCCGTGAACATCTATGGCAGTCGTTATTGGGAAGTTAGAGCCCTCTAATATCCTGACACCAGCACACATCTAGCCTTTGGGTATCGTTAGCCTTCAGGTTGCGGAGGTCAGATGGCAGTCGCTCCGTGTAAAAACTGATATGCAGTCAAATCCGGTTAGACTAGAAAGTCGACCCCAAGTGACTTGGGAATAATAAAGGCTAGGGAAAAGAAGAAAAGAAGACATTTAAATTCTAACGACCGAATATATTTATAAACTAACTCTGGAGCCTTGGCATGAGACTGCGTTTCTGTTTGCCGATTATGGGGTACTTGGTTCGATACTCAGGTAATACTCGTTAGACATGGTTTGTTATGGGTTTTTGTATTTGGAATGACTCTGTAGCTGACAATGTGTCAAATAAACGATCAAAAATTGTTGGATTAAAAACTCAGCTAGTAAACGTTGGAGGCATATTTTATTCTGCAGTGAATCGTTGGCGATGGCATAGTGGTTAGTATAACCGACTGCCACGCTTGAGGTCGCGGGTTCGATTCCCGCACAAGTCAAACATTTGTGTGCATGAACATGGATGTTTGTCTTGGTCTGGGTATTTCTATGAATAATATGAATGTATTTACAAAAAAAAATTATATAATATGTATGTTTATCCATTGTCTAGTACCCATAATACAAGCTCTGCTTAGTTTGGGCTAGATGGTGTTGTGTGTATGTGGTAGAATATTATTATTATATTATGTGCGGTACGTTCTTACATTTAGCAAATCAAAACTGTCAATTCCCACACAGTATCAAAAAATTCAAAAATGATTTCTAACAAATTGTTTATTTATTTTAGTACCTCAATAAACTTTAAATAAATTGTCTAAATGGGGGTGGTCCTTTTAAAAAACATCAAACAGTAAAAAAGTAAAGAACACGCGAACGGAATTCCAAATTTGAATTTGTATTTAGTTCTTTTCATTGTCACACGCGTTCTATTTTCGTTTCTGTATTCTATACGGCCAGTGTTCTGATTCCGTCGCCCTTTGAGTACTCGATACTGCACTTTACTGTTACTTTAGAGAAATCTGTTGGAAATTAAACCTTATCACGTTCTAATAAGATACAGTAGCTTTTACTTTAACGGCATATGTAAGTTAGTGCAGAATAAGTACACGTAGTTTTCAGACGAATATTAGAATCTATTTTAATTTTATTGTAGGTACTGTGGTTTTAAATAATTGAAAAGTTAATTTTAGTTAAGTTTTAATTGATCTTTGTTAATTAATTATTCTGGCTTTGATGATGCATTAGATTATTCCTTTTTTTAAACTCACCTAAGAGCGCAGTAAGTATTTTGATTTCGATACCCATAGTAAAGAAAACTAGTTTATTTATATGATTCATAGGTGTTGCCAATTACACTCCAGATTTTCGTTGAATTCGGAACAACAAAACATTTCCCGTAATTGCAATAGTTGGAAATCCCTGCAAACGGTATGGGATGATGATGGCATCGTCCCATACCGTTTAGTCTATAGGGATGGCCCTATAATGGCAAATATATTACCATGGGATAAACTTTAGTAGATACAGACTGTTTGGTAAAATTGTATGTTTTTACTAATAGGTCGTTCAGTGGTCAAAATTAAGTAAAAATCTTAAAATTGCTTTTTATCTTTCTGCATTACTTCTACATATAAACTTTAAAATACCATACTCGTCCGCGCACAATAACTTTAAAAGAGGTAAAAAAAATTCTTCATGTACTAATAGTAAATAGAAACATTTGTGTGCAATATACGATGATAAAAGAAAAAGTAATGATGATAGTAAAAAGCAGTTATGTACCTCATTCGCTTTACTTTTTAATATTAAAAATAGACAATTTTCATTTAAGACATTTTTACACACAACACCATCTAGCCCAAACTAAGCAGAGCTTGTACTATGAGTACCAGACAATGGATACATATATACTTTTTTTTTGTAAATACATACATTTCTTATTTCATTATAAATAGAAACACCCAGACCAAGACAAACATCCATGTTCACGCACACAAATGTTTGACTTGTGCGGGAATCGAAGCCGCGACCTCAGGCGTGGCAGTCGGTTACACTGACCACTACGCCATCAAGGCCGAGTTGTCTAAATATTCTGAAGTGTAGTTATTTCAAAGTACCCGAACATAATTTAATCATTTGTATTCCTATTTACGCAGATAAGCTCAAGGTATCTACTGCCATTTTCCTTCCATCCTAGGTTCTACATTTTAGTGCATCAAATCTAAAACCTAGGATATATAGCCCATCTAAAAATAGGCCGAGGAAAATAGGTAAGCTTGTTGTTTTACCAAGAAAACAATTTAGTTATTTGGCAGCAAGCGTTTATTGATATATTCTAAGGAAATTTATAGGATTCTGTGTGGAATGCGGCGGACTGCAGTGATCGAACATGTTGAAATATTGTTTAAGTTATTCTTGGCAAACATATTGTAACTCAAACGCATTCGCATTGCCGTATGTCTTCATAAATATAACATCACGACAGCTTATCTGTAAAGGTTGGGAAGAGGTGTATGGCGCCTGCATTTAGTTAGCTTTGTTTAAAGCCGAGGAATTGTTCGGAATGATCCCTGCCGCCTCTTTTCGCCATCGACCTACGCGACAGCATTTTCACTCCCATCATTTAGATGGTTGGCAATCCACAACTGTGCGTTTCTACAAGAATTTTCAGTCTCGCACAACAAAACTGTGGAATGAGCTGTCGCCTACGGTATTTCCGGACCAATACGACCTTCAATACTTCAAGAAAAGAGCGTACTCCTTTTTACAAGGCCGGCAACGCACTTGTAACTCCTCTGGTGTTGCAGGTGTCTATGGGTGGCGGTAATCGCTTACTATCAGGCGATCCGTCTGCTCGTTTGACCCCTAATCCATAAAAAAAACCCTTATAAGTACATGGTGGATATACCACATTTACGCACGAAGCGCTTTGCTTCCACTTTTATAATGCGTACCGCTAAGTATCGGAACTCACTACCTAAGTCTGTGTTTCCTGATGAGTACAATCTGAGTGTCTCCAAGTCGCGAGTGAACAGGTATCTTCTAGGCCAGCGTGCTCCATCGTCGACTGCATCCTCACTTAAAATCAGGTGAGATCGCGGTCAAACGCAAGCCTATTACGGTACAAAAATTAAAAACAAAAAATAAATTATAATATTGCCAACTGCGGCTACACCATGCCTGATATATGTATCAGGCGACGAACCGTTCGTGCGATACTGCAGTCTCTCGATGTTCGGAAAGCCAGTGGACCTGACGGCATCCCAGCTGTGGTTCTTAAAAAATGTGCAGCGGAGTTGTCTCCCTCACTTACGCGCCTATACCGGACGTCTTACGCCGCAGGCATTGTGCCTGAGGCTTGGAAGGAAGCGAACGTTCAACCGATTCCCAAAAAGGGGGACCGTTCCAAGTCAAGCAACTATCGACCCATAGCTATCACCTCGGTACTTTCCAAGGTGTTCGAGCGGATTATAAACACCCAAATTGTCCGCTACCTGGAGGATCAATCGTTGATCAATGATCGCCAATACGGCTTTCGGTCTAAACGATCAACGGGTGATCTTCTAGCGTTCGTCACGCACCTCTGGGGTGAGGCTATGGACAAGCACGGCGAGTCTTTGGCTATCAGCCTTGACATAGCCAAAGCTTTCGACAGAGTCTGGCACCGGTCTCTTCTTTCCAAGCTTCCGGCCTATGGCTTGCCCCCTCAACTGTGCATCTGGATTGCAAGTTTCCTGCAGAAGCGTCGTATTCGGGTCCTTTGCGACGGTCGCGCTTCAAAATTTATGCAGGTCAATGCAGGAGTGCCTCAGGGTTCTGTCTTATCCCCTACGCTCTTTCTTCTGCATATCAATGATATGTTGAATCTCGGCAACATACATTTTTATGCGGACGATAGTACCGTGCATGGGCGATATCTCGGACATTCTGGGGCCAAACAGGCTGAGGTTGAGGGGAAAAGGCAGAATCTTGTCGTTGAACTTGACCGGACCTTGGACCGCATCTATGAATGGGGTGCCAAGAACTTGATCGAGTTCAACGCCAAGAAGACCCAGGCATGCGCGTTCTCTACAAAAAAGTCTCCGTTCCTTCCCCTCCCTTCTCTGAAGAACACTCCACTGGTGATACGTGACAGTCTCTCCATCTTAGGTATAGATCTTTGCCGCTCCCTTAATCAGAAAACCTATATCGAGAGCGTCATTAAGCAAGCTTCGCGAAAACTCGGAGTTCTGAACAGGGTGAGGCGGTTCTTCACGCCTGGGCAACTGTGCCTATTGTATAAGGCACAAATGCGCCCTTGCGTGGAGTACTGTTCTCATCTTTGGGATGGCTCCGCGCAGTACTTGCTGGACGCTCTCGACCGGTTACAACGGCGGGCTGTCCGTATCATCGGAGATCCAGAGGTCACGAGTTCACTGGAACCTCTGCAACTCCGTAGAGACATTGCCTCATTGGCATGTTTCTACAGAATATACCACGGGGAGTGCTCTGAAAAGTTATTCCACCTTATCCCGCCCTCCCCTTTCCTATCCAGAACAACGCGTGCTGGGCTCAGATGCCATCCTTACACGGTAGAGTCGATTAGAGCGCGTACCAAAAAGTTTGGGTCCTCATATCTCTGCCGAACGACCAAGGCATGGAATTCTCTGCCAAGGCACGTGTTTCCTTCTTCCTTCAATCCTGGGTTCTTTAAGCGGGGCGTGAAAAAGCATCTTCTCAGGCCGTCAAAGTAGAGACCTCAACATCGCCTCGGCTACTGTGGGGGCGATGCGGAGGCCACTGCTCTTAGACCACACGACTGCTTACCATCAGGTGGAGTGTGGTCATTTTGACGAGCAAAATAAAAAAAAAAAAAAAAAAAAAAAAAAAAAAAACTACAAAGATATAATACCCGCGCACTAAAATGAAATTCGTGCATCTACTGGATTTTTTTTAACATACATTTTTGAGTAGTAGAGCCTCGCTGATTTCAGCATGTGCCGGCTCGTTCGAGGAAGGACTACCCTCTCACAGAATATCGACGTGAAATAGCAGTATTCCTACTGTTGTGTTTCGTCCGGTGAGTGAGAGTGCCGGAGGCCCAATCACCCCCTTTCCCCCATCCCGCTCCTTCTCCTTCCCACTTCCCACTTCCTTTCCTAAAGGGTCGGCAACGCGCAAGTGATGCCTCTGGTGTCGCAGGCGTCCATAGGCTACGGTGACCACTTACGATCAGGTGGGCCGTATGCTTGTTTGCCAACATAGGTGTATAAAAATAACAAAAATATACACTCTAGTATGATGTATATGCCTGAAGAAATTGTAAGAGATGGATTATACCAACAATTTTCAACTGAAATTCTGTTTTACATAATAAGTTGTAAATCTATTGAATGCCGGACTTATTACATGACTGCGTGACTTAGAATGTCTTAACAGAAAAACCCAATGACACAGTACCCAACTCGAAAATAGAACCCCCGACTTCATGATCCACCGCAAATATTGTCACCTCATTGAATTTCTGGTCAGAAAACTCTAATAGAAAGAAAGAAAGAAAGAAAATATGTTTTTATTTCTAAAAACCACAAAAGCTTTTACGATATCATGTAAATATTATGTACATTTTTTAAGAAGATACATACGTATTTGATAACAAGTGACAGCCCTGCGCCACAAATGCCACGTTTCAAATGTACACACTTACGTTACGAGATTGCCATGAAGGTCTTTAATACACAATTATTAGCAATTACATAACATTTAAAAAACTTAAATAAAAATTTTTTTTTTTTTAGTCTACACGACCTGGGAATCAATCTCAAATCCTCGACACAGCAATCGCTTCTACTACCGCTGCGCCACTGAGGCCGATTAAGGATAAGATAATAAACGATAAAGCTTATCTTTATCGTTATTATTCCTACTGCATTTTATTAATGCATATCATTCATCTACACTAATGAAGAGTTTGTTTGTTTGTTTGAACGCGCTAATCTCAGAAACTACTGGTTTGATTTGAAAAAAACAACGGGTTGCACTCCGGGAGTGCCGGCAGAAATGAAAACTTGAATATTAACTATATGCATTTTTGATAATTTGGAATGGTTAGGGAATAATTTTGCACGAATTGCTTTAATTATCAGTATTAAAGTACTATCATTTATGTGGTAAAATACAAAATTCATTTATTGCGCTATCGTACACAAACATGACAATTCTCCCTCCGTCTTACGAATTTTCGATCAGGTCACGTGTCCTGACGCGAGTTAAACATTTTTTACCCATCACAAAAAAAGTGCACAACGCCGCTAAAAAAGATTTCACTTCAAAATTCTTTTAGTGTTGGATAGCCTATTTATCGAGGAAGGCTATAGGCGATATAACATTACGCTACGACCAATAGGAGCGAAGCATTAATGAAAAATGTTGCAAAAATGGGGCAAATTCCCTTATGTGAAACAGACGAAGTTGCGCGATCAGCTAGTATGCAATAAAGATAAGGATTGTTATTTATTATTCAAACTGCATTTTATTAATGCATATTGTTTATGCATGGTAAAGAACAAGATAACCAATCCAACCTTGTTAAATGGCCGCGACTAAAGACTTTATCGATAAATTGACTTTTAAAGATGACTCATAATCATTATCTGATAATGCACTTTATTATTGTAAAATTATATGACAGGATTATGACTTTGGATCAATGCGTTGAGTCGTGCGGGTTCTATCCATCTTAGTTATTTATAATAACTAGCTGTCGCCTAGTGTTCAAAATTCGACCAAAATTCTTAAGCTTGCTACTTTGTTTTCTTTTTTCTTTATTACATACTAGCTATTGCTCGCGGCTTTTTGACAATCAACTCGGGTTGTACTCTGCTTGTAATAATATAATTCAATCATGATTCGAAAGACACGTGGCGCCATCTATTATTATAAGAACGTTATTGTTGTTTTCCTCGGGAACAGTCATTTTTTTCGGGATGAATTTCAGGATGATCGGTTCAGTGGTTTAGGCATGAAAAGTTAACAAACAAACAAACTCATTTTCACTTTTATAATCTTAGTTAGGATTGCTTAATTAATTTTGCACTCCTAGACTAAGTAAACATGTAAGTACTAAGGCATGTTAAAAATATCCTGTTTGGTTTTCTTCCTTATCAGACATATTAACTCATCATATAAAATAAAATAATAATCTATACAAATCACAGGAACAAAGTCACCCTGTTCAAATTCCAGAACGCTGTCAATAAATATTTGAAAATAGAACTGTTTACTTTTTATTTTGAATCATGGCGGCGATTGATAATAAGTAACGTTGTTTATACGCAGTCTGTGATATTCTGGACCGCGATCGCACTTGACCTATATCATTGACATTATTGTAGCGACACGTGTCAAATTGACACTTTAAATTCAACACGGACACGTGTATGTGACTGAAGTTAAAAATGTCTGCCGTTTACTTGATAGAGAACTTACAGTAAATAAAATTTGTTTTGTTGTAATAATAAAATTTCTAATCAAGTGTTTAATATTATGTCGGCCTTGATGACGTAGTGGTTAGTATAACCGACTGCCACGCCTGAGGTCGCGGGTTCGATTCCCGCACAAGTCAAACATTCGTGTGTATGAACATGGATGTTTGTCTTGGTCTTGGTGTTTCTATGTATAATATGTATGTATTTACAACAAAAAAAATTATATATGTATCCATTGTCTAGTACCCATAGTACAAGCTTTGCTTAGTTTGGGCTAGATGGTATTGTGTGTATGTGGTAGAATATTATTATATATTATTATATTAATACTTTTTTAATAGGACAATAATTCAATTTTTACAAAATAGCCGATAGGTGATCCTGTACGCTATGGTTACCGATTACAATATTAATTGGGCAAATTATTATCATGCTTGTAATTTTAGTACTAGAGAAAGAAAAATGCTTTCGGCTAATAAAGCTAAAGACATACTATCGGTACATGGACTGGCGTATATAAGGTAAGGGCAGATTGTTAGGTTATAGTTAAAAACAAAACTAGATTTATACATAGATCAGCGCTATCTAGGAAGCGGGCTACAGAATAACCATAAAGAGTCCCGTACCCAGCAGTGAGAAAGATTGTAAATACTGCTGAATTATATTATATACCTCCTGAATAAATCTCTAATTTAAAAAAATTTGGAGCAGTCTTTGGGGACTGCCAATAGAAGTGAAAACTTTAATCCTTGATCATAAAAACTTCTTTATAAACAAAAAAAAGGGGGCGCTTCAGATGCTAGTTTCTGATACTCTCTTACGGGTTATTAAGGGGGTCAAAATTTCGTTATTTTTTGCGTAGGACGCACCATTTCTGAGATAAAAAAAAAAAATAAAGCGTGGAAGCGTGACGATGACGCGAATTCCATGATTTTTATTCACCCAAGAAGTGTTCATCGCGCCTAAAGAAAAATTCACTTCAAAAATAAACAAGTAACGGCTGTTTTAATGTCATACTAAAGATCTCATAATATGATGACTACAGAATACGACAACGTTCGCGCTTATTTATCCTAGAGATGATTTCGCCAGCTTTATTTTAGATCCCATGTAATACCTTCCATTACTGAGCACAATCTTAGAACCCTTATGCTATAAAAAATGTCCTTACTGAAAAACAACAATATTATATCATCTTACTTACATATACAAATTGTCTTAACCCGTGCTTGCTTGCAAACTTATGCTACGTGACAAACAACTACGAAGTATTAACAAATAACAGTAACTCATTTCTCACAATTCGACAACAACACTAACATTTTTGTCACGTATCTGTCCCATGCTAGGTCCGAATATCACTACACTTACAGTTTGGCATATTTTATTGTTGAGTGGAGCAGACGTGTAGACATAACAAACCGCCATGCTCAAACTCTTCCATCTACAATTTTAGTGTAGGAAAATAAACTCAGCGTTCTCTCGTAAAATTCTATAATCTACAGACATAAGACACAGACGTAATAATATACATAACATAATAAGGACCACGACGTTTATTTTTTTGAAGTGTAAACTTCTTTAGACGCGTTAAGCACTTCTTGAGTGAACAAAAATCATAGAACTCGCGTCATCGTCACGCTTCCACGCTTTCCATTTTTAATTATTTTAGAATATTAACAATATCTCAGAAATGGTGCGTCCTACGCAAAAATAAAACAATTTTTACCTCTTTAATAACCCCTAAGAGAGTATAAGGAATCCGACCCGCCCTTTTTTTTTAAAGAAGTGTTTATGATCAAGGATTAAAGTTTTCGCTTCTATCGGCAGTCCCCAAAGACTGCCCCTATTTATTTTTTCTTTTCTTTTAAAAAGGACTACTCCCGCACTAGAAATAACGGCTTACGGGAGCGGCGCAGTCACCACAAATACCATTGAGGCGGGTAAGACCGCGGGCACAGCTAGTAGGAATATAAACACTTTAAACCTTATTTGTAGGTATATAACAGTAGGTAACAGTAGTTTAAAAAAGAAGGTTAATGATTGTTATTATACTTCATTTTAAAAGTAGGTATTCCTTGATAGATTATGTACCTATTATAAACTAAAAAAAACTAAATATTAGCAATATAAATATCAGCCCTAATTTAAACAATAGAGGGGTGCATACATTTTAATGTAACAAATGTAATAAAACTAAAAAAATAGTGAAATATATATTTCAAACTAAAACATACTTCAGCATGTTTGCTTCAATTATTTCTCACTAGATGTGCCCGCAGTTTCACCCGCGTTTATGATTACTGCGCCGCCCCCGTGGGTCGTAGCGTGATGTTATGTAGCCCATAGCTCTCCTCGCTAAATAGGCTATACAACACAAAAATAATTTTTCAAATCGAACCAATAGTGTAGCAGGGAACTTTACAAAGATTCAAACAACAGACAAAAAGAACTATCTTGGAACAATCATTTATGGATCAGACAATTTTTTATCAACTCAATCTCATGGACTTCGAATCCTTGAAGGAGTAATCATAGATAATAATAATAATAAAAAACAACGGGTTGCACTCCGGGAGTGCCGGCAGAAGTGAAAACTTGAATATTAACGTTGTGCATTTTTCATATTTTGAAATGGTTAGGGAATAATTTTGCACGAATTGCTTTAATTATCAGTATAAAAGTACTATCATTTATGTGATAAAATACAATATTCATTTATTGCGCTATGGTACACAAACATGACAATTCTCCCTCCGTCTTACGAATTTTCGATCAGGTCATGTGTCCTGACGCGAGTTTAACATTTTTTACCCATCACAAAAAAAGTGCACAACGCCGCTAAAGAAGTTTTCACTTCAAAAAAGCTGAGAAAGCTACTAACTATCAGCATAGTTCCAGAATATGAGCTATTACTGAGAATCTATACTAATATTATAAAGCTGAAGAGTTTGTTTGTTTGTTGGAACGCGCTAATCTCAGGAACTACAAATTCGATTTGATAAATTGTTTTAGTGTTGGATAGCCTATTTATCGAGAAAGGCTATAGGCTATATAACATCACGCTACGACCCACAGGGGCGGCGCAGTAACGATAAACGCAGGTGAAACCGCGGGAACATCTAGTTTCTCTATAAAATCACTCAATAACACTAAGCCCGACCTGGGAATCTGCCTAAGACGTTATGCAAAGTCAAAGTCGCATTGCAACCGCTACTCTACTGAGGCAGTCTCAGATAAAATTTGTATTAATTTCTGATTCATATTGAACAAGTGAGTGACCGTATCTGAATGTTAGTGATGCACCAACATAGAAACGTACTTGTGAATATATCAACGATTATCTCCAGTTAGGAATTAGGATCGCTGCCAATGTATGAATCGATTAATGTCCAAATCGATAAACGTGATCGGCACAAGTAGTAATGTGCGTCAGATGGGGTCTGGGTTTGAAATTTGTTAGATAAGTTGTTATTGATCATTTATTAGTGCAATTTTATCTTACGAGCGTTTATGTATGACTATGAAATATACTGTAATGATACTGTGTAAGAGATTTATGGAATTTAATTGTTTCCTTGATAGGTCTAATGGCTGGCATGTGTTTGTGTGTGTTAGTGCATGCTCGCGTGTGTGTGTGTGTGTGCGTGACTTTGAAAATCGGAATGAGTGCAATCGTGACAAATAATAAATATAATGTTGTACGTATATATTTATCTTATCAATGACATTATATGTATAGCCCTAGTTAAAAGTAGGTACTCTAAATGAAGAGTATATATCTATACTAATATTATAAAGCGAAAGAGTTTGTTTTTTTGTTTGCTTGAACGCGCTAATATCAGGAACTACTGGTTCGATTTGAAAAAATATTTTTGTGTTGTATAGCCTATTTACCGAGGAAGGCTATAGGCTACATAACATCACGCTACGACCCACGGGGGCGGCGCAGTAATCATAAACGCGGGTGAAACCGCGGGCACATCTAGTGAGAAATAATTGAAGCAAACATGCTGAAGAATGTTTTAGTTTAAAATATATATTTCACTATTCTTTTTAGTTTTATTACATTTGTTACATTAAAATGTATGCACCCCTCTATTGTTTAAATTAGGGCTGATATTTATATTGCTAATATTTAGTTTTTTTAGTTTATAATAGGTACATAATCTATCAAGGAATACCTACTTTTAAAATGAAGTATAATAACAATCATTAACCTTCTGTTTTAAACTACTGTTACCTACTGTTACATACCTACAAATAAGGTTTAAAGTGTTTATATTCCTATTAGCTGTGCCCGCGGTCATACCCGCCTCAATGGTATTTGTGGTGACTGCGCCGCTCCCGTAAGCCGTAGCGTGATGTTATATAGCCTGTGTCCTTCCCAGGGCATCAGGCTATCTCTATTCCGAATTTTATCTAAATCGGTTTAGCGGATTTAGCGTGAAAAGGTAACAGACAGACAGAGTTACTTTCGCATTTATAATATTACTAGCTTTTGCGCGCGGCTCCGCCCGCGTGGTACCTACATCAATAAAAAGTAGCCTATGTCCTTCCCCAAGTTTTAAACTATATCTGTACCAAATTTTATCTAAATCGGTTGTGTGGTTTAGCCGTGAAAAGGTAACAGACAGACAGACAGATAGACAGACAGAGTTACTTTCGAATTTATAATATTAGTAAGGATATATACTTATTCTTTTTGCAACACATATACATAAGTACACAAAAGTAAATAAAACGGCCACATAATATATGCCGTCTCATTTCATCAGCTGTATAATATCCAAAAGTCACACAAACAATCCCGAACTAAAGATCGACTAACAATAAAACGTTCCATTACTTGACTCACGCTCTAGAATAGACTTTTTCTTAATAATTCCAGTGTCTAATCGGCGGCGTGGGCGCAGGCTAATGTGACCATATTTTACTTCACTTTTGACAGATATCGCGCCTTAAAACATTTGTAATGTGAGCAGTAGCGCCACCTACAATAAAATATATAAAACACTTGATTTGTTGTTAAAAATTGAACAATGATTGAGATGTGACGTTTATTACGCGCCAGACTGTTATTTGTTTATTTAGTTTTGATGACATTGGTTAGTTTGCAGGGACAGATGGATGAGTGGGTGACATACTCAGTACATAAGCTAAGATTTTAGTGACAAATGTCAAGTTACCGATGATGAGATGAATTTCATGTATTGATAATAATAATGTAATGTTCTCCAGGACGAAATTGGGTCAGGACTGGAGACGGGCCATCACGGTAAATATTATAATGCACAAGTGTGTTCGCATACACTAGTCTGTATTCCCTAACTCTCATAATTCGATTGGATGGCAATCGGTCGAAGAAAGTTCAGGCGCAGGACCAAAGGCTTTAAATGTAAAACCACCAAGTTCCTAACCTGCTATTGAGAACTTTTTGACTAACATTATGTTGGTCCAATCCAAAATTCGGACCGGAGGTCTGGCATTTCAATTATAATCAAATCAAATCAAATAAAATATTCTTTATTGTGAAACATAGGTATATACATATAAGATGTTTACAGTAATGATAATGATCAAACTATGTTCTGCCAATTAGGCTTACAATAATTTAAAATTAATTTGGTAGATCACTAAATTTTAAAACATGCAAAAATAATACTTCTGAACCACTTCTATTAAAATAATACAACATATTAAATTCACTTTAGTATAACTATACAACTATATATAACTATACTATACATAATATAGTACCCAATCATAAAAATGCATTGACAATGTTAAAACTACATCGTATTCTTATATTACTTAAACTATTATATTTCAAAATCTTAATTGCCTTTATAGTGAATATTTAATACCCATTTATGGACATTAATACAATAACTAAAATGATTCATAACATCGTAGGTCAGTATAAATTAATTCAATGATATATTGGGAAAACATCAAATATGAAATGACTCAAAACCTAATAGGTAAGTGTAAATAAATTTATTAATATGTTAAGGAAATTTCAATTGTAACGAATATTTTCCTTTACCTTACAGTAATACAAGGTTTTATTTTATTGCTCAATAGCAATAAAACTACCACTTGCTCGTCTGCCACCAATGTGGCAGACGAGCAAGTGGCCCACCTGATGGAAAGTAATAACCGCTGCTCATGGACTTCAGCAATGTCAGGACACAGCAAAGCCGCCGCCTACCAGGGTTGCCAACCTTAGAACTTTATTTCTCGTACAGAAGCAAACAAAGACCTCGTAATTTTGATCTCAAAACTAGTATTTTGAAAAAAAATTCAAAAGGAAAATATATGCTACAAAATGTTGCCTGCAATGTGAAATCATTGTTATTATTTTCACTATATCAAAATCTCGTACATAACTGTACGAGGCTGACAGTGTCCTCGTACCTCGTACGGGATACCGCAAATCTCGTATTTGTACGAGGAACATCGTATGGTTGGCAACCCTGGCGCCTACCGTGAAAGAAGAACTCTCTTTAAACCTCGTTTGAAGAAGGACATATCATAGCGCTCGGGAAACACCGAAGCAGGCAGTTCATTCCAGAGTTTGCACGTACATGAGAGAAATGATCGCTGGATAATATTTTATTATAATATTAGCAGCATATTGTAATAAAAATTATAGTGTTATGGACAAATAATAGTTACTTTTTATACAAGAATACGTTAAATACGTTTCTCCAGGAATTTACTGCCTCGCACAACAAAACTGTGGAATGAGCTGTCGCCTACGGTATTTCCGGACCAATACGACCTTCAATACTTCAAGAAAAGAGCGTACTCCTTTTTAAAAGGCCGTCAACGCACTTGTACCTCCTCTGGTGTTGCACTTGTCCATGGGTGGCGGTAATCGCTTACCATCAGGCGATCCGTCTGCTCGTTTGCCCAATAATCCACAAAAAAAATACACCTAATTATTAGGATATTTACAATGACTTTACATTGTGGTATACATTTTGGTAAAACATTATATTTATACCATAACATATTCAAAAGAACCACATCCTATTATATCCAAACGCCTGGTGACTCCACTCTATAAATTAGGTTAATAATATTTATTGTTTTACATTTATGCGAATGTTTTACATTGATACTACACTACTTTATACGGATTTGCATTGGCTTCGAATACAGACAAGTCTAGCCGATCTATTTTGATTTTGTTTTTTTTTTTTTTTGATTTTTTTGATTTTTTTGACCTGATGGTAAGTGGTCACCGTAGCCTATGCACGCCTGCAACACCAGATATATCACTTGCGCGTTGCCGACCCTTTACGTTTAAGTGGGAAGGAGAAGGAGCGGGATGGGAGAAAGGGGGTGAATGGGCATCCGGCACTCTCACTCACCGAATGAAACACAACAGTAGGAATACTGCTATTTCACGTCGATATTCTGTGAGAGGCTAGTCCTTCCCTGGTCGAGCCGGCCCATTCATGCTGAAATCAGCGAGGCTCTACTACTCTAATCAGATCCATAATTTTGGAAGTAATATAGTTCAAAAATATCTTAGTCTTCTCCTGACCATGACTGCCGCAAAGCATGAACATCATTAATCGCAATGAATAGATTATTTTTATTACACATTGACTATTTATTGTACTGTCGCATGAGACCTCGGGTTCGATTTCTTGGGTGAGTAGTTAGTTAGTTAGTTGGACGTGTGTTATCCGCACTTACCCCCACAATTGGGCCATTGTGCGTAAGTGACCGACGCGAAATATTGTTCGGTTACTCATACCACCTCAGCTCCATCCAGAAAGATAATAGGGGACCGATGTTGCACAGTACCTCCTTCATCGTTTCTTGGGTGAGTAATAAGTATTATTAAATTTGCCTGCAATACATTTTCAGTAGGAGCACGGAGTCTGAAACTGTGTCCCAATAGACGGCAAGACTAAGTGTAGATGTAATTCGCCTCTGCTAACCTCTCTTCGTGAAACTACATCATAAATCTATGTGCTTATAAAACTATAATTTTTTCGTATGTGTATTATTTCCTATCGGTAACGCATGCAAAGAAATTCAGATTTCCTTTGAAATATTTCTCTGGTTTGAAGAATCATTCATATTTTTTATTGTTACGATCGATATAAAAATTATGAGTTCGTAGAATTGTGTGTGCATCAATGAAGTTTATTTTAGTTTGTTTAAACATTAGATTAAATAGCGCAAAATTTTTGTTTATGACTGTTTTCTGCCCACACATGTATAGACTATGTTTTTTAATTTTTAAGCTAGTTTTGCTCCATGATTTTGATGACGTTCTTTTTACATTTTTGGTTAATATTCTACTTTGGATCGCAGTGTAAGTTAAAATGTATTGCACTTACATTCTATCGTTTATTTTTAAGGCTGACATAATAGGCAGTGAACCTATTGCCATCTGCCGAACACATTGGCAGACGGCAAAATTGACAACTTCGTAATGGAAAACCCCATTAACACTTTGTTGGAACTGATATTCGAATACAGGATCTCATAATCGAATTCAAACTTAGACCATACGACCAAATAGATAGTATCTAGCCTTGTTTTTGAAGTGAAAACTTCTTTAACGGCGTTGTGCACTTTTTTTGTGATGGGTAAAAAATGTTAAACTCTCGTCAGGACACGTGACCTGATCGAAAATTCGTAAGACGGAGGGAGAATTGTCATGTTTGTGTACGATAGCGCAATAAATGAATATTGTATTTTACCACATAAATGATAGTACTTTTATACTGACAATTAAAGCAATTCGTGCAAAATTATTCCCTAACCATTCCAAAATATCAAAAATGCACAACGTTAATATTCAAGTTTTCACTTCTGCCGGCACTCCCGGAGTGTAAGGCGTTGATTTTTTTAAAATAAAATATAATCATTTCCGCTGACGCAATTGGTAATAACTGTACTTAATCAAATATCTGTCTTATTTGACCTTAAAGACGACAATTTTTATCATCTACATTCTACACGATAAGAAAAGACAATAAAATGCAATTTCTCTGTACGATAAAAGTTCTTATCCCGGATAAGGTACTTAAAGACGCAGTAACGTCAATAATCAATCTATATTTGTTCGTTGCATCATATTATAGGTATGCAATTCACTTTAGAATTTCGAAATGTAGTATTGATTCTGAATCTGATATCGACGTGAAATAGCAGTATTCCTACTGTTGTGTTTCGTTTGGTGAATGAGAGTGCCGGAGGCCCAATTACCCTTTTCCCCCTTCCTGCTCCTTCTCCTTCCCACTTCCTTTCCTAAAGGGTCGGCAACGCGCAAGTGATGCCTCTGGTGTTGCAGGCGTCCATAGTCTACGGTGACCACTTAACATCAGGCCTATGCTTGTTCGCCACCTTTAATATTATTATTACTAATTAAATTGAAATGTGATAAGCACTAACAGCGGTAAACAAATGGTTAATTTATGCGACTTGTGACGAAGAGGTCGTGAGTTCGATCCCGATTTGTCATTGTGAAGTCACGCTTACCAGTTAGCTAAGCTAAAGCGTTTAAGAAGATTTATACATATATATAAAAACTAGCTGACGCACGCAACGTCGTCTGCTTCATATAAGAAAATTTGCCCCGTTTTCGCAACATTTTTCATTGCTGATCCGCTCCTATTGGTCGTAGCGTGATGTTATATAGCCTATAGACTTCCTCGATAAATGGGCTATCCAACACTAAAATAATTTTTCAATTCGAAGCAGTAGTTCCTGAGATTAGCGCGTGCAACTAACCAAACAAACAAACTCTTCAGCTTTATAATATTAGTGTAGATAATTTGTACACATACATGTATATAAGAACGTGCACAACTGCACGAATGGTGCAGCAGACATGCGGTCACTTCGTCACGTCCGCACGCTGTATTCTGGCTTCGAAATCCACACAGGAGAATTAATAATAATAATAATATAATATAATAATATATTCTACCACATACACACAACACCATCTAGCCCAAACTAAGCAGAGCTTGTACTATGGGTACTAGACAATGGATAAACATACATATATACTTTTATTTTTTGTAAATACATACATATTATACATAGAAACACCCAGACCAAGACAATTTTATATGACAATCATTAGTGGATCACAATCTACTAACGACTTTTCCGAATCTGACTGTACTTTGTGGATGTTTGTAGAGTAATTTGTTAATTGCATGTTTGTAAGATCGCTAACGACATACCTACGTAGTACTTAATCCCTAGCGTATGACGTGTCTCTTTGTAAATCGATACTAATATTATAAAGCTGAAGAGTTTGTTTAGTTGAACGCGCTAATCTCAGGAACTAATGTTTCGAATTGAAAAATTATTTTAGTGTTGGATAGCCCATTTATCGAGGAAGGCTATAGGCTATATAACATCACGCCACGACCAATAGGAGCAGTGCAGCAATGACAAAAGTTGCAAAAACGGGGAAAATTTCGTGATATGAAGCAGACGAAGTTGCGCGGGTCAGCTAGTATATATTAATACTAGATGTTCCCGCGGTTTCACCCGCGTTTATCGTTACTGTGCCGCCCCCTTGGGTCGTAGCGTGATGTTATGTGGCCTATAGCCTTACTCGATAAATAGGCTATCCAACACTAAAAGAATTTTTCAAATCGAACCAGTACTTCCTGAAATTAGCGCGTTCAAACAAACAAACTCTTCAGCTTTATAATATTAGTATAGATTGTTACTGCTTCTGACTACCAAAACAGCAGTTACTACTTCAAATCAAATCATGGTCGCCCTCGATGGCGTAGTGGTTAGTGTAACTGACTGCCACACATGAGGTCGCGGGTTCGATTACCGCACAAGTCAAACACTTGTGTGCATGAACATGGATGTTTGTCTTGGTCTGGGTGTTTCTATGTATAATATGTATGTATTTACAAAAAATAAAAGTATATATGTATGTTTATCCATTGTCTAGTACCCATAGTATAAGCTCTGCTTAGTTTGGGCTAGATGGTGTTGTGTGTATGTGACAGAATATAATTATTATTCTCTTTATTTACACATTTTTCAATAGTAATTACATTTTTAAATATATAAAAAAAAATATTATTATTATTATATTATTTTTATTGTAAATCTAACAAATTGTACATTAAAATATCTTTGACATCTGCCACATACGTATGCTACCCTAATTCCTGTATAAATGCAAAAATATGGTCCAAAATAATAATTAAAATTGACTTCCTTTCAAACCATTTATATTTATTTATTTTCTCATAAATCCATACTTCTCATTACGGTTGAACGTCTCTATTAAGGCACATGCCATGGTACAAAAGGTTGCTATATATTAAGGGCAACATCTATATTGTGTCTGTTCGTTTTTTTTGCTACTACCTCTAAAACCACGTGTTCCGCACGTTACACCGGAAAGAATAGAGACGACGTCGAGCTGTGGAGTCGCTATTGTGTTCATATCATTTTATTTTAAAGGATTTTTTTTTGGTTTATGGTGCAAACGAGCAGACGGATCGCCTGATGGTAAGCGATTACCGCCACCCATGGACACCTGCAACACCAGAGGAGTTGTGTGCGTTGCCGGCCTTTTAAAAACGGAGTACGCTCTTTTCTTGAAGTGTTGAAGGTCGTATTGGTCCGGAAATACCGCAGGCGAAGATTTTTTGTAAACGTGTAATTTACAAATTTTTTGTACTAGTTTGGGTAAAGAATGGAAGTGAATACGTTGTCTGATTCGTCTTATTTGAGCGCTAATACTAAAACAATATATTGATACTCAGGTAAAATTTGCTGTTTTGTTTTATTTATTGAATTGAATCTATATCCATTATCGCTCTCTCTAAAAGTCCAGACAATGCTTTAGGACGTGAATGTATTATGTAATCTGGTAGGGCTTTTTGAAGAAACTCTTCAGCTATATTAGTATAATATAATAATATAATATAATATTCTATCACTTACACACAACACCATCTAGCCCAAACTAAGCAGAGCTTGTACTATGGGTACTAGACAATGGATAAACATACATATATACTTTTTTTTTGTAAATACATGCATATTATACATAGAAACACCCAGACCAAGACAAACATCCATGTTCATGCACACAAATGTTTGACTTGTGCGGGAATCGAACCCGCGACCTCAGGCGTAGCAGTCGGTTACACTAACCACTACGCCATCGAGGCCGTCAAGATATACATACATATATTTAGACTTGTTTAAGGCTAAAACCATTATTTTAATGTCTACGTTTAAAGCGAAACACCATGGTCAAACATCCCCTTCTTACTCTAAGAAGATAACAACAAGGCCTACAATGGGGTACCTAAGACAGTCTTTACAAATTTACAAATTTATTATTATTTAGAGAAACACATCTCCACCCCACCCGTTGTTCTCTAACAACAAAAACACATTGTTTGCCACGTGTTACGCGTTAGGACGCCGCGCGCCGGCTGAATGCTAAAAGGGACACTGGTTCGATTCCTGATTGAACATCATCCGCTAGAACATAATAATAATAATACACGGTGCGTATTGTGAGGAGATTCCTCTCTCTAGGGCCCTAACCACCGACAGCTTGGACCCTGTTCCCGATGTCGGTGGGTCATTTCAGTTTTTATATTTTTAAATATGTATAGATTTTATATTTAATAATTTCTTTATTGATACCAAATAGATGACAATACATACATACATACAACTTCTTAACCTACAATACAATAACTGTATGTATACAATAATCAATGAACCCTAACGTCTAAACTAGGCCGAGCCTGTGTCTTAGACGTTAGTTTCGTTCCGTAAATTATACATTTAACATACATGTGTACTATTAATATTAAAACTAAAGATATATAATAAAAAGGAGGGTAAACTATATAATATAAACTAAAGTAGGTAGGTAACATATATATTATTTTGAAGTTAGAAATGGAATCATTAGTGTCGTACCTACAACAACATTGATGAAATAAAATTACTGTGTATGCGAACTAAGGCATTTTTTAAATTTTATTCTTTTTAAATTTTTACTTGTGTTTTATGATTTCATAGTGGGTAAGTATGTTGCGTAATTTAGGTAGGTAAAGTACGTTTATGTGATTAAATATGTATATATATATATATATATATATATATATATTTTTTTTTTTTTATGAATATTAAATTAACTAATTAGTGAGTGAGCTTTAATTATTTATTTGACAATTTTAAATAAATTTTCTACTTCTTCATAGTTTTTTGATTTTAGCCAGGTTATTAAAACTTTCTATTTATATTTAAAATGTAATTATTAGAAAGAAAATTTAATAAAGAGAATAATAATAATAATATTCTATCACATACACACAACACCATCTAGCCCAAACTAAGCAGAGCTTGTACTATGAGTACTAGACAATAGATAAACATACATAATTATATACTTTTTTTTGTAAATACATACATATTATAAACAGAAACACCCAGATCAAGACAAACATCCATGTTCATGCACACAAATGTTCGACTTGTGCGGGAATCGAACCCGTGACCTCAGGCGTGGCAGTCAGTTACACTAACCACTGCGCCATCGAGGGCGACAAACATGCCCTTTGTAAACGATTATTTATTGCATGTCTCTTTTTTGTTTGATCCCTATGGTTCAAGCATTTCGTTAATGGAAAACAAGCGTTTTTAAAAGAGGGATGTTATGTTTACTTTGGTGATATATTGTACAGAATTCAACATTCCAGAATAACTTATGCATTTAAGTAACATTTGTGAATATCAAAAGTAGATTTTTAAAAGTAACCCTTCTCCATACACCTACTTGTCAAGGGGTATATTAAAGATTCAAAATATAATTTAACTAGCTGTGCCCCGCGGTTTTATCCACTATGCTCCTAAGGGTCGTAGCGTGATTTTAGATAGCCTAGAGCAACCTTATTAAATAGGCTATAAGATTCTTTAGCTTTTAATATTAGTAGAGACAGCCTATGATATCTTAAATCGTTTAATTGTATTGGTACTATTTATTTTTACTATAATCAACAGTTTACTTTAAATAAGTTATAAATAAAACTCATTTATAAATACCGATGCGTTTGATTTAAAATATAACGTAGCTCTCTTTTAATGATTGGCACTATAATATAATCATTCATTAAATAATTAAGCTTCTGTGGTAATATTGATTTCTAAGAAAAGTGTACTTTATCTAATCAAGCCAAAAAAACAATACTAAGAATAATGACTCATAGCGTATGAAACTAATTATGTTTTCATATAAATGCCGCCGGTCTATATTTAATTATATCTTAAAATAACACAAATCGGCTTACCAAGTTCTGGGAATGAACACAATTCCCGCCGGGAATATCCGCAACGTTACAAAAGTCACAGAGCTTTCAATCTGTCCGTCTGTCACACAAAACGTCACTAAAAGTTGAATACACAATCACTTGGACACAGTCACAATCAAAAGTTAGTTCCGTTACGTGAAAATTCGTTTAGCGTACCACGCACTTACGGCACGACCGTACGCGTCGAGCTTTGTAAGAAGACTGAAGACAATCCGCGAGCGAGCTTTCAGCGCTGCGCGTGCGCCGTCATTGAAACCGTAGCGTGTAGCGCGCGACTACATCCATCACTTTCTCGCGTTAGCGGTTACGTGCAGTTGTTTTATACCCGTCCTTGTTTAACTTTATGTCTGCGCGTGGAAATCGTGGAAAACGCAAGTAAACAGCACGTTTGCGTCGCGTTACGTAATCGGAGGTGCATTTATGATATATTTTGTCTCGTGATTAATGTATTCCCAGTGTTTTCCTTACGTTTTATTAATGTTGGCTTTTATTCAATGATATGGGCGCCAAGACACGGCTCCCAGTTAGATGTAGGGCGTATTTTCTTCATTGAGAAAAGCGGTCATCTAAAAACGTCTGATTTTGTGATAAACTTTTTATTCTATTATATTATCCGTTTCAGAGTATTAAAATGGATAAATGGATACCCATAAATTATGTTTACGGATATATCTTTTATATATTTTATTGGTGTATCTTCCATCTTTGTTATTTGTTTTGAGAAATCATTAAATTTGTATTTTATTGTGACAGGAATAAGTTTGCTTTTATGTTTACGGCTGATCGTGACGCTCCGGGTTCGATATTCATGCATGGTTTAGTTTTCTGTAAATAGTTTTCCGTGGCATTTCTCCACTCCGACTCCACAGACGGAGTGGAGAAATGCCTTGTTAGACGGTAATAGGCTAGCGCCTTATTACTTGGGACCTAAAGACTGATGGAGACATGTACAGAGGTGTTATACTCGTCCACCTATCCCTTCATGGGCAAGAATCTGTGTTTATATTATACATATTTACAGCTAATATCAGTCTGCTATTAATGCTAGAAAACTTGCATCACACCAACATAATACTTGATTAAGTTAATCTTAAAATGAATAATTCAGTAATCAATTTATTAATCTGTTTTAAGCGTAGCGATCTAGTTAGCTCGTTGAAAGTCGTGTGGAATATTTAACATTCACTCCACATCTACCGAATTGTTTTTCGAAAATATTATCTAGCTTATGTACTTTAAAAGATAAGCTAAAAGGCGCTAAAACGCTACGCAAGAAATATGCGGTTGCTAAAAGGTAGGTATTCAAACATAAGATAGTCCTCAAAACAGTATCTAATGCTGAAAAGTTCTCTGTTTAGGCTCTAAAATGAATTGCTGAAACAGTTGACGTCATCCAGTAATTACTTACGTTTTATTGCCTTGTGTTTTGAAGAGACTTGACTCAAATTTAACGTATTTCAGTAGGTATAAGAACATTCTATTGGTCATTTTTTAAAAAGATCTACTCAAATGTTTGGCTTTATCTGGTAAGCAAACCTTATTTGTTAAATGTTTTGAAAAGATTTACTCAAACGTTGGCCCAATTCAATGAATACATTACATAGTATGAAAAGATTTGGTCAAACATTTGGCGCTACTATTAAATAGGTACATTCTATTTCCCAAATGTTGCAAATGATATGCTCAAACGTTTGGCGCCATTTAATTGACGTTTCTATTCTATACCGATCATATATTGTCATCATGTCTAGACCTCGCCCATAAACTTAACATGTAAATAGTGAGAAACTAAGAATTGTACCGAAGGAAGCTAATTTCCTTCAACAGTACCAAGAATATGGTGATGTCGTCGTTCTACGGACTGTCTGTCTGTCTGGGGCGCGCTTCCTTGTAATCACCGTGTTAATATGTTGAACTGCACTTATTATAAGTGTATGAATGTATGTGATGTTGTCGTGTGAAATCTTCTTTAATAAAATTTGTCTTTTCTTCTCCCTTAGCCTTTATTATTCCCAAGTCACTTGGGGTCGGCTTTCTAGTCTAACCGGATTTGACTGGATATCAGTTTTTACACGGAGCGACTGCCATCTGACCTGCGCAACCCGAAGGCTAACGATATCCTAAGGCTAGACCAGTGTCAGGATATTAGAGGGCACTAACTGCCCAATAACGACTGCCATAGATTTTCATGGCAGCCGGGACCGACGGCTGAACGTGCTTTCCGAGGCACGGAGCAGGCGATAATTGTCAATCAATACGCACATAATTTCGAAAAGTCATATAACTTCCCAAAGTCAGAGGTGCGCGACGTGGGTTCGAACCCAAAACCCTCTGCATTGCAGTCTGTTGGTCCCCCCACTGAGCTAAAATTAGTCTAACATATGATAAAATTGGTTTTCCTTCGTTCGAACTTAGGGAATTCCGTTGAGTAATTTAATAGGGTTTATAATAACAGCCCTGGAAGCTGTCCCACTGCTGGGCAAGAGCCTTCTGTATAAGAAAGGCTAGGCCATAGTTCACCTTGCTGGTTTAGAGGGAATTGGCAGATTACATGTACGAGAACAAAAAAAGGACTCGCAGACATGCATTTTTCTTTATGTAACGATATACCGGATAACAAAAATTATTCATTCATTCAGGTCACCAAGTAACATACAAGAAATGCTTTAACTAACGTAAATATAAATGAAATAATTTATACATTTTGACGTTCATACGTGAACACTTGTGAACGTCACGGTGTATGAATTACTTAAGACTGCGCCGAGCGAAATGTGCCAAAACAGGCGGTCACAGTTAAGTGAATAAAATCAACACTTTTTGTTTAATACAAATATAAAATATACATTTACCATAACAATGAATGTGTTTACAATTACTCCGTGTAAAAAACTTAAAATAATTAATACACAATAAAGATACATATTTATCAAAAAAGCACTTCAAATCCTCCATACAATTTTACTATGGCGGCCGCGCGCCGATTTGAATATGCGCCGCACGAGCTCTGTCATTATCTGTCTTACGCTTGGCGCAGTCTTAAAGCTATTTTTGATAATTTCGTAGAAACCGTATGTTATATTATTTAAAGTTTAAATTATTAATTTAAAGTCAACATCAAATATGATTTAATAATTTAGGTCACAAAGTAACACTTACGAACGTCACGGTGTATTGGTTAGTGAATTTAAAGATACATAATTATAATATGTTAGTTGCTAGGTTCAGACAAATATCCAGCACATAGACAAGCTGTGCATGTGGTATCTATAATGAGATGGGTGTAAAAACCCAGGATTCAACCTCTTTGTCTTAAATGTAAAAGTAATGAAAAGAAATGACCCCTATATCTCGAGGGTCTTTTGACCCACAGGGCCCATATTCAAACTCGACCGAGGTATGACCCCAAGGTGTCTGCACACCAAGTTACAAGTCAATATTTTGCCATTTAAAATACATGTGACCTTGTGACCACTGTATCTCAGGAGTCTTTTCATCCACAGGGCCCATATTCAAACTCGACCGAGGTATGACCCCACCACGATTGACACACCAAGTCAATCGGCCCAGTGGTTCCGGATTTATGCCGGTCACTCACAGACAGACACACAGACCCACAAAGTGTTTTCATTAACCTCTTCGAAGAAGATTAAGAGGTTAATAATATGCCTAAGCGATTGTTTTTTGTTTGTACAGGTTATAATCTCTAACATTACCCGCCGGATTAGTAAAATATATTTGCATTTGATAGCCCATTTCTTGAGGAAGGACGCATCACCCTAAGAGCCACCGAAGTACCTAATCTTAAACGTAGGTGAAACCGCGGGCACAGCTAGTTATGATTAACACCTCTGTATAACACAAACAAGTAGGCACCTAATGAAATGTTGGACACCCACCACAAGCTCTAATCACCCAGCAGGATACCAATATGTAAACAGATCACTCAACCTACCGCACGCAAGCTGATCAAGTCGAATTATTGGACCAGAAAATTGCGCTCCACCCAACAGGTTATACTAGAAACTGATATCAAACCTATTATTAAGTATTTGTGATGTTGTCGGGATAAGAAGGGCAATGTAACATGTAACGACAAGCAACGAGCGTGTTTAGAATTTACAGTGAATCTATTAATGAAGGATACAGAACAACACACCAAGATTACGCTGCATTTACAAACAATGAAAACTAAATCCTAACTATGTAGTGCATATCTGCTGCAAATAAATGTATTTTCTTTCTTCTTTCTAACTACAATATTATAAAAGCGAAAATGAGTTTGTTTGTTTGTTATCTTTTCACGCCTAAACCACTGAACCGATCATCCTGAAATTTTGCATATACATTGTCAGGTGTACAGAAACGGACATAGGCTACCTTTCATCCCGAAAAAAATTACTGTTCCCGAGGAAAACAACAATAACGTTCTTATGATAATAGACGTGTCTTTCGAATCATGATTGAATTATATTATTCCAAGCAGAGTACAACCCGAATTGATTGTCAAATTCTGATGCTTTGCTCCTATTGGCTGTAACGTGATGTTATATAGCTTATAGCCTTTTTCGATGAATGGGCTATCCAACACTAAAAGATTTTTTCAATTCGAACCAGTAGTTTCTGAGATAAGCGCGATCAACCAAACAAACAAACTCTTCAGCTTTATAATATTAGTAGATATAGATAATTGTTCCACAACTATTTATTTTATCGATATTATAATTTTGTATTCGGTTCAAAACCGCTCTATATAATAATTGCTTTTGAATGAATCGACCTTATCCAACAATTTCACGCAGAAGAAGCTTAGCCTAGTACGGAAAATCTATATATTAATACGTGAAGCAAAAACTTTGTACCCTTTTTTACGAAAATTACGCGGACGGAGGAGTATGAAATTTGGCACAGTTAAAGTTAATAATTATGGAGAAGTAGGGGCGAATCCTAATATTTATATAAAATATGAATTAGAAATACATAAAATTAATGAAAAAACACTACGCGCACACAACCATGCATCCGTACTTAGATACGAAATAATTTTTTGGGGCAACTCTACACATAAGGAGATCGCATTTAAATTACAAAAGAGATGCATAAGGGCTATGTTTGGGCTTCAAGTAACTGACAGTTGTAAACCTCACTTTATCAAACATAAAATTCTAACGCTTCCGTCTTTATATATATTTGAAGTCGCAATATTTGATAAAACAAATCCTCATTTGTTTCCTAGTCTATCCGATGTTGTTCTACGTAATAGGCGCAAAAATAATTTATGCATAAGAAGAGCTAAAACTACCCTCATGTGGAACAGTATATTCTGTTTAGCTCCAAAACTCTATAATAAGCTACCGGAGGAATATAAACAATTAAATTTAAAACACTTTAGAAAAAAGCTAAATATTTTTTTGTATAATAAATGCTACTACTCTATCAAAGATTTTCTAAATGACACGTTTTGTTAAATTTTATACTTAGATTTTATTTTTGTGTTTATGTTTTTCTTATAATATTTTTGTATGTATTGGCAAGACACAGTTTGTACTTTCATTTGTTTTTTGTAAGATCTTTTTTATAAACCTGTGTCTAACAAATAAAAATAATTCGAATTTGAATTTGACACACGCAGTCGAAGCGCGTTCGTAGTATTTCATTATTGTTTGTCTGACGTCGTAGAATTCTTCCTAACTGTGGTTACAAATACCTTATTTATATGTAATAAAGAAAAAAGAAAACAAAGTAGCAAGCTTAGAAATATCATCAATGAAAGAGTATAGCTAAGTAAATAAATCACTTGTTTGAAAAAGATAGGTAAATTAACCTGTATAGCGCTAGCGAAATCTAAATGAAATATGAGCATAAGGGTAAAGTTATCTTCTATACATATAATAAAACTGTAAATATCACGTGTCTGTACATTTTAGAATTTTACGAAATAAATGATTTAGGGGGCTCAGAATAATTAACTAAACACATTTTAATCATTTTTTAAAAAGTCTGTCTGTCTGTCTGTCTGTTTGTTTGTTTGTTCTCGCATCACGCCTGAAGTACAAAGTTAATACGATAGACTCAGTAAGAACACTATAAAGAATATCCTCATGTAACATTTAGTCTTTATTTCATTAAAATCCGTCTTCTCTATCAAAAGTTATGAGCATTTGAAGTCAAATTAAAGTTTAATGTAGGCGATGTGATCGTACTGTACTAGATCCGCTGTAATGGTTTACAAATAAGGTTGCGATTTGCTTAAATTTAAGTTCATAGATTGTGATTGCATATAAAGCTACATTATCAGCGAGTAACATAGGCTATAAATTATATCCAACAGAATTAGAGATCCTTAAAAAAAATGCAATAATATAACTCAAAGTACCAACATTTTACCTATACAGTTTACTATTTGGCGTGCGCTGGGAAAACGATTGATGATACATAAAAATCATGTACTACATGATTAAAGTATTCGTTACTACCAGGGACAAATAATATTATTATATTGTTTATTGATCCATGATACTGATACAATGTTTACTGTAACTGACAACGACATCTCTTAGTGTTACGACGAAATGTCGATAGATGGCGTTGTGCATATGACGTCATTTTCTGAATCGCGGTGTTAAGATTCTCCGGCGCAGTATGACTACGGCACACATTTTTTTAATCAGTGGGTTGGACTTGGAGTTTTTCAACTGTATATCTCAGAGTTTGAAATGTTTGTTTCGAATAATCGTTTGTTTGTTTGGACTGTCCCGGCATATCAGTCCCGGCAGGAAATGCTATTTGTAGATGCTCCCAGTGGAACGAGTAAGACATTTCTTACCAAAGTGATTTTGGCGAAGGTACGAAGCCAAGGTAAAATTGCGCTTGCTGTCGCCTCATCGCATAGCAGCCACTTTGTTGCCGGGAGGGAACACTGCCCATACAATGTTTAAAATTCCGATCGGCTTAGAGCGCACAGAAAGCGCTGTTTGTAATATTTCTAGAAACAGCGATAAAGCTAAGGTTCTTCGTGATTGTAGCCTGGCAAACCGTAAAGCGGTTGAAGCAGTAGATAGAACGTTGCGTGATGTCAAGCAAAATGGCCAACCTATGGGTGGTGGCATTACTATACTGTTTTGTGGCGATTTTCGTCAGACTCTCCCTGTAATACCACGTGGAACAAACGCTGATGAAGTTAGAGCCTGTCTAAAGAGTTCTCGACAATGGCATTACATTATCCCTTTGCATTTGACAATAAATATGCGAGCGCAAATCGGAGGCAACGAAAATGCTCAAGAGTAGAGAGTAAGAGTTTTCAGATTTGCTACTTGAGATCGGTAACGGTGTGTATCCGCAGGAACAAGGAAAAGTTGTACTAAACGAAAACCTATGCTGCAAAGCTTCATTAATGCGAGACCTCATATCATCCGTGTATGGAAACGCAACGCAAATACCAACTTGCGAAAATTCCTGGCTTTGCGAAAGAGCTATTTTAACTCCACGAAACGACCAAGCAGCAGCAATAAACGCTGAAATTTTGAGCTTTGGTTCGGGGGATCATGTAGAGTATATCTCCAAACAGAGTTATGGAAAATGAAGAATCTATCAGCTACTCAGTAGAATTTTTAGAATCTCTCAGTGCTCCTGGACTACCAGCTCATAAAATAAATTTAAAAGTCGGCGTACCCATAATGCTCCTTAGAAATTTAAGCCTGCCAAAACTTTGCAACGATACCAGATTAATAACCAATTTACAACGAAACCTGATAGAAGCAGAGATTTTAACAGGGTGCAGAATAGCTGAGTGTTTTTATTCCTCGGATTCCTCTCATTCTAAACAATTTTCCGTTTAGTTTTAAACGAGTCCAGTTTCCCGTGAGCATATGTTTGGCGACGACAATTAATAAAACCCAAGGTCAGACGCTAAAAGTTGTGAGTGTGGATCTAAGTATTAGCTGTTTTTCGCACGGTCAGCTTTAGGTGGCTCTGTCACGTGTTAGCAATCCTAGCAGCCTGTATGCTTTAATCACCGATGGCTATACGTCTAATATCGTGTATAGAGAAGTATTACTGTAAAGTAGATTTTTTAAATACCCAAACGACTGTGTTTGTAATCCAAAATAAACCAAAAGATATATCCAAAAAATGCTGCCCAAAGTCACTATCTCACGCGGACGAAATCGCAGGCACAGCTAGTAGACAATAAAACCTTAATAACGATCAAACTTAACATTTATATCAGTTATGGTCGAATTTTGACCACAAGGCGACCGCTAGTAACATTTAAAATGTCTATATCCAAAATATTTTATTCATCTATTGTGGCAAAACATGATAATATTTTCCTATTAACACTCTCAGTATATGACTGTACGCCCAAAGAAATAGAATCATGCACATGACTACACGGTAGGCGTAGTGGTTTAAGTGATAGCCTTGCCACCGCGCCGAGTGTTGTGGGTTCGAGCCCCACTCAGGACAAAAATTTGTGTGATCCACAAATGGTTCTTCTGAGTCTGGATGTTCTTCGTGTCCGTTATTTTTATTTTTTTTTATACATCTAAGGTGGCAAACAGGCCTACGTGTGTTGCAGAGGATTATTTTTAAATTTATTTTTATACGACTAAGGTGGCAAACAAGCATACGGCCCGCCTGATGGTAAGTGGTCACCGTAGCCTATAGACGCCTGCAACACCAGAGGCATCACTTGCGCGTTGCCGACCCTTAAGGAAAGGAAGTGGGAAGGAGAAGGAGTGGGAAGGGAGAAAGGGGTGATTGGGCCTCCGGCACTCTCCGTCCGTTATTTGAATGTTTGTAAAGTCCGCCGCGATACATGAATTACTCATAGAGCGGGAGTTGTCCTTTTAAAAATTAAAAATAAGATAAAATGTCTATACAAAGCATTTTCTAATAAAAGAAAACCAATATTAATTTGAGTGGCCCAGGAATCTAACCGGTATGTCATTATCGACCGAATGTATAACCGCGAATTTATGCTACAAAACTAACGAGGCATTCCTCGGATGTGTTTGGCATATCCTCCATAACTCTAAAACACATACTTACAAGCCATAAAAACTATAAATGTAATCAAAAAGGAATACCCAAAAAAAACTGTCACCGACATTCCTGTTCTACGGCACGTGTCACGATTTAAAACCGGAACCGGATACGCTCGTAGTCGTAGATTTAAGTTAAGAACAGATTGGTGGCGCGCCCCGCGCCCGCGCCGCCGATTGATTCCGCACTGATTGATTGATTGATACAGGGAATTAGTTTTAAAAGTGCGTGTAAAGGAAAGAATGTGTGTGGAATTCGAATAATATTTCTGTAGTTCTTTTTTAAAATGTATAACGAGAAATAGGTTGGAATTGATGTTTGACGAACTTTTTTTATAGAACTTGATATTACAGGCACTCTGGAAGTAAGCCCCGTAAGTTTTGCGCATACGCTTCATGTAAATCGTGAATGTAATGATAATGCATGTGGTTAGAATAAATTCCCGGATAAAGTACCAACTACTGTTTTTTTTTTAATAAAAAATCCCGCGTTTATCGAATTGATGACGGCACGGAAGCGCTATCTCACTCCGGGGAAATACCGTTATCTCACGGAAAACCAAGCGTCAGAACAGTAACACTGTTATCTCAGTATTTCTGAATGTTTTATAAGAATTCTAGCTTTTGCCCGCGGCTTCGCTCGCGTTAATTAAGAATCTGACAATCAGTTCGGGTTGTACTCTGCTTGTAATAATATAATTCAATCATGATTCGAAAGACACGTGGCACCATCTATTATCATAAGGAAGTTATTGTTGTTTTCCTCGGGAACAGTAATTTTTTTCGGGATGAAAGGTAGCCTATGACCGTTTTTGTGCACCTGACAATGTATATGCAAAATTTCAGAATGATCGGTTCAGTGGTTTAGGCGTGAGAAGGTAACAAACAAACAAACTCATTTTCGCTTTTATAATATTAGTTAGGATTAGGATAGGATTAGGATTTAGTTGATATTATACATACATACATACGTACATAGTTTCACGCCTGTTTCCCAGAGGGAAATATAATGATATTATATAATGTAATATAATATTCTATCACATACACACAACACCATCTAGCCCAAACTAAGCAAAGCTTGTACTATGGGTATTAGACAATGGATAAACATACATATTATTTACATTTTTTTGTAAATACGTACATACTATACATAGAAACACCCACACCAAGACAAACATCCATGTTCATGCACACAAATGTTTGACTTGTGCGGGAATCGAAACCGCGACCTCATGCGTGGCAGTCGATTACACTAACCACTACGCCATCGAGGCCGACATATTATTACGTTTGTTCTCAAAAAAATACCAGAACATTTGGCATATTTGAAATTGTTTGAAATTGACGGTTTTTAAGTCCTCGTAACTGCTACTGAGCCAAGTAATGCGAGTTCGATCTCCACTCGGTACAAAAAATGTGTGTGTTCCCCAAATAGTTTTTCCAAGTCTTGATATTCTTTGTCCGTCGTTTGGATGCTTATAAAGTCTCTCGCGAACCGAGACACAGGTATAACCCCCAATGCGGGAGACATCTAATTAAAAAAAGTTAAAGAAAATCATGAACAGTCCAAATGTATCCGAAAAGGCACGTTTGGCTGTTCATAGAGGACTATTTATTAGTGCCCACACTTATGTATGGAAGTAAAATTTGTGTATGGCAAAAGAAGCATGAGAGCAGAATAAATGCTGTAGAAATGAGAGTGCTGAGAAGCATATGTGGTGTGACTCTGAAAAATAGAATAAGGTCTAATGTAATTAGAAAGAGATGCGGCATGAAAGTGGATATAGTGACGAGAATAGAAAAGGGTATGTTAAGCTGGTATGGACATGTAGAAAGAATGGACGAGGAAAGACTAAGAAAGTTTATAAGGCTAGTATGAATGGAACAGCCGCAAAAGGAAAACCTAGGCAAACATTTCTCGATCAGATCGGAGGCGTTCTGAACAAAAGCCAGGTTAAGAGCACCTTGAACCGACGGGCGTGTATGAGGAATGTGATGAAAGTGAATGAAGCCAGAGAATTGTGTGAAGATCGTAGCAAATGGAAATCCGTAGTCTCTGCCTACCCCTCTGGGAATCTATGTATGTATGTATATATAGAAAATCATAGATAGATCACACGACTAAATTAAAGCGTGTTCAAAATAACTAGACAGTAACTTTATTCCAATCCAAAAATCGAACCTACAAGCTCACGATACCGTACTCTACTGCACCAACGACTAATGCAAAGCAAACATTACGTAGAAAACGTCAAACACACAATATCCGCAGTGTATTTCAGCTATTGTACAGTTGACCGAAATGTTTTCACAGCCCGAGGTAGCAACAATGAGAGTTCCCTGGAACACCGCCATATTGTTCCCGGTTTATGCGTCGCCTTTGTTGGACAACTATATGCACTAATGCCCCTGTTTATTCCGGTTGTCGTATGAACTAAATTTATATTATATTCGAGCTATGAGTTTCTTGGAAGAAGTGTGTCAATCAAAGCTTTTTGTTGTGGTGAAGATTGATATCGAGATAATTTATCAAATTCACCTTAACTTAGGGCCACTAGCACGACAACTCACAAAATACGTTTGGCACTAAATAGATTTAAAACATCGTGCTGTCGTCAGTCATCCGTGTGAAGGCCTGTTCAAACCTAAGCGGTATTCGCTACCGTGTGCGGTAGAGAAAACTGAGTGGGTATGCGGTAATATTACTGTTCACACCAAAGCGGATTTCGATATCCTTGTGGGTAGAGTTGATACTATATACCTGAGCGAAAACCCGCGCGGCAGGCACTTCTACCCACAGCAGCATACCGCTCAGGTCGCTCTAGCCGCGGAACTTGATACTAAATACCTGAGCGAAACCCGCGCGGTATATACATACCTCTACCCACAGCAGCAGCGAATACCGCTCAGGTCGCTCTAGCCGCGGAACTTGATACTAAATACCTGAGCGAAACCCGCGCGGTATATACATACCTCTACCCACAGCAGCAGCGAATACCGCTCAGGTCGCTCTAGCCGCGGAACTTGATACTAAATACCTGAGCGAAACCCGCGCGGTATATACATACCTCTACCCACAGCAGCAGCGAATACCGCTCAGATCGCTCTAGCTGCGGAACTTGATACTAAATACCTGAGCGAAACCCGCGCGGTATATACATACCTCTACCCACAGCAGCAGCGAATACCGCTCAGGTCGCTCTAGCCGCGGAACTTGATACTAAATACCTGAGCGAAACCCGCGCGGTATATGCCTCTACACACAGCGGCAGCAAATACCGCTCAGGTTTGAATAGGCTTTAAGGGTGACTGAGATGCCACAATGTTTTAAATCTATTTAGTGCTAAACGTATTTTGTGAGTTGTCGTGCAAGTGGCTCAAAAACCTATAATTTCGTTCATATTAACTGATAGAATGAGGTAGTCCTCTTTCTATCAGTCTCATTGCATCACCTGATTGGACACGTAAATGACTGCATTTAAGTGGTCATGATACGACTGCCAATTGAGCTGCTTTGCTGAGTTATAGAGATGGTCCTGCGTCAAGGATTGAAATTTACCTCCGTATATTGCATTTCAGGCAAAGAAACATTTTTTTTAAATAGCATCTATTTCTTAAATATGTCATATATGTATATGTTTTAAATAAAATAATAATAATATATTCTATCACATACACACAACACCATCTAGCCCAAACTAAGCAGAGCTTGTACTATGGGTACTAGACAATGGATAAAGATACATATATACTTTTTTTTTGTAAATACATACATATTATACATAGAAACACCTAGACCAAGACAAAAATCCATGTTCATGCACACAAATGTTTGACTCGTGCGGGAATCGAACCCGCGACCTCAGGCGTGGCAGTCGGTTACACTAACCACTACGAGGCCTATCGAGGCCGACTAAAAACGATTTTTTTTTTCTTTTTTAATTTTGCTCGTCAAAATGACCACACTCCACCTGATGGTAAGCAGTCGTGTGGTCTAAGAGCAGTGGCCTCCACACCGCCCCCACAGTAGCCGAGGCGATGTTGAGGTCTCTACTTTGACGGCCTGAGAAGATGCTTTTTCACGCCCCGCTTAAAGGACCCAGGATTGAAGGAAGAAGGAAACACGTGCCTTGGCAGAGAATTCCATGCCTTGGTCGTTCGGCAGAGGTATGAGGACCCAAACTTTTTGGTACGCGCTCTAATCGACTCTACCATGTAAGGATGGCATCTGAGCCCAGCACGCGTTGTTCTGGATAGGAAAGGGGAGGGCGGGATAAGGTGGAATAACTCTTCAGAGCACTCCCCGTGGTATATTCTGTAGAAACATGCCAATGAGGCAATGTCCCTACGGAGTTGCAGAGGTTCCAGTGAACTCGTGACCTCTGGATCTCCGATGATACGGACAGCCCGCCGCTGTAACCGGTCGAGAGCGTCCAGCAAGTACTGCGCGGAGCCATCCCAAAGATGAGAACAGCACTCCACGCAAGGGCGCACTTGTGCCTTATACAATAGGCACAGTTGCCCAGGCGTGAAGAACCGCCTCACCCTGTTCAGAACTCCGAGTTTTCGCGAAGCTTGCTTAACGACGCTCTCGATATAGGTTTTCTGATTAAGGGAACGGCAAAGATCCATACCTAAGATGGAGAGGCTGTCACGTATCACCAATGGAGTTTTCTTCAGAGAAGGGAGGGGAAGGAACGGAGACTTTTTTGTTGAGAACGCGCATGCCTGGGTCTTCTTGGCGTTGAACTCGATCAAGTTCTTGGCACCCCATTCATAGATGCGGTCCAAGGTCTGGTCAAGTTCAGCGACAAGATTCTGCCTTTTCCCCTCAACCTCAGCCTGTTTGGCCCCAGGATGTCTGAGATATCGCCCATGCACGGTACTGTCGTCCGCATAACAATGTATGTTGCCGAGATTCAACATATCATTGATATGCAGAAGAAAGAGCGTAGGGAATAAGACAGAACCCTGAGGCACTCCTGCATTGACCTGCATAAATTTGGAAGCGCGACCGTCGCAAAGGACCCGAATACGACGCTTCTGCAGGAAACTTGCAATCCAGGTGCACAGTTGAGGGGGCAAGCCATAGGCCGGAAGCTTGGAAAGAAGAGACCGGTGCCAGACTCTGTCGAAAGCTTTGGCTATGTCAAGGCTGATAGCCAAAGACTCGCCGTGCTTGTCCATAGCCTCACCCCAGAGGTGCGTGACGAACGCTAGAAGATCACCCGTTGATCGTTTAGACCGAAAACCGTATTGGCGATCATTGATCAATGATTGATCCTCCAGGTAGCGGACAATTTGGGTGTTTATAATCCGCTCGAACACCTTGGAGAGCACCGAGGTGATAGCTATGGGTCGATAGTTGCTTGGCTCGGAACGGTCCCCCTTTTTGGGAATCGGTTGAACGTTCGCCTCCTTCCAAGCCTCAGGCACAATACCTGCGGCGTAAGACGTCCTGTATAGGCGCGTAAGCGTGGGAGACAACTCCGCTGCACATTTTTTAAGGACCATAGCTAGGATGCCGTCAGGTCCACTGGCTTTCCGAACATCGAGAGACTGCAGTATCGCACGAACGGTTCGTTGCCTGATACATATATCAGGCATGGTGTAGCCGCAGTTGTCAATGTTAGGCGGCTGCGAACCGCAGTCATCGATTTGGGAGTTGGCCGCAAAGAGATTTACAAGCAGATCTGCTTTCTCCTGCGGCCGATAAGCCAGTGATCCATTCGGATACCTCAGAGAGGGCAGCAAGGAATGAATACATGAACATAAAAGAAAAAACAGGAAAAATAAATAAAACAGCACTTTGCTTATTCTACTTAGACTTAATGTTTTAGAGCAATAAGTACTTATTAATTCCGTATTGTATCGATGAATAAATGACTGTTAGCTTTGACTTATTGTAGAAAACTTCTTACTTTCACTGCCGAAATGTAAAGAAGAATAAAGAAGACAGTTTGGTGATGAGATTTTCAAAATACACACACACAAACACAAATTTGAGCTTTTAGTTTGTACGGTCAGCAAATTCTCAGTACCAGCCCGTACACAAGAATCGTGGCCGTTACATGGCAATATAATAAACATGACTGGTGAAATACGACTGCAATAAACCTCTGACCAGCCCCTCATAGACAAAGAGGCGTAATGTTACATTATTTTATATATAGTATGTAACTACAATCAGCTCTACAAATACTATGAGTTGAGTAAGCTGCGTAAATCTCTATAAATATATTCGTATATACATATTATCTTCTTCTCCCTAGCCTTTATTATTCCCAAGTCACTTGGGGTCGGCTTTCTAGTCTAACCGGATTTGACTGGATATCAGTTTTAACACGGAGCGACTGCATCTGACCTCCGCAATTCCTGTGTCGCAGAGGACTTTTTTTAAATTTATTTTTTATACATCTAAGGTGGCAAACAAGCATACCTGGTGTTAAATGGTCACCGTAGCCTATAGACGCCTGCAACACAAGAGGCATCACTCGCGCGTTGCCAACCTTTTAGGAAAGGAAGTGGAAAGGAGAAGGAGTTGGAAGAGGCAAAGAGGGTGATTGCGCCTCCGGCACTCTCAATCACCGAACGAAACACAACAGTAGGAATACTGCTATTTTACGTCGATATTCTGTGAGAGGTTAGTCCTACCCCGGTCGAGCCGGCCCATTCATGCTGAAATCAGAGAAACTTTACAAACATTCAAATACCGAACACAAAACACAACACCCAAATTCGGTATAACCATTTATGTGCCACACAATTTTTTGTCCCGGGGAATCTCATCCGCAACACTTATGCCGCGGCCACACATTGAATTCACCTTTACGTCCAAGCTTGGCTCTAATTTGGAATGGCCAATATTGAATCAAACTACTGCACCAAACACTGGAAATAGCCAAGCGCGGACCTTGTTGTTCAGTTGACGCAGAGCGGACTATGGACGATAACTTATTTGCACTAGCGGCTTACGCATATGGTTTAGGTACATATGCTTATTATTTGCATCATACAAGAAAACAACGAAAGAAAAGGCGGTGGTGGATGATTAAAATTACCAATGTGTGGCGCGCGCGCGACAATCTGTCCAAGATGCCCGCGCGCACTCCCCTTCCATTCCCCTCGCCTTTGAAGTTGTTAAAAAAACCGACTCTTTGCGCGTCGGTGTTGGACACAGGACGGTGATTGGGCGCAATGTTCACATTGTGTCAAAGACTGATCCACACATTGGAGTATTGGCGGCAATAAGCTACATTGGTGCAAATATAACCAATGTGTGGCCGCGGCATTAGCTCAATGGCAGGGAGGCAATGACAAGATGACGACATACAACACTACATTAATCGTGCAGTCATGCATGCGAAATTGTGAAGTGCAAGTTTTATACACCTCTGCTTTTCATTCAATGCCGTACAGGCATGAGTCCATGTTATGCCAGTGCAACAGCGCATGCGTAACCCTTCTAACACAAACACTTACCAATTCAGTTTAAGTCCATCCATAATTCATTCTTTCAAAAACACAAACACGGAAGCTCTAACTGCAGTCCACTCACTTACTCACTCATTCACAACCGAGTATAGCCGTTCTTTTAATAGACTTCATTCATATCGATTCTACTCGATACTCGATGTAGTGCGTTAAATCGATTCACATTAGAACTTCCGATTAGTGCCGGCCTTTATTCTCGTGGCTAAAGGACAAGGAACTACGACACGATGTTAACCTGATTCGGGATTGTTTCGACCACCCATCGTTTCGATGGAATGTTCTATGTTTGTCATTGTAAGTAGGACAGTCTCTTCATAGGTTCAGACATGCATAGCCTGACGTCTGTATCCCTGAAAGAGCAGGCCGAGAGGCAGTAGAATTTAACTTATAGACTTGTTTTTTGAGATTTTATAATTGGGCGTTATAAATTTTTTGTATGTTTTAATTACAATTTCATTCTTATATTTCTAATTTTATTATGTTTATTAGTTTTAATTGTTAGCCGTTTCAAATTTATTTATTTATTTTAAATAGAAGGTATACATTGTAATTAATATAAATAAATATGTTAATAGTTCTTGGCTCTTTACGCAACCTGTTACTGAAGATTTTGATTGCGAAGAATTTGTAAAAACATTATAATAAATGAGGCAAAATTATAACAAATTCCGAGTTTGATTATGAGGGTGGGCAAAGAGTTGCCAGTTCTGGTAAGATGTGGCTTCACGTCGGTGCAATAGATCAACGAAATCGCAACCTGTCAAGGACAATTCCAATACCTTATTTATTTAGGATTCCTTACAAGAACAATGTCTTAATTGATGTTTTATCGATTTTTATACATTGATAACTAAAATAAGGAGTCATGTTTTCTTAATTACAAAATATCACAACATGTTAAAAAGAAATTAAAAGAAATTCGAACATAAAGACTAAGTATATAAAAATTAGTAGTTCAAAAGGTGAATACAAAAATACCTACATGCAATTTCTAAAATAAAAAAACGTTGCCAAGGTAAACGTAAACTAATAGAAATAAAATATAAATAACTAGTTTTCACCCGCGGCTTCGCTCGCGTAAATATAGGTTAGATTAGGTTACGTTTGCCACAGTTCTTTTTTCTGGATGAAAGGTACCCTATGTCCTATTCTATACCCCTGACAACGTGTATGCAAAATTTCATGTTGATCGGTTGAGTAGTTAAGGCGTGAAAGCGTGACAAACAAACAAAGAAACTCATTTTCGCATTTATAATATTAGTTAGGATTAGGATTAGGATGTCTTGTCACACACAATGCCATATTGGAGTATTTTGGGTACCCCACCTTTGACACTTCTGTCCTCGCACTATAGACGAACTTGGTATAACTGCTAAACTTTGGCAAGAATCCTTAAAAGTAGGTATAAAATAAACCAGGTCAGTGTCGAAAGGATTTTGGGCATTAGTGCCACCAATGTTGTAGAGACAGGCAGGCTTCCGTTCGTTGAGATCTGGCTTCAGTTTTTGTTAAGACATCCTGTCCTCACATACTTTCGAACGATATGTGATCAAATTAGTAGGTATCCATACATAATTACATAGCCTCACGTGTATATCCCCAAAAGGGTAGGCAAAGACCGATAAGATTTTTTCAGTTTCAGATACCATGATACATGAAGCAAACCAATTGAAATATATCAGGCATAGTTGCTGACTCCGTGCCGCTTTTAAGAGTGTATTGACAGAAAAACCATTAACACTTTTTTAACCTGGCAATTGAATCCGAGACCACATTCATAGCATCCAAACACCAAGGTATATTAAAATGAAAAACAAACAACCGTGTTGTACAGACAAACAATCAAAAATATCACTACTGAAAAATAAATGACAAGAAATAAATACATCTATTGATGACTGTACTTCACATTCATGACGATTTCACATTTTCGACGTTTTATTTGCAAGTCGTTTTGCCACTCTAGACATTGTCATCTTATAGACGTTTTAACATGCGGACGTTCACACAATGACATTTTCCTTTACAGACTTTCTGATTCGGAGCCTTCCGAACTACAACGAGACGAGAATATTTAGACTCGCCAAAATGATGTAGGACCTTAAATCATAGCAAGTGAGATGGGGGTGTAATATAAAATAATAATAATTAGCTCTATATTAACCATTCCCACTGCTGGACAGGGGCTTCTTCTCAGTGTGAGAAGAGAAGTAATCAATAATCAATCTGCTCGTATGCGTCCTATATCATAAAAAGGGCTTATGTTTAATTTACGGTACATCAATACGGTATTTCCGGACCAATACGACCTTCAATACTTCAAGAAAAGAGCGTACTCCTTTTTAAAAGGCCGGCAACACACTTGTAAGTGTAACTCCTCTGCTGTTGCAGGTGTCCATGGGTGGCGGCAATGGCTTATCATCAGGTGATCCGTCTGATACTTTGCCCCAGATTCCATTAAAAAAAAATATCACCAGATATAGTAAAATATAACAGTCAAAAATAGTAAATGATCACCAAATTGCACAGCAAAATATATTTAAAGGCTCCTATTTATGGGTGGGTTTAAGAAGGAACCTAACATAACCTAACCCTTCCGAGACAGAATGCAGTGATTTGAGGCGTATAGGTGCTCGTTATGATATATTTTAGTAAGCATATTTTGCTGCGCAATTACTATTTTTGAAGGTCATTATATTTAATCCCAAAAATAAGTAAAGTAAATAAGTTAGGGTTGGCAGCTTGAAATATTTTCGAGAATATTATGAAGAACTCTTAGACATGCAGGTTTCCTGACGATGTTTGCCTTCACCGTTAAAGCAAACGATAATTACTATACGTAACTTACGTAACTTCGAATAGTCAGAGACGCGCGTCTTGGAATCTAATTGAGATCTCTGCGTGACAGTCCAATAGTCTACCACTAGGCTATCCTTTGCCTTCAATGCGCGGCTGTATTATACTCTCCTTTCCACAGTTCTTATCTTTACTATCTTTACTAATATTATAAATTCGAAAGTAACTCTGTCTGTCTGTGTGTCTGTTACCTTTTCACGGCTAAGCCACTCAACCGATTTAGATGAAATTTGGTACAGATATAGTTTAAAACCTGGGGAAGGACATAGGCTACTTTTTATTCATGTAGGTACCACGCGGGCGGAGCCGCGCACAAAAGCTAGTATATTATATACGTGAGACAATGTATATAAGTAGGTAGATTTCCATACTACCTATATTTGTAAGTATGTCTCACATATTTAGGTAGTGTAGAAATCTACCTGATTTACATAAACATAAATCCAATGACTTCATTTTAATTCTATAGTCCTTTTCTTATCAGACTTCCTACTTCTATTCAAATACATATTAAACATAAATACAGTCATACGGTAATTTACTTTAGTGCTACTTAAAGAGATTACGCAGAAAATGTCAAGTGTATATTGACTACCAATAAACATGGTAATGGATTGTTAAATATCGGCAAAACGTACACTTTGCTTCTATATTTCCTCAATATATTTAGGTCTTCACCTCTGAAGTTGCAGTTTTTAACCGACTTCAAAAAAAGCAGGAGGTACACAATTCGCCTGTATATATATGTATATTTTTTGTGTTTGTTACCTCATAACTTTCGACTGGGTGAATCGATTTTGATGATTCTTTTTTAATTTGAAAGCTGGTGCTTCCCGTGTTGTCCCATTTAATTTTGATCAAGATTTGACCATTCATTTTCGAGTTATCCTTAATAATGCGTATTTGGCTACATTGATGATGTTCTCATTTTTGGCAAGGTTCACTAAAAACCGAGAAATAAACAAAATTTTAACAAAAAAGAAAACCGACTTCAATAAAGAATATTCTAAAACTTAAAATGCACTAAAAAGTTAATAAATAATTGCATATTCTTGTGAATAATTAAATTATTGTTATTTTTGGAGTCGGTGCCATATACTATGTACCTACTATTTTTGTCGCATGCTGTGATCTCTTAAGAAAACATAAGACCTACAATAATTGTACTTAGCTTTTAATTGCAATATATGTGTATTTCTTGTAAGAGATTCTATTAAATAAATAAATAAATAATAATATATTATAGTGTGTGTACTTTTCAACGCAATCAATTAAATAAAGTAGTTTAATTTCAATGTATAACGTTGACGTAAATGTTGTCTAACTTAGCCCGAGCCTAAGCAGTCACACCGAGATATACTTCACAGGTGAACATCTAATACCAATGATTTCTGTCTATTTAAATACTGTGCGGTTTAACACGGATATAACTCATGCGTGGCTGGAACTTCGACGGGTGAAAGTAGGAAAACGTCAGCCATGGTTTATGGTATCGGGGCTCTGGCTTGTTTATGGCCTGCCAGGATCAGGTGACAGGAGTATTAAGATTCAATAAAGCTTGTATTAAACCTTAACACCTTGTTCACTGTCTTTTAAATGCTATGTTTATGTTAATTAAGTTTTGTAAACGCTGATGTAATGCACGTAGTACCTCGTTACCGCAGTGCTTTAAGTTTGCGTGAGTTTCTGAACGTTGAATCTTGGTTTTAATTGCCAGCTCGAACGAAGTAATTTTCTGTTTTTCTATCTGGGCAATCTATGTATCAGAACGCCTAAAATTGCAATAAGAGTTCCTTATTATGTAGGTCCAATGATACATGGGCGTACTCTTAATAAAATCAAAAAATCAAAAATAAATTTTTTCAAGTTAGGTTACAAGGTAACACACGAATGTCAAAGTTACACAATTTTTTTTCTGTGAATTTACATTTACTGCCACGCACAGCAAAGCAAGGGTGGAGGGCTCATGAGAAGAACGGGCAAGATACTCATGGCCACTCTTTTTAATCGCCAAGTTTACAATAAAATTTTGTTTACAAATCATAACTGTAAGGTGCTGCAACCAATAGTAGTAACTAACCCACAGGACAAAGTTCTTTCCTTAGGTCCACGGATAATAAAATATCGTGTAATAATTTTGGTATCAATCCTTGTATGACTCAACATTACAAGCAAATAAGACTATACTCGACTATTTAAGTTAACGTGATTTTAGTTGCACCAGTTGAGTATAGGCCACTTTTAAGGATACTTACCGAAAAATATTTTCAATCAATTTATGATCAATCTTGTATCATATTTACGACTACAGTATTACAAAACCCAGGAAGTAAGCAGTACTTTTAAGAATAATGTACAGTTTTAATACAGCCCATTAGTACCCCCGAGGGATATCAAGGGGTCATTAAATAACCCACGCCGCCGTGACGGGCACTATTGAATCCGAAAATCATTCACATTGATTGATGATAAAGCTTCACAGTGACTTTCACCAGTAAGCCCACTGATAATAATAAATATACATACAATACTGTCTGTTTGTTGCAGTTTAACATTTAGAAGGTTTGATTGTTTAGACAATTCCAGCCAAACATCCAAGTGAAGTTAATTTAAAAATCATGCATTGCAATAGTAATATACCTAATATGATAATTATTATCAATATCATTAATAATTTACAGTAAGGTTAGAAAGATCCTGCAGGGTGAATATTAGCAACGGCGGGCAATATCTGCGTAAGAGATAGACTGCAATTTGACATGACACATGACATCTATACTAATATTATACAGCTAAAGAGTTTGTTTGTTTGTTTGTTTGAACGCGCTAATCTCAGGAACTAGTGGTTCGATTTGAAAAATTCTGTTAGTGGTGGATAGTCTATTTATCGAGGAAGGCTATAGGCTATATAACACCACGCTACGACCCTCGGAGGCGGCGCAGTAACGATAAACGCGGGTGAAACCGCGGGCACATGTACTCTGAGATAAATTAGGCGTAAGATCGACAAATTAAAGCGCTTGCAGGGGCTGGGACAAAACTGCCAACTGCCTACATTCAGGGCTGCTAAAGGATTTCTTGACAGTAATATTCATTATTTTTATGACATTTAGCAAGCGTATTACATGGCACCACCGTAGCAATGATAAGATTACAAAATCAAATACACTTTTATCCAAATTGGTCACAAAAAAACACTTATGAACGGCAAAGTTAAAATTATCCTTAACTTCCTGTTCAGCAAATTTAGCAAAGCAAAACCTAATGAGAAGAAAATAGGCGAGAAACTTACGGCCACATTTTATCCCTCAGTTTATAATAATATTTATTTTACAAATCATGAAAATGTCTACCAAAGATTTCGGTCGAAACGAAATATTAAGAACTAGCTGTGCTCGCCGTCTCACCCGCATCAGTAGTATTTGTGGTTACTGCGCCGCTCCATAGCGTGATGTTAGACCTATATCCTGCCCAGGATCTCAGGTTATCTCCATTTCAAATTTCATCTAAATCGGTTCAGCGGATTGAGCGTGAAAAGGTAACAGACAGACAGACCGAGAGACAGACAGAGTTACTTTCGCATTTATAATATTAGTTACGATAAGTTTACCTTTTTTCAAAATAAGTTCACGCCGTTGTTTGGACTACTTCACGGTAGACTTTAGGACGACAAATAAGTTAATTCATGTATTTCGCGAATGGCACGAACAATCTCGAAACTTTAGCATTTATGTTTCGTGATAGCAATTCTATAACATTCGTAGGCATTGTATGACAGACAAAGTCAGCTGGCAAACCTAACGATTTACAATACAAGACGTGTATGTTTAACTCGTCAGTATAATGAGTGGACTCCTACACACAATGCATTGTCAAGAACACAGAAACAACGGTAAATCAACCTCCTTTAATTAGAATACTTTTTGCTCAATCGTGGCGGTTATTGTGTATTTTGCTGCACCTACGTTATTTAAATATAGAATAATTGCTGAACGGTTTTTCATGGACAGATACATGACAGCAGATCTTTATTAAATACTAGCTTTTGCCCGCGGCTCCGCTCGCGTTAATTTAGAATTTCAATTCGGGTTGTACTCTGCTTGTAATAATATAATTCAATCATGATTCGAAAGACACGTGGCGCCATCTATTGTCATAAGAATGTTATTGTTGTTTTCCTCGGGGACAGTAATTTTTTTCGGGATGAAAGGTAGCCTATGTTCGTTTTTGTACATCTGACAATGTATATGAAAAAATTCAGAACGATCGGTTCAGTGGTTTAGGCGTGAAAAGCTAACAAACAAACAAACTCATTTTCGCTTTTATAACATTAGTTAGGATTACAGTTTTAAACTATTTATATTTGCAGTTTCTACGACATTTCGCTTGTTTATAGTAACCATGGTCACAGGGAGACGAAGGTGAAAACTTCTTTAGGCGCGTTGAGCACTTCTTGGGTGAACAAAAATCATAGAACTCGCGTCATCGTCACGCTTCCACGCTTCCCATTTTTGAATCATTTTAGAATATTAACAATATCTCAGAAATGGTACGTCCTACGCTAAAAATAATGAAATTTTAACCTCCTAGCTAGCCTAGCTCCTTGGTTACTAGTTATATTATATTGGGTATTGCAAAAATATTAAGAATTAGGTAAATAATTGCTAGGTTTCCGTTGATCAATGGCAAAGTGGCCAGGGCTCCAAATCTCGGCATATACAAAGAGACACATTTTTAAATAGGCAAAAACAAAACAGTTCAATGTATTTTTCTTGACTGTTTGTCAACCGATTTCCTTATTTGTTTTCTTTACATGTAAATCATTTGACATCTAATCGTCTTAATGGAATGCAATTGTCTCCGATCTCGCTACCGAGAACTCTTGTATGAAGAATTTGCATATACAGCTTCAATTTTATTGTATTTATTGGATACCATTTTATTTAATTAAGTACCTTTAGATAATATACGATTATGCAGCGATAGCTCAGTGGGGAGACCAACAGACTGCAATGCAGAGGGTCTCGGGTTCGAACCCACGTCGCGTACCTCTGAGTTTCGGAAGTTATATGACTTTTCGAAATTATGTGCGTATTGATTGAGAGTGTCGGCACAAAAGATCCCACTGGGTCGAAGTGTCGCCGGTCTGCACTGACTGGCCCCCACATAAGATAAGATACATGTAAATCCGAACCGATTTCCTCCAATTTTCAATACTTAATGATTATGGTCGAATTTCCAACACTAAGCGAACACTAATTGATATTATTTTCTTTAGATTTAAATAATAATATAGATAAGTATGAAAAAATCAAAAATAAATTTATTCAAGTTAGGTTACAAGGTAACACTTATGAATGTCAAAGTTACACTAAACTTTTCTGTGAATTTACATTTACTGCCACGTTCAGCAAAGCAAGGGTGTAGGGCTCATGAGAAGAACGGGCAAGAAACTCATGGCCACTCTTTTTAATCGCCAAGTTTACAATAAAATTTTGTTCACAAATCATAACTGTAAGGTGCTGCAACCATTTCTCCATGAATTACTACTGAACATACTCAAGCATTTAATAAAATTTGATGGTAGCCTCTAAAGCAGCAGTATGGTAAATAGGAGCATCCACTTATCTTATCTTATGTGGGGGCCAGTCAGTGCAGACCGGTGACACTTCGACCCAGTGGGATCTTTTGTGTCGACACTCTCCCAATAACGACTGCCATAGATGTTCATGGCAGCCGGGACCGACAGCTTAACGTGCTCTCCGAGGCACGGAGCAGGCGATAATTGTTAATCAATACGCACATAATTTCGAAAAGTCATATAACTTCCGAAAGTCAGAGCTGCGCGACGTGGGTTCGAACCCGAGACCCTCTGCATTGCAGTTTGTTGGTCTCCCCACTGAGCTATTGCTGGTCTTATAGATAAATATCTATATATTAATACGTGTAGCGAAAACTTTGGATCCCTTTTTACGAAAATTGGCCGGACGGAGGAGTATGAAATTTCGCACACTTATAGTTTATACAGAGAAGAAGTGACGAATGGCTAATATTTATAGAAAATATGTATAATAAGTACATTAAATTAATGAAAAAACACTACACGCACACAACCATGCATTTGACACACGCAGTCGAAGCGCGTAACTATGGTTACATATATCAATATACGAGTATAATGACATGACATAATATATATCAGTTGGTCGAATTTCGAGCACTAGGCGACCGCTAGTATTATGTAATACTTCAAGTCTTCGCCTAAATGTAACAAGCACATAGTGCATTGTAGAACAATTTGTGTCGGTAAGTTATCGCGGGTATATAATCAATAGTTATTTATAACAGCAGAGGTACCGCGTAACTAATGACTTCCCGCGTCTGTCCGTCTGTCACAACGTATCGACTGGTGACGGGCTCGCTACTGTGGAGACCGCTCTAGACGCTATTTATGTTGTTCCTATATCAACTTGGGAAATATATGTTCTACTACTTTGCAAGTAACATACATTACATGTATAAATTACTAGTTTTCACCCGCAGCTACGCTCGCGTAAATGTAGGTTAGGTTAGGTTTTATTTTTTCTGGATGAAAGGTACCCTACGTGTATGCAAAATTTCATGTTGATCGGTTGAGTAGTTAAATCGTGAAAGCGTAACAAACAAACAAACTCATTTTCGCATTTATAATATTAGTTAGGATACACAGTTATGATTGGCAATGTTATAACCGCTATAAAGCCGGAAAACAGATCAAATTCATAAAATGTATTTGTTTAGCTAAACAACATTTACATACATACATACATAGATTAACGTCTGTTTCCCAGAGGGGTAGGGGTAGGGTTGTATTATAAACAACATTTATCTTTTATAATACAGAAAAAGATGAAATAAAAGTTATAACTAACTATTCCTGTAAAAAACCATTCACCATTTGTTGGCATAAATTATAATAGAATTCGGATTACAAGTTCTTTATTATTTTTACCTAGATCTCATTTAATTTAACGTTTCGCTTCTCACTTAATTTCGCACTTTATTTTCTTTTAATTTTATTAATTATATCAGCGAAACATTAAAGAACGACCAGCAACTAAATTGATCCCACATGGTTGTTTTGACAGCAACATAACAATAGCCACTCGTGTAGACTAAACAATGACATGATAGCCAAAGAAAATAAAAACAATATGATTTCTTTTAACTATCGTAATATAAAGTAAATATATAACGCGTTATATAATGATTTTAATGGCTCTCAACTAGTTTAGGTACTTATGTCTGGAAACATTGCGGTTTGTTTCTATTAGAAAATACGATTATAAAACGGATTAAATATAATGACCACCAAAAATAGTAATAGCACACCAAAATATGCTCACTAAAATATATCATAACGAGCACGTATACGCCTCAAATCACTGCATTTCGTCTCAGAAGGGTTAGGTTATGTTAGGTTCCTTCTTAAACCCACCCAAAAATAGGAGCCCCGCGAGGCTCCGTCGACTTATTTTGATCTCTTTGCTTTGCAATTAATATTTTTGGTATTAAAATGCGGTTTTAATTTTGGTGATCATTTACTATTTTTTACTGTTATATTTTACTATATCTGGTGATAAGTTAAATATAAGCTATTATAAAATAGAACTGTTTTTTACTGAATATTTTATTTCTTAAGTTTAAAAAGATAATTTACTTACTTAGCAGACAATACATATACCAATCCAAGAATTACTTGGGATCACACGATCGTCATCCTCTTATGCTTATATCTCAATCAATATAAATCTCATAATTATGGTCAAATTAAAAATAAACACAATCCAGAATTTAAGACAAAAATGTTGTTAGTAAAACGTCGTGGAGAATTAACAAACGAAAGTGCAAAAAAAAATTCCTTTATTTAAAGGAATTTTTTTTTGCACTTACAGATCGGTAAACAATTAGCGAGGTTAAGCAACGTTGGGTGCGATCAGTCTATAGATGGGTGACCGCTTAGTGGTATTTCATCTGAGCGTCTCCGTGCTTCGGAAGGCACGTAAAAAGTCGGTCCCGGTTGTAGCCAAATTGACAGCAGTCGTTAAGCCATGTCAGAGGCCTACAGGCGGCTTGAACGACTCTTGACAACAGGTTGGCCACTAACTACACGAAAAAGAAAGAAAAAATAAAGAAGAACGGATACAAAGTATCCTCGAGCTCAAAACAAATATTCTTAGATCATACAAATATTTTTTTTTGGTGTTCGAACCCACAACAATCAGTGGATTCAGCAGCAACGCGTCCCCTTACTGCTCCATCCGTACAGTCAAGATCTGAAAAATAAATGTTGGATAAAATAAATTATTAATTTCAACCATAAGCCAAACAAAATAAATGCCAAAGACTCCATACTTAGCTAGCCAAGCAGGACATCATTAACAATCCCACCTCAGAAACAAAACGACTAATTCTAAAAGTAGATTTGGGAAAAAACTATGTAGTGGATAAGGAGAGGATGCGCACGCGACACAGCCGCTTAAACAGCCGCTTTTTAACAATTAATCGTTTCCTTCTAACACTTCCTCGGGAAAAATGTATAAATAGTTAGATTAGATGAGAAAAGGAAATGTTAGCTGAATAAAAATGTTCACACGTCGCATTTCTTGTTAAATTCGGGATTCGAGTGAGTTTTCTTATTTTGGATTGTGGTTTAAGTTTTAGATGGAAGTGCGGTTAATACAGGGATAGTGGCGCGAGCTTTGGGTTCGATACCCAGATGCACAAAAAAAATTTGATGCATAAATATTTTTCTGGATGTTTTTGTGTTATTTGTTTGAATAATAGTAGAGGCCCACATAATAAAGTTGATCTGCGATTAAGGTATAAGAAAATAAGAAATTAGTGTGATTATAATTGCCTGCGGTCATTTCGGATTAATGGCAATTACAAATGCTACAGTATGGTCCTTACGAAGACAATAATAATTAATAAAGTAAGTAATCTCTCATATGTAATATTTATCTCCATAATAATATACTCTCAAGGAGATAGGTGTATTACGTCTATATTTCACCACGTAATAGTAGGCGAGCTAACTGCCGTTTACCGGTTTATTCTGTACTAGCTTTTGCCCACGGCTTCGCTCGTGTTAATTTAGAATTTGACAATAAATTCAAGTTGTACTCTGCTTGTAATAATATAATTCAATCATGATTCGAAAGACACGTGGCGCCATCTATTATCATAAGAACATTATTGTTATTTTCCTCGGGAACAGTATTTTTTTCGGGATTAAAGGTAGCCATGTCCGTTTCTGTACACTTGACAACGTATATGCAAAATTTCAGGATGATCGGGTCAGTGGTTCAGGCGTGAAAAGGTAACAAACAAACAAACTCATTTTCGCTTTTATAATATTACTTAGGATTCGACCCTCATGTTTCGTCCTGAATGTAAAAATACGCCCCAAAAATTGTTCCTCATATGCCCCGAAATTTACATAAATATTAATTTCTTAACGTAATTCCTATTTCGTCCCAAATATGTTCCTTTTTGACCCTGTTTTTTTTGTATAGCTTATTTTGATGTAACGTCAGCCAAATTTTAAAATAAGTATCTACTTGATATCTTGGCGGAACTTTGGCTTATGATCACATGACATCACGAGCTCGACATTGAAAAGACTTAAATAATTTTTAAACATGTTTTGTTTTGCTAACCATATGCTCAAAAATGTAGCACGAAAAAGGAATAATTAAAAAAGAGGGGCGAATGAGGACCATTTTGGAATGTGGGACGTAACGCAGCGGCGAATGAGGAACACTTTGGAATGTGGGACGTAATGTAGGGGCGAATGCGGAACAAACCCGTCTACCGGATCACCGGATTCACCGGTCAATGGATGGGATTAGGTAGTAACTAATATTGTTTGTCATGTCTGTCTGAGTGTCCAGTGATTTGTGTTTATCGGTGTTTTATTGTCATTTGTATTTATTGTATGTATGTTTACTAACAATAGTTAATAAGTTGCTTTTGTAATACTAATCCTGACCTAACAGTCTCCAAATAAATGAATAATAATAATTATCATGTTCAACTTATAGATACCATTCATTCTTATGAAATTGTTGCTTTTCTTAGGAAAAAGCAACAATATCAACTTTATTATTTTCTACGTACAAGAGATATAACGCTTGTTGGAAGTATTTAATTAAAATTAACATGCTAAGCACCAGTGCTTGTATTCCGTAGTTGTAAGGGAATACGTGACTGGGAATTCATTAATTAATTACTTATTTCTAAGTAAAACTCTTCGAACATATGTCTGGTATGTGATGAGTCGAGTTCCGCATTGCGCCGTTAGCGTCTTAAGGGCATTACATTGTCCAATGACCTTGAAAATCTGGGCTTTGCAGTCCCAAGTAAGCGACACGGGCGTAGCAGGGCTGCTTGGCGGGGACTTTTGTAAAGATTCGGGTTATTGTTGATTATTACAAAATTTTAAAACAAACAAGTGAAAATAAACAATACACATTGTTAAATAGGGTATTACATGTTTTTAGTATAAAGGAGACCGACCACCTTGTATGGGACCATGGCCTGGGCGTGAACAATTTTACAGTGTAATAACAATATTAATTTTGAGTAGCCTAAACTAAGTAGAAAACATTATTCTTTGAAGTTTAGAATCAAGTTCGTTAAATAATAAAATAAAACACATTGTTTAAAAAATATTTATTTTCATGTGTCACCATCACCTTCAAGTTATTAAAATATTTTCCAAAAACTGGGCTGGTGAAGTGACATTTTCATGTCTTGACCAGCTTAGGTTTTTTTTATTTTTTTTTTATTTTGCTCGTCAAAATGACCACACTCCACCTGATGGTAAGCAGTCGTGTGGTCTAAGAGCAGTGGCCTCCACATCGCCCCCACAGTAGCCGAGGCGATGTTGACGTCTCTACTTTGATGGCCTGAGAAGATGCTTTTTCACGCCCCGCTTAAAGAACCCAGGATTGAAGGAAGAAGGAAACACGGGCCTTGGCAGAGAATTCCATGCCTTGGTCGTTCGGCAGAAGTATGAGGACCCAAACTTTTTGGTACGCGCTCTAATCGACTCTACCGTGTAAGGATGGCATCTGAGCCCAGCACGCGTTGTTCTGGATAGGAAAGGGGAGGGCGGGATAAGGTGGAATAACTCTTCAAAGCACTCCCCGTGGTATATTCTGTAGAAACATGCCAATGAGGCAATATCCCTACGGAGTTTCAGAGGTTCCAGTGAACTCGTGACCTCTGGATCTCCGATGATACGGACAGCCCGCCGCTGTAACCGGTCGAGAGCGTCCAGCAAGTACTGCGCGGAGCCATCCCAAAGATGAGAACAGTACTCCACGCAAGGGCGCACTTGTGCCTTATACAATAGGCACAGTTGCCCAGGCGTGAAGAACCGCCTCACCCTGTTCAGAACTCCGAGTTTTGGCGAAGCTTGCTTAATGACGCTCTCGATATAGGTTTTCTGATTAAGGGAGCGGCAAAGATCCATACCTAAGATGGAGAGGCTGTCACGTATCACCAGTGGAGTGTTCTTCAGAGAAGGGAGGGGAAGGAACGGAGACTTTTTTGTTGAGAACGCGCATGCGGTAGGTACCATATTACAGACATTATGTGAGCACAGCAACCAACAGTCCTTCGGCCGACTATGCAGTTGCAGTAATACTGCCTTACTGTGTGTATTATTTTGATATAATATATAAATAATATACGTCAATTTCATACTACTGGATGGGAACTAATATTTATTATATATTTAAACAAAGCTTTTAATATTTTACTTTGTTTATAAGACGATTGTCCACGTGCAAGCCGAATATGGACGGTCTCCTTTCATACAGAATATCTCAGCCGTTATATAGAAAATTTAATATTTATGTTTCTACCAAAATAAATCCAACAGCAGCCCGGAGTTAGGAAGTTATTCTTTTTTATTTTTTTAAACTACTTCCACTCTAGGAATAACTCATAGATTGCGGGGGACTTTACAAACAGTCAGACAAGGGACACAAAGAGCAACCAGACTCGTGACATCCATATGTGGATCACACAATTATTTGTCCCGTGTGGGTTTCAAACCCACAACACTCGACGCAGCGGCATGGCGGTAGCTGGTGCAGTCAAAGTCAAGTGGAAGTTGGCAGTGTTGCACACCCCAGTGCGTCAGTAAGCACGTAAACCCGTTGGTCCTGCCGGTCCTGCGTCTGATCTCTTTTCAGTCGTATCGAATTGCTTTTCCATTGGATTGTGAGAGTGAGGAAATAGAGAGTGTTCTGTGTTCTAGTGATTGCGCATACAAATATGCACTATTATATCTCATGTGAAGATGGCTAGTCCTCCTTAAAATTGGTCGCTATGAACGAAATTCGGTCTAAAAGACTTACAATACCTATTGGTTGTTACAAATCGAAATCACTAGGTCACACATGTCTCAATATAAAATCAATTAAACATTCCTCTTGAGGTCCGTTCACATTGACCGGCTCGGAGAAGAGAGCAGATTTTTATCACGTTTTAAACAGAGTTTTGAGTAATTGTAATAAAGTTTATTTTTACATTTCACACGCGCGTTCAAGCATTCTGAATAACAAAAGAAATGAAATGTGAAAATAAACCTTATTACAATTAATCAAAACTCAGTTTTAAACGTCATAAAATTTTGCTCTTCTTTCCGAGCCGGTCTGTGTTAACGGACCTTTAGAAATTCCGGTATCCCAAGATCTCACAATAGTTAAGCAAGCCCTTTTACACCTAGCTGACCAAAGTCGTCACCAAAAAAGGTATGTATGGAACTACTTGATGTCCAATCAAAATAGATTGCATAACCGCGCCCGTTGCGTGTTCGTATGCACCGCGCGCATCTCCTATCAATCACTATCGGTATATGGTACGACCTTGATCGCCGATGTCGGTCGATGCATTGTTTAAACAACAATTGCAATATAAATAAATAATATATCAACAACATAGTGTGAGTATATCAACATGGACTCTGTATAAAGAGACAGCTTTGAGAAAATTCTTGGAAATGCTGTTTTGAGGTTGTTCACCTTTTTATTGATAAAATAAAAATTAAAAATAATTGCGCGGATGGTGTAGTGGTTTTTAGTGGTCGCTTTGCAGTGCATAGGTTCGATAATATCGGATATTCGATAAATGATATCCACACATATGTGGATTACAACACCCATACTCAGATAAATCATAATTAATCTGAGTCCGGTTGTTCTTTGTATCTATTGTTACAATATACTGGGTGTAAGGGACGGTGTACCGAAAACTGAAATAGTAGATTCAGACCACTATTCTGAGTTAAAAATCGTTGGAATTTTTTTCAACAATCACAATTCCATTTCTGCAATTTTTCATTTTTCTGACTGTCACATTTTTCTACAATACAGCAATGTAATTAAATGGTCGTGATTTAAATAGATCAGCTGTTTTTATGCGCGCGGAACGCAGAGTTCATTCGTCGAATGCGATGTATTGGTAGCAATCCATTGCGTACCGCGTAATAATGTTAATCTACATTACATTTAAATTTTGCGTTTTTTTATTAATTGAAGTTTACGTCGTAATAAGTACTTATAGAAAGACGTCTTGCTAAAGTTTTCGGTACGCTGTCCCTTACACCCAGTATATATATATTTGTTTTTTATTTTTTTATGTTTGTCTTGGTCTGGGTGTTTCTATGTATCATCATCATCATCAGGCTATAATAGTCCACTGCTGGACATAGCCCTCCCCCAAAGAGCGCCATAGCGCCCTGTCTTCAGCTTGCCGCATCTAGCATCTGCCTTCAGTCTTTCGCAGATCGTCAACCCACTTGGTCGGAGTATTCCGCTTTCGGCACCAATTTTTTCGGCACCTATGGTTTTGGCACCTAAGCTATTCCACTTTCAGCACCAATGGGTATTTTATTCCACATTCAGCACTAAGCAAAAATACCTATTGGTGCCGAAAACGGAATACTCCACCTGGTCGGAGTGCGTCCTGCACTACGTTTGCTGAGTCGCGGTCTCCACTCAAGAACACGCTTACCCCAGCGGTTGTCGTTGTTGGTGTTTCTATGTATAATATGTATGTATTTACAAAAAAAAAGTATATAAGTATATATGTTTATCCATTGTCTAGTACCCATAGTACAAGCTCTGCTTAGTTTGGGCTAGATGGTGTTGCGTGTATGTGGTAGAATATTATATTTATTATAAAGTCTATTCTCCTCACGCTAACAAAAATAAACGAGACGCATTTTAACCACAACCAAAACATTTATAATTAAAACATCTCAACGGAAAATACGACTCGAGATACATTAGTGATAATAACAGTCAATGCGCTAATATAATTGTTGTCACATATATCCGTCAGTAAACAACCCGACAACCCGAATATCAACCATCGATTTATTTCAGTGGACTATAAGGAAGGCATACCGGCATTTTAGGTCAGAGCATACTCATATTACGTTTAGCCACGTTACGTCAAAGGTGACAATGTTTTTAATGAGCTTTAAAGTTTTAGTGCACATTGTGTGAAGACAGTAATAAATGCATGCTCGTTCTAACTTCTAAGAGTGCGAGGAGGATGCATGGAATTCTCCGTGTAATATCCCGTGTTAAAATTCTATGGCGCGCGCAATCCCGGTTTTCATTTTGTTGTCGTAATAGTTCTAAATTTAATTTAATTTTGCCAAATATCTTTACACATACATAGATTCACAACTGTATGTCTTCGTAAAGAGTAGGCACTTACATTTTTCCAATTGTGGTTTTACTACATAATAGGAAGCTGTCTTATTGTCGTCTACGACAATTTATAGATAGAATAACCAAGTAATACTTTTTTTTTAAAGTGAAAACTTCTCTAAGCGCGTTGAGCACTTCTTGGGTAAACAAAAATCATGGAACTCGCGTCATCGTCACGCTTCCACGCTTTATTATTTTTTTTTTAGAATTTTAATAATATCTCAGAAATGGTGCGTCCTACGCAAAAAATAACGAAATTTTGACCTCCTTAAAAACCCCTAAGAGGGTATCAGGAACTAGCATCCGACCAGCCCATTTTTTTTTTTGTTTAAGAAGTGTTCATGATCAAGAATTAAAATTTTCACTTCTATCGGCAGTCCCCAAAGACTGACCCAATTTTTTTTATATAATTGCGTCTTTGATCCCGCGAGTTCTATGATTTTTTTTCACCCAAGAAGTGCTCAACGCGCCTAAAGAAGTTTTCACTTCAATAATAATATAATGGTGGCAATTCTGTTGTCACAAAATTCTCTAAACTTAACTAAAAATCACTAAAATTTAGTTTAGTCCTCTCAAATGACATTTCGTATTCTGAAATCGTTAAAAGAGATAGGACTAAAAATTTTTTTGTGATTTTTGTTAAGTTCAGAGAATTTTGTGACAACAGAATTGGCACCATTATCAGCCTTGTATATAAATTGTGTCACTGCTGGACTCGGGCCTCTTCTCAGTGTATGAAGGGTTATAGTCCACCACACTTACGGGTTAGCAAACTTCTTCGAAAACATTATGGACAAATCTCAGACATGGAGGTTTCCTCACCATTACTATTAAAAAGAGTGATAATTAACTAATACGCACATAACTTCAAAAAGTCAGAGGTAAGTGCCATAGATTCAAACTATATAATAATAATAATAATAATAATAATATTCTATCACATACACACAACACCATCTAGCCCAAACTAAGCAGAGCTTGTACTATGGGTACTAGACAATGGGTAAACATACATATACTTATACTTTTTTTTTTGTAAATACATACATATTATACGTAGAAACACCCAGACCAAGACAAACATCCTTGTTCACGCACACAAATGTTTGACTTGTGCGGGAATTGAAATTGAAAAATTGAAAAAGCACCTTCTCAGGCCGTCAAAGTAGAGATCTCAACATCGCCTCGGCTGCTATGCTATGTGTGGAGGCCACTGCTCTTAGACCACAAGACTGCTTACCATCAAGTGGAGTGTAAAAAAAGAATCAAACCCGTGACCTCAGGCGTGGCAGTCGGTTACACTAACCACTACGCCATCGAGGCCGACAAACAAATAATCACAAATAACATGTTTCTCATCTATTAACGAATATTTGTGAATTCTTTTGACCGCAATAACAAAGTAATGATTTGCCACAAATCGTTAGTCATTGATCAGTCATCAGTACAATGTTTGCTCTTCATCACAGACAGACAACTGACACACTCAGACACGTCATTTGACTTCAATCATACTCTGAACCAGACGTTAAACAATTAGAAACCAATTTTAATAGTTCAATGTCTGCTCCACTTAGCTTCGTACCTACTAGATTCAGCTGGTTGGAAACTAACAATGGTCAAGTTTTAATATTACTTTACACTAGCTGTGATTTTAAATATAATATCGAATCATGCAATTTTTCTTTTACTAGCGGTCGCCTAGTGCTCGAAATTCGACCAAAGTTTGCCTGTAAGATATTGCTGATATTATATAATATGTCATTATAATAATATGTAACCATAGTTACGCACTTCAACTGCGTGTGTCAAATGCATGGTTGTGTGCGTGTAGTGGTTTTTCATTAATTGTATTGCTAATGCATATCTATACTAATATTATAAAGCTGAAGAGTTTGTTTGTTTGCTTGAACGCGCTAATCTCAGGAACTACTGGTCCGATTTGAAAAATTCTTTTAGTGTTAGATAGCCCATTTATCGAGGAAAGCTATAGGCTATATATCATCACGCTAAGATTAATAGGAGCTGAGCACCAATAAAGAATGTTTCAAAATCGGAGGATATTTTTTCCTTTTGAGAGCTTCTGCTGCGTGCGCTGCGTAAACAGTTAAAGTTTCGCAAAAATAATGTTCCTCTTTAAAAGTTCTAAAAAAAAGTCTATCTTTTAAGGCTGGCTCACTATAACCATTTTTATGCTAACGAAATTTGTTCTAAAATAATGCTTTATTTGCGAAGGGATTTTTATAAACATGATATTAATCCTTATCCAAATAAATACGTTATTCATCACAAGTGTTTAATTTAAAACAAAATTGCCCTTTACATCATTCGATTTCAATGAATATCTTAGGAGATATCGCAGTTTTAAAATAACATTGCAGCAAAATAATTATCCATTACAGACATAGTACAAACGATGTTTCTCCTGGTTTATTCGGCGTGATTACTACTGGTTTGATTTGAAAAATTCTTTTAGTGTTGGATAGCCTATTTATCGAGGAAGGCTATATAACATCACGCTACGACCCACGGGGGCGGCGCAGTAACGATAAACGCGGGCGAAACCGCGAGAACATCTAGTTTTATATAAATATTAGAATTTGTCCCTCCTTCTCCATATAAACTTTAACTGTGCCAAATTTCATACTCCTCCGTCCGCGCAATTTTCGTAAAAAGAGGTTAAAGATTTTGCTTCACGTATTAATATATATATTACTAACTTTTGCCCGCAGCTTCGCTCGCGTTAATTTAGAATTTGATAATCAATTCGGGTTGTACTCTCCTTGTAATAATATAATTCAATCATGATTCGAAAGACACGTGGCGCCATCTATTATCATAAGAATGTTATTGTTGTTTTTCTCGGGAACAGTAATTTTTTTCGGGATGAAAAGTAGCCTATGTCCGTTTCTGTACATCTGATAACGTATATGCAAAATTTCAGAATGATCGGTTCAGTGGTTTAGGCGTGAAAAGGTAACAAACAAACAAAATCTCATTTTCGCTTTTCTAATATTAGTTAGGATTTTGTTTTTAAGGACTACTCTCGCACTCACACTCACAGATTCTGTCGCGTGAGACTTTACAAACGTTTAAGGTTCTAACAATGGATACAAAGAACACACAGACTCAGACCATCTATTTACGTAAGGAAAATAATTAAAAATATGAACGCTAACAAATCACCTGGGAGCGATCTCATACGGATGTCAGATTTAAAAATAATAGCTAACAAGATAAGTCCTATTATAGCGAAGTTAATTAATTTATCTGTTGAAAAACATAAATTTCCCGATAAACTTAAAGAAGCAATAATACGTCCTATATATAAAAAAGGCGACCGTAAGATATACTCTAATTATAGGCCGATAGCAATTTTATCTAGTGTTGACAAAGTGATAGAAAAGTGCATAATAAATCAACTAGGGAACTATTTAAGTACAAATAACTTAATAAATAAATCACAGCACGGTTTTCAAAAAGGAAAGGGTACCAATACATTATTGTCCAATTTTACTAACGAAATTAATAACTATTTAAACGAGAAAAAAATTGTAGTAGCAATATTTTTTGATTACAAAAAAGCTTTTGAAACTTTAGAAACAAACACGCTAATAACATCATTAGAAGAGTGTGGCGTGGAGAGGCCTCTGAAAGAATGGTTCAGAGACTACCTCACTTCACGCTGCTACCGGGTCAAGATAGGGGACACGTTTAGCGATGAAAAATTGGTCCGATGTGGGGTACCGCAGGGCTCAGGAAGCGGTCCCGTATGCTATTTAATGCATGTAAATAGCTTATGTAATGTGCTACAACATTGCTCAGCGCACATGTTCGCGGACGACCTGTGTATCTTGCGAGCCGGTACGGACCTCGCTGAAACGTGTCAACTAGTTCAGCAAGACGTGGACGTAGTAGTGAAATGGTCGCATGATAACGGAATCGTATTAAATACCGATAAAACACAATATATGATCATACACTCGCCCTACTTACCATTAAAGGAAAATCCTCTAACACTATACACTCACACTTTTGATTGCATTCATGGTAACTGTGTCAATTGTGGTTGCAAACCTATTCAGAGAATAAAATGTGTTACTTACTTAGGTATTAAAGTTGACGAGCATTTCTCATGGATAGAACATATAAATTTCTTGATAAATAAACTAAGAAGTATATTGAGTAAATTTTACCACTTAAGTTACCGAGTTCCTAGTAGCACCCTAAAAATTCTGTACACTTGTATGGTGGAATCTGTAATGGATTATGCTCTTGACTGCTATGGGCTTACATTTAAATCCTACATTGAAAAATTAGAAAACATACAAATTAGGTTCCTAAAACTACTAGTGGATAAAAAAACTAAAAATAAATATAAAAATGATTATTATAAACTTTTCAAAATTTGTAAAGTATTACCGGTCAGACTGAAACATAAATATATTCTCGCAACCAATAACCATGGCAGACATGAGCATAGCTCATTGCTGACAAAAGTGTGTAACAATTATAACACCCGAGCGATGTCATCTGGTAAATATGTAGTACCGAGAGTTAATAATGTCTATGGAGACCGAACATTAAACAAACGTATCCCTTATATACTCAACAATTTACCAGATGAAATCAGGGACGAAGAAATAAAATATAAATTTAAGAATAAACTAAAAAAATATCTACTCAGTACACTGCCATAACTTGTCTATATGTATATATATGTGTGTATGTGTGTATATATGTATATGGGTGTGTGTATGTATGTATGTGTATATATATATATATATATATACCTAACAGTTGTTTTTCTATTACTATTTTGTTTTTATATATTAATATTACTATACACTTTCATAAATTATATTAAACTATGATTGTAAATCGATCCAACAGACAAACTATGTACATATAGTTTTGTTGGACTTAGTGTTAAATTGTAAGAACTACTATGTACCTTTATTAAATAAATAAATAAAAAATAAATAAATAAAAAAATAAAAAAATTGTGAATCGCACAAATTTTTGTTTTGTGGGAATCCCACTAAACAAAAATTTGTTCAGACGCAACGACATTTAAACAAATATGCGGTCCATGCTGTCAATTTCTAATATTCGATTATGATTCGGATTATGACCAGTGACAAAGATGTGTGAATATATAAGTTTAATTTCAATGCGCATAAGACAATAAAAGAAAAATCGGAGTATTCCGCTTTCGGCACCAATTTTTTCGGCACCTATGGTTTCGGAAATAAAAAGTGGAATAGCTTAGGTGCCGAAACCATAGGTGCCGAAAAAATTGGTGCCGAAAGCGGAATACTCCGAAAAATCGGTTAACAAACAGAGGAAATAAAGGTACTGAACCTTTGTTATCTTTGCCTATTTATAGATTATCAGTTTATAGAATGTTTTCGCTGTATCTTTTCCATCCGAAATCTCATCACGTACTATCGGCTCCAGCGACGGATGACCATTTCAGAAAAAAATTCGCTTGTACATGTTGACCAGTTGAGTTTGTATCGCCTTAGAATCAGTAAACAAATGTAAAGTGTAAAAATTCAAACAAAGAAAGGGGCGTGTCACGGGTACCAAGTGTTGGCCTGCTATGCGATTTTAACCTTAGGAGTGGTCATCCGTCGCTGGAGTCGATAGTACATCGAAAGCACACATAAAGTCACCAAATAAATTCTTTTCGCGTCTTCAGTACTGCTATAAGCAAGCCACTAAATGCCTTTCATATCTTCAATACCCCAATAAATGAATACTTGAAGACGATTAAATAAAAAACAAGCAACTTATTTAATCATCGTTCGTTGTGCCCGTCCGTTGTAATTAGGTCAATGCGATGCGCTCGTATTTACAAAGGCATCCTTTTGATTGCAAAAATGCACTGGGCTAACGGGCCACGAGATATAATACATATGCCTAAAGGTCAGAAGGTCTGTTTGTGCATCTTATCCCCAATATTATTTGCTTATGTGTTGGTTTGTTATTATTACCCAGTAACGAACTCGCCTAGTTCTTGCATAGGTAGTTTATTTGCTGGTATGTGTCTTCTGGATATTAATTTTCCGAAAATTTGCTTGGTTTCGATTCCAACTCATCGTCATCATCAACATCAACAGTTGGGGTCACGGAGTCCGAAATGGGGTAAAATATAGAGTGCAAGAAAAGGGCCTGAAATTATTGAACACTTCTTGGGTGAACAAAAATCATAGAACTCGCGTCATCGTCACGCTTCCACGCTTTCCATTTTTGAATTATTTTAGAATATTAACAATATCTCAGAAATGGTGCGTCCTACGCAAAAGATAACGAAATTTTGACCCTCTTAATAACCCCCAAGAGAGTATCAGGAACTAGCATCTGACACGTCCCTTTTTTTATTTGGTTTATAAAGAAGTGTTTATGATCAAGGATTAAAGTTTTCACTTCTATCATGAAATAAAACTAGCGGTCAAAGTTAGAGCTCCATTTTAAACACGCTTATGAGCTAAAGTCAGGGGTAAGTACTAGTTCATTTAATTTTAAAAACATGTTGACACACCCTGTAACAGTAATTTTTAAGAACATTAATCGTATGTTGTAAAAGCGGTACAAAATAATTACCCGCTTCTTTCTCCAATGAAGCAATGAATGTACTGTCCACAGAACACTTTTACTAAGAGATACTGACGATGTATGTCTTCTTCTCCTTAGCATTTATTATTGCCAAGTCACTTGGGTCGGCTTTCTAGTCTAACCGGATTTGACTGGATATCAGTTTTTACACGGAGCGTCTGCCATCTGACCTCCGCAACCGGAAGGCTAATGATACCCTAAAGCTAGACCAGTGTCAGGATATTAGAGGGCACTGACTTTCCAATAACGACTGACGTAGATGTTTATGGCAGCCGGGACCGATGGCTTAACGTGCTCTCCGAGGCACGGAGCAGGCGATAATTGTCAATCAATACGCACATAATTTCGAAAAGTCATATCACTTCCGAGAGTCAGAGATGCGCGACGTGAGTTCGAACCCGAGACTCTCTGCATTGCAGTCTGTTGGTCCCCCCTACTGAACTACCGCTGCTACTTACTGACGTACTGACGACGTATGTATGCAGTGTAATTAAAAAGAGTACGACGACGGACTGTTTTATGACCAGCATCACTATCACTACCTATATAAAACAAAGTCCCCCGCTGCGTCTGTCTGTCTGTTCGCAATAAGCTCAAAAACTACTGAATATATTTGCATATTATGTGGTTTTCACCAATAGACAGAGTGATTCATGAGGAAGGTTTTAAGGGTACGGTACGATTCGTCTGTACGATCGATCTGATGAAAATCGTGACAATTGATCGCATCAAAAATGACGTCCATACACGAAACGATTGGTCGTAACGATCCATCATTTACTTGTTTGAAACTTGTTTGAACACTGTCGACTCGTCGTTACGATATTCATGATTGCATGGGTTTTCGTTGCGATTTCCGACATCGTCTTCGATGAAGTAAATCTTTAACGATCTTGACATACACTACCGATTCGTCGTTTCGATCGGTCTGAAGCGACGGATCGTATAGACGTATTGTACCGTATATAGAGCCATTTAGATGTATAATTTGATAAGGTTTTGTCCTACCCGTGTGAAGCCGGATCGGGTGGCTAGTTATAGAATAGGTATATAGAATGCTACAACGCACACAAGGACAAAAAGTCTGTTGATGTTCGGCTTTATTATCGGATTAGTCCGTCGGATGTCGGCCGACAAAACGAACCACGCCTACCCGCCATGGCGACCGTATCCACGGGTAGACGCGGACGACTACAAACAAAGCCGGACGTTTCTGTCCGTTGGAAGAAAGAGTCCGGCGTCTGCGCCTCGCCTAAAAAAATCCGAACCAGCAGGATTTGAACCTACGACATCGACTATGTAGCCGCTTTACCAACTAAACTACTCATGGTCCTACGCCAGATATTGAATTGACGATACACGGGTTGCAGAGTCTACCTGTGACTACGACCGATGCAAAACGGTTGAAACGTCCTGAATAAAATCGGTATTCATACCATTAAACACTTATCAACGCAATTAATAGGAAACACAAGGGCCGATTTTCCATACAAACGTAGTCCCCCGTTTCTTCTCTGGATAATGCTAATAGAGCAATAATTATTTTCCAAAAAATGTATGGCCTCTATTGGCATGTCCCTATGTTTTCCTTTTTTCATAAATTAATTATTAAAAGAGACATGAGTCTTCAAAAACCTCAAAAATTGGCCAGATTTTACGCTGTGTTCAAACATCCAGAAAACAAACTTGACTAGATGATATAAAAAAGGAAAACACAGGAACACGGCCAAAGCCTTTTTTAATTTTAATGAAAATAATAGTTAAATCGGTCTAGTTTTGGGGATGGAATCAGGGGACTACGAAACGTTGATTTTGTGTACTTTTAATAGGTATTTTCGGTCCAAGCTGCAGTTGTCTCTATCGCGGTCATGATACTATACACGGCACTGCGCGACAGCAATAGATTTTTTCAAATACTTATTTTTCAATTCTCTCGCCCTTAGTGTTTCCTCTTAAGAGTCGCTATCTAATAATGTGTTATGCGTACAAACCACAAAAGTATGAATCGTCTATTATCTAAAGGTACTTAATTAAATAAAATGGTGTCCAATATATACAATAAAATTGAAGCTGTATATGCAAATGCTTCGTACAAGAGTTCTCGGTAGCGAGATCGGAGACAATTGCATTCTATTAAGACGATTAGATGCCAATTGATTGGTAAGTTCAATAATAATAGCTATGGCTCGCGGCCACACATTGGATTTAACTTTGCGTCGAAGTTTGGCTCTAATTTGCAATGGCCAATATTGAATCAAACTACTGCACTACACATTGGCTTCAATACTAACTTTGCAGCAAACACTGGAAATTGACAAGGGCGGACCTTGTTGTTCAGTTGACGCAGAGCGGACTATGGACGATAACTTATTTGCACTACCGGCTTACGCATATGGTTTAGGTACATATGTTTATTATTTGCATCGTACAAGAAAGCAACGAAAGAAAAGGCGGTGGTGGATGATTAAAATTATCAAAGTGTGGCGCGCGCGCGACATTCTGTCCAAGATGCCCGCGCGCACTCCCGTTCCATTCCCCTCGGCTTTGAACATGGTGAAAAAACCGACTCTTTGCGCGTCGATGTTGAGCACAGGACGGTGACTGGACGCAATGTTCACATTGTGTCAAAAACTGATCCACACATTGGATAATAGTATTGGCCTCAATAAGCTACATTGATGCAAATATAACCAATGTGTGGCCGCGGCATTACGTTGTTTCGTAGGCACTTGTTGAATTACTGTACATACTGGAACGTGCTAAAGAAATTGCTACGGTAGCAGAACAGTATGAAATATAAATGCGATTACTGTGCATGCAATAAACTCGATTTCCCGATTGAAAAAATGTGTATAAACCCAGGATTCAACCTCTTCGTCTTAAATGAAAAGAAATGACCACTATATCTCGGGGATCTTTTGACCCACAGAGCCCATATTCAAAATCGACCAAGGTATGACCCGAAGGTGTCTGCACCCCAAGTTACAAGTTAATCGGTCCAGTGGTTCCGGAGTTATGCCTGTCACTAACAGACAGACACACAGGCCCACATAGTGTTTTCATTAACCTCTTCGAAGAAGACTCAGAGGTCAATAAATCCGTTTCAGATCCCGTATTATAAGAAATATCAAAAAGTTTAGCCCTGTCCCTAAATACCTATATGTAGATTACATTAATTTTGTCCCTTTTAGGAATCAAAGCCACAATACTCTTTACAGTAGTAGACAAGGTGATCACCCAAACCAGTAGTTCCCAAAGTGTCCAGGTGGACCCCCAGGGTCCACGGGAGACTCGACGGGAGTCTACGTTGGTGTGACAAAAATGGGGGTTCACAATTCGTAAGCGTCAAGGCAAATATTAATTCAATAGAATAACAGGTTTTTAAAATAATGGGTTATGTGAATATCTGTTCTGTTTATGAAGTTTTCAATTACCAGACATGACTTCTCAGTATTTGGTATAGAAAGAGTAATATATACTTCACACATCTTCAAGGACATCATGGAACGTTATATAAAATTTGTATTGAATGCGTAAGACTGGGCGTAGTGAAGTAAGTGGTAGTAGAGCCTCGCTGATTTCAGCATGAATGGGCCGGCTCGACCGGGGAAGGACTACCGTCTCACAGAATATCGACGTGAAATACCAGTATTCCTACTGTTGTGCTTCGTTCGGTGAGTGAGAGTGCCGGAGGCCCAATCACACACTTTCCCCCTTCCCGCTTCTCTCCTTCCCACTTCCTATCCTAAAGGGTCGTCAACGCGCAAGTGATGCCTCTGGTGTTGCAGGCGTCCATAGGCTACGGTGACCACTTACCATCAGATGGGCCGTATGGTTGTTTGCCACCTTAGTCGTATAAAAAGAATAAACAAAATAATATGGGAAAGGCTCTTGTCCAGGCAATAGAATGCGCTAGGCTAATTGATTGATTCAAACGATGGTAATATGGACGTACAAGGAGTGCTATCCCTCCAACATAACAGAGGCTCCTCCTCCAACCAGGCTAGGCAATCGTGATAAGATTAATATTAGGAACTTGTACCTACACATAATAAATAATAATAAGAACTTCGCTTGCGTGATTCAGGACTCATATTATAGTGTGAAATTGTGTTTAGCGCTATCTATTGTCTTTAGTCGTAACTTCTTCGCATATACCTACTATTTAATCAAAGTTGAGTATCGTGGTTTCGAAATCTAGACTCCTAACACGTCAATTCACCGATCTGTATATTAGACGACCGCAGTTGTCTAACAAACAGACACAATAATATTTAGTTATCTATGTCATAGATATTTGTGGCACTGAGAGCATCGCTACGATACTATGCGCTAAGCATTCGCGGACATTGTTTATCCCCTGTTTGCGGGCGGGATTGCATTTCGGATCACGTTGCCGCAAAATATCTTTTGTTTTCTGTGTTTTATGTCCATGCTCTTGTTGTAAATTAAAAAGTGCTGGAATTGTAGATTTGGAATAGAGAAAGCTTTGAAGGAGTGAAATAACATCAAGGATATTCCTGGCGTCTTCATTTTACATAATACAACACGAACTGTTCACAAGTATAGGCAAAGTATTTGCCAGGATATTTATATTATGCTGGGAGTTTCTTTGAGGGATAAACTTAGAAATAAGGTTATCCGTCAAAGAATTAAGGTTACCGACATAGCTCGCAGAATAAGTAAGCTGAAGTGGCAATGGGCTGGCCATATCTGTAGAAGGACTGATAGCCGTTGGAGCAAGCGAGTCCTAGAGTTGAGACCGCGACTTGGTAAATGTAAGGTAGGACGCCCCGCGGCCAGGTGGACCGATGACCTGAAAAAGGTAGCTGGGTCAGACTGGATGCGGAAGGCGGAACACCAGATGTTGTGGCGTAAAATGGGAGAGGCCTACGTCCAGCAGTGGATTGCGGTGGACTGATTAAATGATTGATTGATTATATTAAAGAGAAGACTTGTTTTTATTTCTGTAATCGTATTTTTGACCGTAAAAATGTAAGTGGCGAAGCAGTAGTTAATACACCTGATAAGCATAAGCTCTTGGTTACAATACCTTACTTTTGCAAAAGTGTTTTTTGGCTGTCCTGTCAAGAAATCCTCAGTAGCAATAATTAGTAGAAATTCTCGGTAGAGGACAATAGGTTCGCCCTCCATACGTATTAGGACCTAGAACAATAGCTGACGAAATTTTAGTGTAATACACTCTGTATATATATACAAGATACCAGGTATAATATTCTATCACATACACACAACACCATCTAGCCCAAACTAAGCAGAGATTGTACTATTTATTCATTTGGACAACCAACAAGAACATACACCTTAAAAGCTAAGTTTCAAAGTTAGTGGTTTACAAGTATTTGTGCTGCCTTAATTACAGGTTGCCACGGAAAGCAAATTACAAACGATAGTTGGGAGCATAAGGCGTCCCAGAACTTAAAAAAAACTTATATAAACAATTTCTTACATAATTAGCATATTATACTAAAAGAAAAAAACTTTATGCTACTGTATATCAGCTTAGTGATAATATTTTCTTTTTAAAAGTTGGTAAACTAAGACTAAATATATCAATTTCCTTATTTTTACTAACAGATTATATTCCGATTGGAGCCTATTTATAGGAGAGAAAAAGCCTAGGATAGTTTTAGATCGCTTAGGTATAAACAAGGAATATCTAGACAGCCGTGGAAGTTTATGAGTGATTGTAATATTAAGTTTCTGTAGCAGATGAGGACAATTTATATTACCATTGACTAATTTATGTAAAAAAGATAAATTTAAAATTTTACGGCGTTTTTTAAGTGATCTTATATTGAAATGAGTTAATCGGTTTGTGTAACTAGTTAGCTTCATTAAATTTATATGCCAAGTGGTACACAAATCTTTTTTGCACACATTCAATTTTATTAGAATGAACTTCATATTGCGGATGCCAAACTACACAACAGTATTCAAGAAGTGACCTGACCAGACTCTCGTATAATATATAATAGTAATTTTGAATAATGAAATAAAATAAAATTACTATTATAAAATAAAATTACTATTATAATATGTAATTATAATAGTAATTTTGTTTTTAAAGTTCTTGGTGTTTCTTATTATAAAACCGAGAGTTTTTAGTGATTTAGACACAATATAATCATAGTGTTCCTTAAAATTTAGAACACCAAGGTCCCAAACACATTCAACTTCTTGAATACGTTGGTCAGATATTGTATAACCACCTGAAAATTCAGTATTACGGTTACGGGTAAAACGAATATAACAACATTTGTCTACATTTAATTGTCAATGCACCAACCAACCAATCTGTTTAGATCATCTTGAAGAAGCTTTATGTCATGAAGTTCCCTAATTGGTCTCATCAACTTAAGATCATCCGCGTAAAGGTATAGTTTGCTGCTTCTAAAGCATGAGGACACGTCGTTCATAAATATGTTAAAAAATATAGGTCCCAGATGGGAACCATGGGGCACGCCAGACAAATTAGGAAAGGGATCCGATTCGTATCCACTAACTACTACTTTTGATGTGCGGTCACGCAAGTATGACGAGCACCATTTGTGGAAGGCGCCAGCGAAACCGATCAGCGATCATTTTCGAAGTAAGATACTATGAGGAACTTTATCGAAAGCTTTCGATAAGTCCGTATAAATGACGTCAACAGGAATGCGACTATCCAAAGAACGGGATACATCATCAAAGAAATCGACTAGATTGGTGCAAGTGGAACGAGTACCGACGAATCCATGTTGAGTGTCTGCGAGTATACTCTTAATATGCCATGATACATAGGGACATAACAAGGATTCCAGTAACTTGGCGAAAACTGACAATATAGTAATGGGCCTATAATTTTTGACATCGCTTATGTCACCAGATTTGTGGATTGGCGCAATGAGGCCCAACTTCCAAGCTGAAGGAAAGATACCCGAAGCAAGCGAAACATTGAAAATAAGTGTAAGCGGCAGTGACAATTCCTTAGCACAGTTGACAGCAAAAACGGAAGGTATCCCATCTGCACCAGCTCCTTTATGTCTGTCAAGGGATTTAAGACGTTGCAAAACTTGTTCTTCAGAGAAACTTATAACACTCAAGGAGTGGGGGACATCACATTTATTACTATTGTGGTTGTCAAACGAACTATCAACGTCGCTTGCACTGTAAGAAGCCGCAAAGAATGCTGCCAATGTGTTGCATATTTCAGGACCTGTTGAAACTATTGTATTATGATATTTCATTGAAGACGGAAACGCGGTACTCTTAGCATTTTTTTGCTTCATGTAAGAAAAAAATAATTTCGGGTCAGATTTGATAGATTCTTCAATTAACTCTATGTAGTTATTATAGCACTTGATAATCAAAGCATCACATCTAGATTTTAATGATTTAAAGGATAAATTATCTAAAGGGTTTGTATATTTTTTTAAACGAACGCGATACTTATTTTTTTCTTTAAGTAAATGTTTTAATTCTTTGGAATACCAAACTGGGGTTGTGTTAGGGGCAACAGGTGAAATGGGTACAAATTTCTTAATAACAGAATTCAGGATCTGATAGAACCTATCAACCATTAAATCTACTGATGTATATGTTATCCATTGTCTAGTACTATGAGTACTAGACAATGGATAAACATACATAATTATACACCTTTTTTCCTAAATATATACATATTATACATAGACACCCAAACCAAGACAAACATCCATGTTCATGCACACAAATGTTTGACTTGCGCGGGAATCGAACCCGCGACCTCATGCGTGGCTGTTGGTTACACTAACCACTACGCCATCGAGACCGACAAATCATATCGCTATCGTCTATCACCAAGCCACCTACATTTTTTCACTAATTGTGCTATACGCAAGAGTGTCCAATATATATGCACATAGTCATGATGCTCTCCAACTATCGTCCAGATATTCTAATGAACTGAAGATGGTGGCTGCATTAGATTGGGAGCAAAAAGCAGCAAACTGGGTGTTTAGATTTAGGCGCATATTAAGAAAGCCCTATTTACATATTATGTCCATCAGAATAGCAACAGACTGATTGATTAAGTGTCGATGCGGATACAGATGACGGGGAACTACCCTCTCACATAATATCGACGTGAAATACCAGTATTCCTACTGTTGTGTTTCGTTCGGTGAGTGAGAGTGCCGGAGGCCCAATCACCCTCTTTTCACCTTCCCGCTCCTTCTGCTTCCCACTTCCTTTCCTAAAGGGTCGGCAACGCGCAAGTGATGCCTCTGGTGTTGCAGGCGTCCATAGGCTACGGTGACCACTTACCATCAGGTGGGCCGTATGCTTGTTTGCCAGCTTAGTCGTATAACCTACCTGCGAATAAACGATACTATGCCTGATTACCATAGTAATGGATAGAATATATAAAATAGTACAGTACACCTTATTAAATAAAGTCACGTCTGTATATATCTATGTATATATGCGTCACAATCTATAAATGTCAACTACGATACCTATTAATGAACACTATTACATATTCACGAACACATGACACACTTATTTTTAAATCATCCCACCGAGCTTTGCCGACAATATGCAACATTAAAACCGATAACAATGCACTATAAATGCAATTTTATTAAAATCTCCGGTTGTAAAGTCGTTCCGTTCTCCCAAAAATTTTAAAAGAACCATTGTTTTTGTCATCAGTATTCATGATCGATATGTTCGCAAGCAGCTCTAAAGATCTGCATTAAGATAACAAATTATATTATTAGCAGTCTTTAAGAATAAATAAACTGTGGGAGATATTTTTTTTGACATTTGCAACATTTCGGCGGATATGCAAATTGATTTGAATTTCTGAACGTAAGATACTGCGTCACTCTTTTTTTTGTTTCCTCTCGGACATCCTGCCAGTTCTCTTTTGACAAATATTTTTGGGGAAGGCTATCCTTAGGGGAAACGGCAACATTTGTCTAATTCAAAATAGTGAACACTATTTAATACAATGCCATAACGGCTAGCGCCATTTGACGAAATAATGTAACTACTCGGGTAGACCTACGTCAGTATTGTATATTAAATCTATGGGTAGCCTAGGGTAAAGCAGCGATAGCTCAGTGGGGAGACCAACAGACTGCAATGCAGAGGGTCTCGGGTTCGAACCCACGTCGCGCACCTCTCACATTCCGAAGTTATATGACTTTTCGAAATTATGTGCGTATTGATTGACAATTATCGTCTGCTCCGTGCCTCGGAGAGCACGTTAAGCCGTCGGTCCCGGCTGCCATGAACATCTATGGCAGTCGTTATTGGAAGAGTGTCGACACAAAAGATTCCACTGGGTCGAGGTGTCGCCGGTCTGCACTAACTGGCCCCCACATAAGATAAGATAAGATAGGTAGCCCAATATTTTTAGGCGTCGTCGGACCAGTGATTAAGACGCCACGGTATCAGTTGATAACAGACGTACAGTTTCTAACGATATGAACTTGAACTTAATAAAAACATTTTCCTTATTGATAGGTTAGCAAGGATACTACATACCTGTATCGTTGTTAACCAATGGTCACAAATTACTATAAAAATAATTGTTTTACTGTCATTGGCGGTCTCGATAGCGTAGTGATTAGTGTAACCGACTGCCACGCCTGAGATCGCGGGTTCGATTCCCGCACAAGTCAAGCATTTGTGTGCATGAACATTGATGTTTGTCTTGGTCTGAGTGTTTCTATATATAATATATTTGCAAAAAAAAAGTATATATGTATGTTTATCTATTGTCTAGTACCCCTAGTACAAGCTCTGCTTAGTTTGGGCTAGATGGTGTTGTGTGTATGTGATAGAATATTATATTATTATCTATATTATTTGTAACCCAAATGACTGTAAAACAATTTTTAACTGCATTGGCACATTGTAAGATCTGTTTTATTTTAAGATTGAATCTATTTAAAGTTAGTTTTATAAGACTACTAGTTTCCGCCCGAGGCTTCATAGTGTGAATTTCACGAAAACGCATGCTGAAATAAATATGTCTTTCAGCCAGTTTCCACCAAATCCATTGTACGGTTTACAGGAGTGTCATCGGTAGCTCTTCTCCTCTGCTTTGCTGCTTTACTTTGAAATAACTACATTTCGAGACAATCAGACAACCACCATCTTAGTCTCCAAGTGGCAAGTTGCAGTGGCTGCTGATAAGCAACCAAAACGTGGGGATAGTGTAATTTTAAATCGTTTAATAGTTTTAAAACAAAAAGTAGTGTTTGTCTAATAAATAGGTTAATCTTAATATATATAAATTACGTGTCACGTTGTTTGTCCGCTATGGACTCCTAAACTACTGAACCGATTTTGATCAAACTTCGTAACCATCTGTAATTTGGTCCAACTTAAAAGGTAGAATAGCCTTTTTTTTTAAACGGACAAGAATTATTTAATGTGTAGCAGACGAAGTTACGCGGGACAGCTAGAACCAGTATATAGTAGTTTAATTGCAATGTATAATATTTGCGTAAACGTAAGACAACGATGTTCTGTTGCAAAAACCGGTAAATCAAAGACACAGTAACTATAATTTTATACAATCATGTTTTAAATCAGTGTAATCCAATTTGCCGATGGGATTGCACGCAGAACAGCACTCATATATTGAACACACGCGTGCCAATATTTTACATAAACAAAATGAATAAATACCACCCCTCGGCCTCGTTAGTCCAATCATCCAGTAATATGAATATGATCGCTTGTACAATCGTGTGGTACCTACCGGGTTTGATGCCAGGTAGGGAAAATGTTATAGGATGTTCCTGTCATGAAATATCTGGAGGAAGAACTAATATTTATCTGATGTCTCAAAGAGGAAGTATAGTCGTTAGATTATTATTGGCATAGCTGTGATAAATCTGTGGGGTTGAATTTAGTAATATGTATTAAACTATAATCACCAGTTTAAGCCTTCAAGCCAACCTTTTTTTTACGTGGAGGAATGCTTTGACGCATATCTCTCCGCGGGGTGACGGCGACGGAGAGGCTATGTCGAGCTCATCGGGGGAAACATATCCCGGTAATACCGACTAAACCCACCACGGTGTTCCTCGATAGATCCATAGTCTGTAGGGCCGCGCGAATCGCTCTCACGTGCAATCGCGACCCCGTCGGGAAGAAATCTGACTCTAGATTATCTTCTACCAACAAGAAAAGGAATAAAGAAATTCTCCCGTTACACACTTAACATTTCACACTTTATCCTAAATAGAAACTGCATATAAAATCGTACGGTGACACTAACGACTGAGTGGAAAAATATTATTTGTCAGCTTGCAACACTGGACATAAAAACTAATGGCGCGTTATATCCGAACGTGACCACTATCGACGCATAAAACTAGATGACAGTGTTGCCACACTATGAACTGGAATATCACCAATTTAATTAACTTACAGATCGTGTCACATATCTGATTGATTAAAAGGAAGAATATTACAAAATTAAAATTATGTAAGTTTAAACTGTTCTATATATACATGTACATGTATTTCTCTTGTAATATTATTTTGTGGTTAAACATATTATTGTATCCCAAGAATATAAACAAATTAAATCGAGTTTATTCTGTCAACTATTAGTTAGTATTCAGATTAAAGTAAATTTATACTGTTTAACATTATTACGGAAAAGCTTATGGCTTCTTGTACAGCATGGTTTATTTATAGATTGTAGTTCATTATTTTCGATACCATTCCATAAGCAGTGTTTACTTCTTTCAGCAAAATATATAGCTTATATAATAACTTAATTGTAATTAAACTAATTATGATACACCTAAAGTGAAATCGTTATTAAATTACCTCAAAATAAAACCGAATGAATTCGATCGTCTTTTTAAAAGTTGGCAACCCAACTGGCCCACAGGAACTAAAATGGGCGATATCTAATTCAAGAAACTTTATTACTGCGCATTGCTTTCCTTTCAGAATTTAAGCGCCAAACATTTTACTATTTCACCAAATTAAAATCTCTATGAAGTTTCCAATGTTAGGGAAACATTCTGATAAGTAATGAGACTGTTAGTCTTTATGGTATTCATCTATAAAAGTTAAAAGCGATTATTTGATATAAGTATCTTCTAAATGGAGTAACAGTAGTCCTCCACTTTGAGTTACTGAGGCACTAATCGGTACTATGGAGTAAAAGAATGTCTTCGTAAACAATTTATCACTTAAACGTATAAAGAATGGTTTCACGCTAGATATTCTATAGAATAAAGAAACTAAGTAATTCAGAATCTCACAATACATCAAGCGATTCGGACTGGTATCGAAAGTTTATTAGAAGCTTGTACTGTAACTATGTACTTACATGAGATCTAATTCTATATATAATATTGGTATAGCGTTCGTTATAAATATCACAAATAGTATTCTCTTCTGATTCTCCTAAATTAACCCATTCGCTGTCCCGTGACAGACACAATAGAAAATCTATTGTTATGTACCATATGTGATTCATCGGACAGGGAACCTGTTAAAATAAAAGTCTAATGGGCTTATAAGTGTACATTAGACGTATATAAAATTATTTCTTCTTTGGCTGGATATTTGAAACTGTTTTCAATACTACACACCCCGGCCTGTGACGCCATGCCGGGTATACGTATCGTCAAGAAAAGTGAGCAACTAAAAAAGTATCAAAATATTCGGCATAAGCATAGACAAGAGTAATCATGCTTTAATTTTAATTTTAAGATAATCAAAAAGTAAGTTTAAATTATATTTTAAACTGTACTGTAATAAGATTAAAATCATTACTGTAGTGATGTGAACAACAGAATCGATACCAGTTTCGTAGAAAGTAATCTAGATACATTTCTAAATGTTTGCAATGTTAGGTAGGTATCGAAAAGCCACAAATCACACGTTGACATTGTAATCGAGCGAAATAGAAGATGTAAACTGTCGTCATTGCTCCACAATACGATGTACAATTGAATAACGATTTTAATGCGCACACGGCGGACTGGGGTCTGAAACACTAGTGTTGTACTCGTGTTATTGTCGATAAAGTTTCAAGGACTATCAGATATTTTTAACGAATATTTTTGTTAATTATCGTTACCATATTTTCTGCTAACTTAAAATATTAATTCAACCTATTTATGTATGTAAATGAATATGGTACTTAAGCGTAAGTAATTAATATAGTACTTCTTCTACTTATGGTATGAATATGTGATAAGTGAAAGAAAGAAAGAAAGAAAGAAAGAAAATTAATTTATTTGACAAAATAAAAAGCAATAAATATAAACAAGCTAAATATAAAATAATTAAATTTTGCCAAATGGGACCTAGTTCAGAATATGCAAGGCTAAGGAAGTCAATGCATTAAAAATAAATAATATAACTTTGAATTTGAAGCGTATTTCATATATTAGGTACTAGATGTTCCCGCAGTTTCACCCGCGTGTATCGTTACTGCGCCACCCGCGTGGGATGTAGCGTGATGTTATATAGCCTTCCTTGATAAATAGGCTATCCAACACTGAGAGAATTTTTCAAATCGAACCATTAGTTCCTGAGATAAGCGCGTTCAAACAAACAAACAAACAAACAAACTCTTTAGCTTTATAATCCTAATTCTAACTAATATTATAAAAGCGAAAATGAATTTGTTTGTTTGTTACCTTTTCACGCCTAAACCACTTACCCGATTATCCTGAAATTTTGTACATACTTTGTCAGATGTACAGAAACGGACATAATCTAAATTTCATCTCGAAAAAAAATCCTGTTCCCGAGGAAAACAACAATAACGTTCTTATGATAATAGATGGCGCCACGTATCTTTCGAATCATAATTGAATTATATTATTACAAGCAGAGTACAACCCGAATTGATTGTCAAATTCTAAATTAACGCGAGCCAACCCGCGGGCAATAGCTAGTATTAGTATAGATAAGGTATGTGTTTAAATGAAAAAAATACTGTGGTAATAATATTAGGTATACTTAGCAAAGGATGGTTGATAAAGCATGGCATGCTTGGTAAATATTATAAAAGTAATTAAAGTAAAGGATTATCCTTACAATACAAGTACTTTTATATCCTCATTACGATGTGTACGTAAATCGACTTGAGAGCGTACAAAGAAAATTCGCAAGATACATAGAATATCGCTCAAACTGCTACCTAACGAATTATTTAAGTCGCTGTAGAAAGTTTCACTTACTACCTCTTAACGAGCGGCGTAGAATAGCTGATTTATCATTTCTGTTAACTATTATGAATGGATATTGATGTAACAGAATTTGTGAGCAAGGTTGGTCTGCGCGTGCCATCTGCGTTTTTACGCAGATCGCATCTCGTACCTGTGGTGAGTACAAATTATAGACCGAACTCATACTTAGTTAGGGCGAGCCGAATGTACAACTTGACATGCCAGAATGCTGATGTCGACCTGTTTATTACTACTGTATCGAAATTAAAGCAAATGTGTTGTAAACAGTTTTTTGGCAGTAATCGCGGTTGAACATAATATTACTTTTTGTTTCTTTTTTGTAATTATTTGTGTTGCATGTTGGTTAGTTTTTAAGTTATTTAATTAGTTTATAAGTGAGAACTTGTAATTGGCCTTATTTATGTTACAAGATTTTCTAATATGCTGTGTTAGCTGTAAGTTTTCCTATAAATAATAAAATGAAATAAGATATTTTATTTTTATTATTGCCTATTTTGCAATGTAATAGTCGTGTAATGTATAACTAAATAATGAGTGGATTTTTTATTGCTAACAAAGGGCCATTACAGATGCTAGTATAGGTATATTAGCACCTGTAATGGCTCTTTGTACGATATACTTATGAATAGGTATTCATAGGTATATCGTACTCTTGATAAAACAGAAACTAAACTAAAAATTTGGAAGTAAGGCAATTTGAACTTTAACAGTACCTACAATTTAGTTTAAATTGCCTAATTTCCAAATTTCAAGTTTAGTCTCTCTTTTATCAAGACAAGGATATTAAGATTATCGATACATATTTTCATCGATAATCTTAACTGGCTACATCACCAGTTGCGTGATCTAAACTGTAGTGCACTTGTAAGAAACAAGTCGTCACAATGGCGGTCGAGTGGATACGGGACACGGTTGTTTGATCGTCAACGTGCCGAGGACATGCCAAAACATTCGCTATAATAGATTTGGTTTTGCTTGCTTATAAGATATTGCAAATAAGGAATGGCCTTCGCTTTTCTACGAACTAACTATCTATAGGGGTTACCATAAAGATACTTTTTAAAATCCTAAGCAGTATTTACTTACTGCTTATGATTTTAAAAAGCACAGCTTTCGCTCTATGAGTTATTCCTGAATCACAGAGATCTTTACAAACCATCAAATAACAGATTATTGTAAAGAAGAAGACAAAGAAGACCCAAACTCGGAACAATTATTAGTGGGTCACACTGATTTTTGTCCCGTATGGGGATCGAACCAACACTCAGCGCGGGTATTATAACATCAATGCAGTCAAGCTAGTCCCTGTCTCCTCAGACTCACCCCAACCCGCTAGTGCTTGCGGCAATAAACTACACTCCATCTAGGATATCCAAAGTTAGGAGACCTAGGCACATATTACATGAACCAGATGATAGGATCACACTCGCTCAAGACAAAGCATACACGGCTCGTGAAGCCATACAAAGTCGTCCGAGGTTCCTCGCCGCAGAGGTCGGAATATGCGTCGCGCTAACGTTAATTCTGTGGATCACCTTAGATCCACGTTGCCGAGAACGCCCCAAGCCGAGGTCCGTGGTAGTCAGCCCTTGGGGCACGTTGTCTAGTTTACTTTATAACGGGTTGGGAGCCTTCTGCGCTCACCCACAGTCCGCGTAAAGTTGTGAAGGCCATCTGAGGCCAACAACTAAGGCTCAAAAATAAAAAAAAATCCCCGACTATGGCGCTCTTTGGGGGAGGGCTATGTCCAGCAGTGGACTATTATAGCCTGATGATGATGATGATGATGATGATGCAAATTGTTAAATAGCCTAAGTGATCTAATTGACGTGCATGCTGACTCACTTAATAGGATCAGAAAAATTATTTCAAACTATCAAAACATCTAATGCTCTCTCTCTCTCTCTGTATTAAGTTTGGTTAGTTTGTTTGTGTATTTATTTGTTTTTTATTTTGTCTACATATTTTTCTTGTATTGTTTGATTTGTCTTTGTACTGGTAATTGTAAACTTTAGATATACAAATTATGCATGCTGTGTTTACCTGTAAGAGATTGTTACGCTAGTAATGAGTTTTATGAATGTACCTATTACCTATTACATCTTGTAACAGTGTAATCAATTATAATAATATATATACCACATACACACAACACCATCCAGCCCAAAATAAGCAGAGCTTGTACTATGGGTACTAGACAATGGATAAACATACTTATATACTTTTTTTTGTAAATACATACATAATTATTATACATAGGTACACCCAGACCAAGACAAACGCCCATGTTCATGCACACAAATGTTTGACTTGTGCGGGAATCGAACTCGCGACCTCAGGCGTGGCAGTCGGTTACACTAACGACTACGGAAACGCTATACGACTCCTAAGACAGCGTCAAGATACCTATTTACCCAGTCTAGTGTCCCTATATTGGCTTACTGGCTACTAGAAAAAAAGAAAAAATAATAATTTATTAATTGTAATTGGTTTGGAATTTAATCGAAACTGTTTGACTATTTAATTGGACGAAATCGAGTCTGACTTCCTCCAATGATTATTTTTATTCCTAAGGCCTAGGTCCTGAAGCCCGGAGAAAAGGAAATAATCAAATTCAAAAGTAATTCATGAGTCATGATTGTTCATGAGCGCGTTCGTACTCCGACTCGCACGTAACCGATTTTCGAGTGCTTGTGACCACAACCTTTTTTGAGGGCTGGATCCGCGCCTGGTTGGTAATTAGTAAGCTTACTACTTACGACGTCTTGTAGAATCGTTATCATGCAATTTGGCTTTCATACCTTTGGTAATGATAACGGTATCTAAGACCCGATTTGTCTGCCACGTGCCAAGCGACGATTGTGCCTATAATACGCTAATTTGACCCTCCAGCGGTCTTATCACGTATTTTATGGCCGACACCTTAACACTCTAAGTGCTGACTGAGTCGTTGTTATCGAAGCATAAACATGCGTATACGCTTGAGGCCGTAAGGTGTAGGGTTCTATTTCTGGAAGAGGCAAAATGTTATTGGGTCTTGTTATCTGGTGTTTCGCAAAAGAAGACGACGTCTGCATTTGGCAATAAGCTCGTAGACTATTGTACAATGTAGTTAATTGTAAACTACTGTTAGTTTGTTTCTTAGTTGTGAGTATGCTTGTCTCTCACAAGCACACTCACAACTGCATAATTAAAACTCTTCTCGTAGTCTCTCTCTTCTCTCTCAATGTTGATTATCCACTAGTTACCTTAATACAGTTATAATATGACTAGATGGTCCCGCGGTTTCACCCGCGTTTATCGTTACTGCGCCATCCCCTTGGGTCGTAGCGTGATGTTATGTAGCCTATGGCCTTCCTCGATAAATGGGCTATCCAACACTAAAAGTATTTTTCAAATCGAACTAGTAGTTCCTGAGATTAGCGCGTTCAAACAAACAAACAAACTTTTCAGCTTTATAATATTAGTGTAGATAGTATAAGTAGCTAACGAATCCCTTATACTAATATTATAAAGCTGAAGAGTTTGTTTGTTTGTTTGGTTGAACGCGCTAATCTCAGGAACTACAGATTCGAATTGAAAAATTATTTTAGTGTTGGATAGCCCATTTATCGAGGAAGACTATTATAGGCTACATAACATCACGCTACGACCAATAGGAGCGGAGGACATTCTCTTATATGAAGCAGACGTAGTTGCGCGGCTCAGCCAGTAGGTATATTATAAAACAATTCTTTGTGATCCCATTCATATTCTTTAAAGCACAGCTCCCAATACTCAGTGTAGTAATAAAATTAAACTGGTCCCATCAAACTATAAAATAGTCATAAAACAAATATACAACTAATTACACCGAACAATTACGACGAAAAATAATGGAGCGAAGAATGCACACATTGTATGAAGTGTTTAGTGTTAATTATAATTATCGTTATAAAACTAAATTAGTGTTGTTTTAAAAGGGGAAAGGTGTGAGAACGTGAATATGTGTATTTCGAAATAGAACCTTGAACTTGGTGAACTGATACCAGAACTGATTAGTAATGTCTAGTGTTTCTAGTTCAGTACAAGTTAGTTTATGATATAACATTGACTTGGTTATGAAATTCTAGATAAAATTAATTATCTGTACTTCGGACGACAGCACTCATCCCAAACGATATGAATCTTTAGGATTGACATAGGTAGTAGATTAGGTCTTAAAATAAACAAGAATCCAGAAGCCATATCCTACGTTATCAGGTGTGCAAATTCATAACAATCTATATACGTGAAGCGAAAACTTTGGATCCCTTTTTACGAAAATTTGGCGGACGGAGGAGTATGAAATTTCGCACACTTATAGTTTATACAGAGAAGAAGTGACGAATGCTAATATTTTTTTTAAATTATGCGTAAAAATACATTAAATTAATGAAAAAACACTACACGCACACAAACATGCATTTGACACACGCAGTTGAAGCGCGTAACTATGGTTACATATATCAATATTTAATGACATAATAATTATGACATTATAATTATAATGACATTATAATTATTATATCAGCAATATCTTGCAAGTCAACTATGGTCGAATTTCGAGCACTAGGCGAACGCTAGTTTAAATAATTAGTAATAGTAACAGTTAGTTCAGTTGGAAGACCAACATACTGCAATGCAGAGGGTCTCTGGTTCGAACCCACGTCGCGCACCTCTGACTTTCGGAGTTAAATGACTTTTCGAAATTATGTGCGTATTGATTGACAGTTATTATCACCTGCTCCGTGCCTCGTAAAGCACGATAAGCCGTCGGTCCCGGCCGCCATGAACATCTATGGCAGTCGTTATTGGGACGTTAGTGCCCTCTAATATCCTGACACTGGTCTAGCCTTCAGGTTGCGGAGGTTGGATGGCAATCGCTCCGTGTGAAAACTGATATCCAGTCAAATCCGGTTAGACTAGAAAGCCGACCCCAAGTGACTTGGGAATAATAAAGAATAGGGAGAAGAGTAACAGTAAATAAGAAATGTCAGCTCAAAATATGTTAATTGGATCCAACCCCTTATAGAGTACACCATTATTTTAAGCAGTAATACTTGCGGCATTGCTATTGATATCCAAGCGTGAACTATATACTAGAAAGAAAGAAAGAAAATACATTTATTTGCAGCAGATTATGCACTACATACATCAGACACAGTTAATTACAAAAAAAAAGAAAAAAATTAATCTTACTGCAAATTGGTCACAACTCGGCAAAATGCTAGTTTTGAAAAAACTAGCGCTGGTCTTCCGTTGCGACCATGTTTGTAAATAATATACCTAATAAACTTAACACAATTAATACAATAGACAATACAAAATAATAATAATAATAGCGTTTACGGTAGCAATATGTTAATAACACAATATTTATTTTTGCACCCCTGTTAAATCTAACAATTTCATTATCTCAAAAATAGACATTAATGTTAGCGACTGTAACTTCTCTACATAGTTATATAGCACTTGTGTCATGCAGCTGTGTTTCCTGGCCTTTTTGGTGATCAATTAAATATTTCTTTAGTGTTGCCCTAAAACGTTGAAAATGCTAGGCTGTACTAGACAATGGACATACGAAGACAAGCTACGAAACGTTCAAAATATGGGCATCGCTCCGGAACACAAAAACATTGCATTTAAGTACTTACACAAACTCAGTATTTATACGGAAAACAATTTTAATTAGGCCGCTACTGTTTGATGATATCCCCCACCAGCAATAACACTTAACCACAGAATTATAACACCTGCTCTATTGCAATAAGAGTGAAATTCCTCTGTAGTAAAAGTGGGAGATAGAACAATATTAGTGGCTAACCAAATCCTTTTGTTCTTAATTCCTTTGATTCGGTGTAAAGACTTTGATTTGACGTATGTTCTCGCCTTTGTAAACATACATACTGTTTGGTTACAAAGTTTCTTTTGTGAATAATTTATTGGTTTGTAAATGACGATAAAATATATACTAGTCCGGCGGATTCAAGCTCAATTATTTACAACTTCTGTGGGTGGATGACGAAAATCGTAGTACCTACTGAATTTTTATTTGGATTTTATATTTCCTAACGGCGAAAGAATGAGGTTACGATATTAAATAATCTCTTTTATGTTGTTTTGCATGAGGACTCAAGTTCGATTTTGAAAAAATCGTTTCGTGCCGCTACTGATTATAATCAGTAACGGCAGGAAACCTAGAGCTGAACCTCGTAGACGACTCGCCCCACGTTATGTGAGAACCTGGTTTAATGGATGGTAAAATGAAGGTGTAATACATCTGTGTCCATGGGCGCTGGTAGCAGGGTACAAGGAGGTGCACTTGCACCCCCCTGTCAGGAAAGAAAATACATAAATATATTTTTTTTCTATGCCCAAAATATATTCAATACAATACCCGCGCGATTTGAATTTGACAATACATTAATCTACACATAATATACATATATAGTTCCATATTTTATATCAATTAATAGTAAGATGTCTAGATGTAGGTGCACCTCCCTGAAAGTAATCCTGGCGACGCCCATGTCTCTGTCTGTCAGGTGTAATACAGCTCTACGAGAATGTCGGCATGAGACTATTTATGCATGTATTATACCTATATATTCGTTTGTTACACTTGCCCGCCTTGACCACTCGACCGACCATCATGAAATTTCTCATACATGTTGTCAGGGGGCCAGAAAAGGACATAAGGTACCTTTCATCAAGGAAAACTATTGTTACTAACCTAATCTACATTTATGCGAGCGAAGCCGCGGGCAAAATCTAGTTCTACAGGGATATGTATGTCAGACTAATATGTTTGACTCTCCAAACTCATTTTTACACTATCGACAAATATTATTACACACTTTTTATATACAATATCTCTACATTATCCTATCGCTATCAGTAATCCAGAGTCTCCATGAACTGGTCATAAGCTGTCTTTTTTCCATCATTTCGCCATTAAACCCAGGACTGAAGTCTAGCTGTCACTGTACCCTAGTATACATGTTACTTAGTAAAATAATTAGTAATATCACTAGTACCAATTAATATTCGCCTACGCCGTGTAATCAATATCAACATCTCAATTTCAAAGTGTAGGTAGAATAGAGATGTAATTTTATGGGGAAACTGCGGGATATGTTATGTATTTTATGGGAGTTTGGTTGGTATATTTTGGTGGCTATATTGCTTGCTGGATAGGTGTTAAGGTATTTTATGTGTGTGTCTCTTTGGTGATATGTTTTATTTTATTTATTCTTAGATATTTATGTATTTTTTTAAGTGAAAACGTCTTTAGCGGCGTTGTGCACTTTTTTGTGATGGGTAAAAAATTTTAAACTCGCGTCAGGACACTCGCGTCGTGACCTGATCGAAAATTCGTTATACGGAGGGAGAATTGTCATGTTTGTGTACGATAGCGCAATAAATAAATATTGTATTTTACCACATAAATTATAGTACTTTTATACTGATAATTAAAGCAATTCGTGCAAAATTATTCCCTAACCATTCGAAAACATCAAAATGCACAACGTTAATATTCAAGTTTTCACTTCTGCCGGCACTCCCGGAGTGCAACCCGTTGATTTTTTTTTAACCATCTAAGGTGGTAAACAAGCATACGCCCACCTGACGGTAAGTGGTCACCGTAGCATATGGACGCCTGCGACATCAGAGGCATCACTTGCGCGTTGCCTAACCTTTAAGAGATAAAGGAAGTGGGAAGGAGAAGGAGCGGGAAGGGGGAAAGAGGGTGATTAGGCTGTGTATGCCCAATATACTAAAAATACATGTACTTTGCGCTCACTCCTTCAATAATATCCTATCACATTCAAGGTTTATTAACTTGTACTACTTGCTGTATTTTTTTTATTATTTTTTTATCGTGTTCGTCGAAATGACCACACTCCAACTGATGGATGCTTTTTCACGCCCCGCTTAAAGGACCCAGGATTGAAGGAAGAAGGAAACACGTGCCTTGGCAGAGAATTCCATGCCTTGGTTGTTCGGCAGAGGTATGAGGACCCAAACTTTTTGGTACGCGCTCTAATCGACTCTACCGTGTAAGGATAGCATCTGAGCCCAGCACGCGTTATTCTGGATAGGAAAGGGGAGGGCGGGATAAGATGGAATAACTCTTCAGAGCACTCCCCGTGGTATATTCTGTAGAAACATGCCAATGAGGCAATGTCCCTACGGAGTTGCAGAGGTTCCAGTGAACTTGTGACCTCTGGATCTCCGATGATACGGACAGCCCGCCGCTGTAACCGGTCGAGAGCGTCCAGCAAGTACTGCGCGGAGCCATCCCAAAGATGAGAACAGTACTCCACGCAAGGGCGCACTTGTGCCTTATACAATAGGCACAGTTGCCCAGGCGCGAAGAACCGCCTCACTCTGTTCAGAACTCCGAGTTTTCGCGAAGCTTGCTTAATGACGCTCTCGATGTAGGTTTTGGGATTAAGGGAGCGGCAAAGATCCATACCTAAGATGGAGAGGCTGTCACGTATTACCAGTGGAGTGTTCTTCAGAGAAGGAAGGAACGGAGACTTTTTGTTGAGAACGCGCATGCCTGGGTCTTCTTGGCGTTGAACTCCACCAAGTTCTTGGCACCCCATTCATGGATGCGGTCCAAGGTCTGGTTAAGTTCAACGACAAGATTCTGCCTTTTCCCCTCAACCTCAGCCTGTTTGGCCCCAGGATGTCCGAGATATCGCCCATGCACGGTACTGTCGTCCGCATAACAATGTATGTTGCCGAGATTCAACATATCATTGATATGCAGAAGAAAGAGCGTAGGGGATAAGACAGACCCCTGAGGCACTCCTGCATTGACCTGCATAAATTTGGAAGCGCGACCGCGGTATATCCTAACTTAATTTTATAAAAGCGAAAATGAGTTTGTTTGTTTGCTTGTTACCTTTTCACGCCTAAACCACTGAACCGATCATCCTAAAATTTTGCATATACGTTGACAGGTGTACAGACGCGAACATAGGCTACCTTTCATCCCGAAAAAAATTACTGTTCCCGAGGAAAACAATAATAAATTTATTATGATAATAGATGGCACCACGTGTCTTTCGAATCATGATTGAATTACAAGCAGAGTAGAACCCGAATTGATAGTCAAATTCTAAATTAACGCGAGCGAAGCCGCGGTCAAATGCTAATTTTAAATAAATAATGAATACCGGATTCCGTCCCGCGTTCAGCTGACATCACTAGTCGTTCCATTGGCGCAAAACTAGAATACGGCGATATTATCTAAGGCGAATTTATTCGCTGCATATTGGAGTACCAAGTTAATTGCTATGTATCGCACTGAGAAAGCTTGATACGCTCATATTGGAACCGAACATTAAGACTGCGCCGAGCGAATTGTGCCAAAACAGGCGGTCACAGTTAAGTTGATAAAATCAACACTTTTTGTTTAATACAAATATAAAATATACATTTACCATAACAATTAATGTGTTTACAATTATTCCGTGTAAAAAACTTAAAATAATTAATATTTTCGCCTAAAAAATTACGTAAATTTGCACGAAAAATGCAAAAACGTAAGCTCGTATTAAGTGTTTTTTAGACTATAACAGAAGAAATCTATCCTATTTTACAGCTTAAACGAAACATAAATAGTTATATTACAATTTTTCCGTCCCAAATATTTAAGTTATTGGTTGACAATAAAGATACATATTTATCAAAAAAACATTCCTCCATACAATTTTACTATGGCGGCCGCACGCCGATTTGAATATCGAGCTCTGTCATTCAGTCCAACCGCGTCTTACGCTCGGCGCAGTCTTAATACCCACATTTTTTAACAATAGATGTTCCCGCGGTTTCACCCGCGTTTATCGTTACTGCGTCGCCCCCGTAGCGTGATGTTATATAGCCTATAGCCTTCCTCGATAAATGGGATATCCAACATTAAAAGAATTTTTCAAATCGAACCAGTAGTTTCTGAGATTAGCGCGTTCAAACAAACAAACAAACTCTTCAGCTTTATAATATTAGCATAGATAAGTACATCCACACCTCCATTCCAAAGAGGTAGATGAGACTACGAATTGACATTTAAAACTAAGAGAACAATCCAATATAATTAAATAATTTTTGGTGACGCTATGGTCATGCAGGGAACTGGCGTAGTAGCAGGGTTACTGCGATGCGTCCGATAAGTAAAAGTTTCGGAAGCTCACATAACTACTTCCCATTTAAATTTGTTTTTGATCCCAACTTTAATTATCTTTTTCCCGCTAGAATCATTCGCAACAAAAACAATGTTCAAATATAAACATATTTAATTCAGTTTTTTTAAACGGCTTGTCCGTATTAAGGTCCAAATTAAATCAATCCACTAACCCTTTTCCAAACAAACAGTTGAAATATTCAGCAGTCAAACAAACCAAACTATCTGCTCTCAGTTTCAAATTCTCAAAATAAATCACTTTAAAACGTCTAAAATAAAATTCATGTAACTAATGACTGCCCACCTAATTAGTTCTCCTAGAGTCGGCACGACCGCGTGACAATCTCGGCACCTCAGCACGGCTTCCAATTAGCCGTTTCTTTGGTAAAAAGGTAAAGTAAAAAGAGCAGAAAGATAGTATCGACACTGGCGCCGCGCATGCGCAACAAGTAAAACATTGTGGGAATTGTAAGGAGCTTGGAAAAATAAAGGATTCAATTTGAAATTCTAATTGAAATCCAAGTAGATGTTCACTGGCTTGTTTTAAAGGTCAAACAGCTTCTACGTTGTAGGTTATATCGCATGTAGAAATGTTTTAAAAGAGGATCGTAATGGCGGCCTTGGTGGCGTAGTGGTTAGTATAACCGACTGCCACGCCTGAGGTCGCGGGTTCGATTCCCGCACAAGTCAAACATTTGTGTGCATGAACATGGATGTTTGTCGTGGTTTGGGTGTTTCTTTTTTATTTTATTTTTTTATTTTGCTCATCAATATGACCACACTCCACCTAATGGTAAGCAGTCGTGTGCTCTAAGAGCAGTGGCCTCCACACCGCCCTCAAAGCATCCGAGGCGATGTTGAGGTCTCTACTTTGACGGCCTGAGAAGGTGCTTTTTCACGCCCCGCTTAAAGGAACCAGGATTGAAGGAAGAAGGAAACACGTGCCTTGGCAGAGAATTCCATGCCTTGGCGGAATTCGCTCAGGCGTGGCATTCGGTTACACTAACCACTACGCCATCGAGGCCGTCAAACAGTTTGACAGTGTAAAAGCGTCTGGCGCACTATCTTTTTCCGAAAGGACGGCACTCCGGCGCTGCTAGAGCGAGATCAGGCGCAGGGCAAAGGGCTTTACGTGTTTTCACTATGTCGGTGAAAAATAATGCCCCTTCATGCATATTATTTACATACACATTTCCAAATGAGCAACGACTACTAAAGACTAAAACGGACTACACCAGAAGTCTGATAAAAGGATTCATTTAATTGCCATACACGATTGTGCGGTGGGGATTTATTACGAATAAATTATGTTAATATTTATTATTGTATCGATTCAATTAACATTACATGTGGTGGATTGTTTTGCTTTTACGATGTCTATTTTAGGAACCATTTGGAATTTCTTTCGAGTTATGTGTTCCATTTGTGCATTGTCGTATTGTTCTTATATTATAATTTAATTTTGTTGGTTTATACATGCCACATCGCGTGTAGATCTAGGTGTTATATTAACCTTTATAAAGATGGTCCGACGTTAGTATACCGATATTGTGTACCTACTGACTTATATCTGAAGTGTTAAAGTAAACTTAGTCATCATTAGATTGCACGAAGGGCGTAGTGGTTTAATTGTTCGCCTCGCCATTGCTAATACGGTGATTGTTGTAGATTTGAGGCCCTCACGAGACAATAATTTCTGTGATGCCCAAACCGAGACTAGCTCTCTACGCTAAAGTTATTGCAGTTCAGAAGTGTGTGCGAAAGCGCAAATGCACTCTCTATTCCTACAATCTCATAGTCCAATAGGAGGTAGAGTTTTCAGGTCGGAGAACCAACGACTCTACCTGCTTTCTGGGGCACGGAGGTGTGCAACACCGCCAACATCCCAACCATATGCTGCCATTAAAGAAATATTGGTACACATTTTTTTTTATTGCCCTTGGTAGCCTATGAGCAAGTGGCCCACCTGATGGAAAGTGGTAACCGCTGCTCAGGAACTTCAGCAATGTCAGGACATAGCAAAGCCGCTGCCTACCGTAAAAGAAGAACTCTCTTTAAACCTCGATTGAAGTAGGACATATCATAGCGCTCGGGAAACACCGAAGCAGGCAGTTCATTATAGAGCTTGTACGTACGTGGGAGAAATGATTGCTGAAAGGTGATATATCCATATCACCTGGAATATATGGTGATATATTCCAGGTGATATGGATAAATTGGCATGGCATTCACTACCGCTGCGCCACGAAGGGAATACAAGCATATAAATACATGTGACAGTATACTGTGGTCAATCACCACATAATTGAGATTCGAAGCTCACGAGAAAAACATCATTATGTATTGTTATCACACAACACGCAAGTTCAATATTTCGGTACATTCACCCACTTCCGGTACGTGTAACGTGTAGGATATTTGAACACAATGACGGAACATGAATTATTTAACCACCACGAACTTTAGTTCCATTGTTTGTTTATCTTTACACTCCATACACATGTCGTGAAATGTCTTGCGGTTGAGAGAAAAGTTAGGTTAAGTTTTCTTAAAGTTAGTGAAAGCCGAGTATAAGACTGTTAAATACGATTTCCATCAAGCGGACGGCGCCGGAGCGCGTCGAAGCGCATTCCACATTCTGCTAAAGGAAATTCAGGCTTCTATACAACACTTAAGTTTCATATTTGCATGGAATTTACACTGTTTGGGGCTCGGTTAGAACAGCGGGTATGCGGCGGCAGCCGGTCGGATGCGCGCGTGTACCGTGGCAGCCGGTCGGATGCGCGCGTGTACCGTGGCAGCCGGTCGGATGCGCGCGTGTACCGTGGCAGCCGGTCGGATGCGCGCGTGTACCGTGGCAGCCGATCGCCTGCGCTCGGACGCCGCGGCAACGAGTCGGCTGTCGTCGCGTCCGCTCGGCAGCTCCTTCTCGTCTCGAAAGCATCACTAGTCGCTGAGAGCATGCTAGCGGATACGCGAGCACGCGCACTACGCTCCGGCGCCGTCCGCTTGGTGGAAATCGTACATTTGGGCCACTTGCACGATAAGTCACAAAATACGTTTAGCACTAAATAGATTTAAAACATCGTGGCATCTCAGTCACCTTCAAACGGATGACTGACGCTGCCACGCAGAGGTCTCCAGTCCGATACCAAGGCACCTCTGAGTCTTCGAAGTTTTATTAAATATTTTAGTTGTCGCTTGTTTTAACGATGAAGGAAAAACATTGTGAGGCGATCTGGGATTTCTCCATAATGTCTGAGAGTTATCCATGATGTCGCCATGCCATGAAAGCTCATATTATTATATTTCAAGTCTCAGATTCCCGCACAAGTGAAACATTTGTGTGCATGAACGTGGATGTTTGTCTTGGTCTGGGTGTTTCTATGTATAATATGAATGTATTTACAAAAATAAAAAGTATATATATGTATATGTATGTTTATCCATTGTCTAGTACCCATAGTACAAGCTCTGCTTAGTTTGGGCTAGATAGTGTTGTGTGTATGTGATAGAATATTATTATAAGTATTATTATTCTCTTTATTGATACATTTTTCAATAATAATTACATTTTTAAATATATAAAAAAAACACATTTAAAAATATAAAAACTGTGAAGTTCCACCGGCATCGGAAACTGGGTCCAAGCTACCGGTGGTTAGGACTCCAGCGAGAGGAACCTCCTTACGATGCGTGCCGTGTCAAGAAATACGGCCTTCTGCATCAGAAACACATCATTATTATTATTGCAATATGGTCGCGCGTTGTTTTTATTTTGTGTACAAGTAAGTGGATGCTCCTATTCTATCATAAACTACTATTAAAGGCTAACTAAAAGAAAAGACAAAACACTTTTAAGTTACTTATTACTTGAAAGTTGTATGAGAAGAAGAAGCGTGAGGCTATGTATCAAATATCCTAACTAATGCTATAAATGCGACACATTCGCATGTTTGTTTATTTGTTTGTTTGTTACGCTTTCACGCTTTAACTGCTCGATCGATCATCATGAAAATTTCGCCTACACCTTATCGGGGTACAAAAAAGACATAGGGTACTCGAGACACGTATGTCTTCTCTATAGTGCGGATCAGCGAACATTGGTTAACATGTATTTGAACTATATTCAACGTTAGGTTTAAAGAGATCTTTATTATTATTACTCAAAGAACAATACAGTTCACATAACGAGCATAACATAACATTGAAATTAAAGTAATCAGTAGTACGAGCGTAAGTACACATTAACCAATGACTCAAAAAAAAAATGGTTCTGATTCCTATTAAGTACGTTTGACAACAATAGAAACATCATTTCATTTCTTAAATGTTATGGTCTAATGATGGTAATTTAGTTGTTTGTTGTGTTATAAATTTTTTTTTATTAGTTGTGTGCTTTACTTACCTCGTTACCCCAACCATCTCAACAACGATTTAATGCATCCACCTTTCGTCCAGAAAAAGAATTGTGCCCGTGGGATAGAAATGTATTGAACAATCTACACAAACGCGAGCGAAGAGGGCAATATCTAGTAACATAGACACTAATTCTTTCTTTTATTTCTGAAGTGAAAACTTATTTAGGCGCGTTGAGCACTTCTTGGGTGAACTAAAATCATGGAACTCGCGTCATCGTCACGCTTTCACGCTTTATTATTTTTTTTTAGAATATTATCTATATCTCAGAAATGGTGCGTCTTACGCAAAAAAAAAACAAAATTTTGACCCTCTTAATAACCCATAATCAGGAACTAGCATACGACCCGCACTTTTTTTTTGTTGGTTTATATATTTATTTATTTATTCATAAAAAATATAAGCTTACAGTTTACACCAAATCGCTAATATCTATGCTAATGTTAATAATATTACAACAAATTACATACAATGTTAACAAAAACTTAGATTAACAAAAGAAATAACATAAAATAATATTTGTAACAACAATCAACAAAAACAACCTTTTATGAACTTAGGAACTATAAAATTACTTTTTAAAATTCAGATATATATGTTTCAAAATTATGTTTTGGGAATCAAAAAATATGTCTGCATCTGGTCTACATTGAAGGAACTCATTTATAAGTCTTATAGCTCTAGCAGTGGAGCTGTTGTCAGCTTGGGGATACAGATATAGAGGTGTTTATGATCAAGGATTAAAGTTTTCATTTCTATCGACAGTCCCCAAAGACTGCCCCAATTCTTTTTAAGTCAACTCCACCACTACTAGTTATTTCTATGTTGCGGAGCTTTACAAACATTTAAACAACGGACGCAAAAAAAAACACCTAGACTCGAAACAACCATTTGTGAATCACACAAAGTTTTGTACTGTGTGGGGATCGAACACACAACACTCGTTTCCATGCAGTCAAGTTCTTTGAGTTGAATCGTTTTGTTCTAACATGGCTCTTCCCAAGCAATCTCGAGCGCTCTGTAAGTCTCATTTGTGGATGATTAACGAACCGGACGTGGAACAATTGTTCCATTACCGACCATGGGGTTGTTCATTTGGCTAATCAATATTAATAAGTAAAAATCAAACTGTCTGTCCGTTCAATACCACGCTACTTCAACTTGTTAACCACTGAACTTTGATGTTTATAAGTATTATTTTGTAACCTAAACTATTTTGACTTTACATAAGTGTCAAGTTTCATAGTAGATCCTCGCTGGTTTCAGCATGAATGGGCCGGATCGACCGGGATAGTACTACCCTCTCACAGAATACCGGCGTGAAGTAACGGTACCCGTACTGTTGCGTTTCGTATCGGTGAGTGAGAGAGCCGGAGGCCTAGTTACCCCGATCCTTTTCCTATCCTTTCCTTTGTCCTTTCACTCCTTCATTCCTTTTTAAAGGACTGGCAACGCACTCGTAACTCCTTTGGGGTTGCGGGTGTCCATGTGCGGCGGTAATCGCTTACCATCAGGCGATCCGTCTGCTCGTTTGCCCCCCTATGCCATAAAAAAAAAAAGTTTCGTTTCATATTTTATACTGCCTGTTCGCCGCAGTTTCACTCATTTTTATGATTACTGATGTGCTCTCGTGGCTCATAGTGTGATGATATCTACCATAATCTACCTTAAGAATGGGGCATACTAAATGAAAAATATTGTTTTAACCCGATGGCGTAGTGGTTAGTACAACCGACTGCCACGCCTAAGGTCGCGGGTTCGATTCCCGCACAAGTCAAACATTTGTGTGCATGAACATGGATTTTTGTCTTGGTCTGGGTGTTTCTATGTATAATATGTATGTATTTACAAAAAAGAAAGTATATATGTATGTTTATCCATTGTCTAGTACCCATAGTACAAGCGCTGCTTAGTTTGGGCTAGACGGTGTTGTGTGTATGTGATAGAATATTATATTAGATGAAGCCTTAACAGTGAGTCATGCCATGAGTCACAGCTATCAGCTGCAATAATAGCTGTAACTTTCGTAACGTGGGGTGACAGGTCGGCACCTATCGCCCGAGATTGCGAACGAGTTATATCGTAATTATCACCTCTAAAGTGCGACTTGCCGACCCTTATAAGATAATCATGGAAAGATAAGGCGATAAAACGATTGTTTATAAACGTGTAGTCGTTAATTAATGACCTGTTGCTTAGGAAGTGGAAAGCTTTCTTTATTAACGACTAGCTTTTGCCCGCGGCTTCGCTCGCGTCAATATAGAATTTGACAATCAATTCGGGTTGTACTCTGCTTTAATAATATAATTCAATCATGATTCGAAAGACACGTGGCGCCATCTATTATCATAAGAACGTTATTATTGTTTTCCTCAGAAACAGTAATTTTTTTCGGGATGAAAGGTACCCTATGTTCGTTTCTGTACACCTGACAACGTATATGCAAAATTTCAGGATGATCGGTTCAGTGGTTTAGGCGTGAAAAGATAACAAACAAACAAACTTATTTTCGCTTTTATAATATTAGTTAGGATTAGGATAGGATTAGGATTAGGATTAGGATAGGATTAGGAAGTTAGGATTAGGATTAGGATTAGGATTAGGAAGTTAGGATTAGGATTAGGATTAGGATAGGATTAGGAAGTTAGGATTAGGATTAGGATAGGATTAGGAAGTTAGGATTAGGATTAGGAAGTTAGGATTAGGATTAGGAAGTTAGGATTAGGATTAGGATTAGGATTAGGAAGTTAGGATTAGAATTAGGATAGGATTAGGAAGTTAGGATTAGGATTAGGATAGGATTAGGAAGTTAGGATTAGGATTAGGATAGGATTAGGAAGTTAGGATTAGGATTAGGATTAGGATAGGATTAGGAAGTTAGGATTAGGATTAGGATAGGATTAGGAAGTTAGGATTAGGATTAGGATTAGGATTAGGAAGTTAGGATTAGGATTAGGATAGGATTAGGAAGTTAGGATTAGGATTAGGATAGGATTAGGAAGTTAGGATTAGGATTAGGATTAGGATTAGGAAGTTAGGATTAGGATTAGGATTAGGATAGGATTAGGAAGTTAGGATTAGGATTAGGATAGGATTAGGAAGTTAGGATTAGGATTAGGAAGTTAGGATTAGGATTAGGAAGTTAGGATTAGGATTAGGATTAGGATTAGGAAGTTAGGATTAGAATTAGGATAGGATTAGGAAGTTAGGATTAGGATTAGGATAGGATTAGGAAGTTAGGATTAGGATTAGAATAGGATTAGGAAGTTAGGATTAGGATTAGGATTAGGATAGGATTAGGAAGTTAGGATTAGGATTAGGATAGGATTAGGAAGTTAGGATTAGGATTAGGATAGGATTAGGAAGTTAGGATTAGGATTAGGATAGGATTAGGAAGTTAGGATTAGGATTAGGATTAGGATTAGGAAGTTAGGATTAGGATTAGGATTAGGAAGTTAGGATTAGGATTAGGATTAGGATAGGATTAGGAAGTTAGGATTAGGATTAGGATTAGGATAGGATTAGGAAGTTAGGATTAGGATTAGGAAGTTAGGATTAGGATTAGGATTAGGAAGTTAGGATTAGGATTAGGATTAGGACTAGGAAGTTAGGATTAGGATTAGGATTAGGATAGGATTAGGAAGTTAGGATTAGGATTAGGATAGGATTAGGAAGTTAGGATTAGGATTAGGATTAGGATAGGATTAGGAAGTTAGGATTAGGATTAGGATAGGATTAGGAAGTTAGGATTAGGATTAGGATAGGATTAGGAAGTTAGGATTAGGATTAGGATAGGATTAGGAAGTTAGGATTAGGATTAGGATTAGGATAGGATTAGGAAGTTAGGATTAGGATTAGGATAGGATTAGGAAGTTAGGATTAGGATTAGGATAGGATTAGGAAGTTAGGATTAGGATTAGGATTAGGATAGGATTAGGAAGTTAGGATTAGGATTAGGATAGGATTAGGAAGTTAGGATTAGGATTAGGATAGGATTAGGAAGTTAGGATTAGGATACACGTTCTTTGACTTTATGCGAGTTACACCTCTTCCTTGGGAAGTATCTCTTCGCTTTACTCTACAGTAGATCGCAATCAAAGAACCACATTTCGCCAGATGTGGTCTTAGCTCCCACTTAGTATGGGTAAACCTGTTGTTTTCTGCCGGACACCGTTCCAAACTTTGTTTTGCTACTAAAAACTTATAAACAGAAAGACACAATATATATTGTCTTCTGTTTACGCGAATGTTATTCATTGAAATTAAACTAAGTACTATATATACGGATTTTATCGCGTTGTTTATTTGACACTTTATTACATGACTAGTTTTCACCCGCGGCTTCGCTCGCGTAAATGTAGGTTAGGTTAGGTTAGGCTTGCAACGGGCTGGACGACTCGGCCTCCTCCGAGGATGTCGCCGCTGCGGTGGCACATGCCGGAGCCTGCCCTCAGGAGCACGTGAGGGTGGGGGAGCTGCGCCGCGGCGAGAGTGGCTAGTGCACGGTGGTGGTGCGCTGCCCCATCGCCGCGGCGAAGAAGGTGGCGGCCGGCCGTTTGCTGGTCGGGATGGTCTCGGCCCAGGTGAATCTCCTGGAGCCGAGGCCCAGACGGTGCTTCCGCTGCCTCGAACCGGGGCACGTGAGGCAGCAATGCACCGCCGAAACTGATCGCGGCGATCTGTGCTATCGCTGCGGCCAGCCCGGCCACAAGGCCGCCGCCTGCTCCGCCGTAAAAGCTTCCTGCAGCATATGTTCGGCTGCAGGAAAGCCGGCGGAGCACCGGTTGGGGAGCAAATCTTGCTCCCCACCAAAAAGACGCAGGGCCAGAGGGGCGGTCGCAGGGACTCCGGCCGCCCAGGCCCATTCCCAAGCAGGGAGCAGTAGGGGGGCGATGGACATTAATTAACTATGGCCCATCGCCTCCTACAGGCGAACGTTAACCACTCCGCCAGGGCGCAGGATATCTTGCTGCAGCACATGGCGGAGTGGTCAATAGACATCGCCGTGGTCGCCGAGCCTTACTGCGTCCCCAGCCGACACAACTGGTTTGGAGACCTCGGGGGCTCGGCGGCCATTGTTTCGTCCGGACCCTCGCACCTGGTGATGACAGACAGGGGCGAGGGTTATGTATGTGTAGACTGGGAGGGAACCGTCCTGATCGGGGTGTACTTTTCTCCGAACCGGCGCCTCGCCGAGTTTGAGCAATTTTTGGGCGCGGTGGGGGCCGTGATTAATCGGTACCCATCGCGTCCGGTCGTGGTGGCTGGGGACTTCAATGCCAAATCAACGGCTTGGGGATCCCCTGTCACCGACGCTCGCGGCGACGTGCTGGAGGAGTGGGCGATTGCGACCGGCCTCGTGGTTCTTAACCGGGGGTCGGTCGCCACATGCGTGCGCTGGCAGGGCGAGTCCATTGTGGATATTTCGTTCGCAAGCCCTGCCGTAGCGCGCCGCGTCCGGGACTGGCAAGTGCTGGTCGAGGCGGAGTCCCTGTCGGACCACCGTTACGTGCGGTTCGACATCTCCGCCTCGTCAGCGACCCCAGACGATCGCCGAGGAGAGCGCACACCCCGTCATCCCCACGATGGGCGTTGAAACGTCTCGATGCAGAAGTGCTGGTGGAAGCCTCCATCGTCCAGGCCTGGACCCCGATGGGCGAAGGGCCTGTGGAGGTTCAGATAGAGGCGGAGTGGTTCCGGGGCGCGATGACGCAGATTTGCGACGCGTCAATGCCCCGGGCCAGTACTCAACCTCCGAGGCGTCAGGTGTACTGGTGGTCTGACGACATCAGTCAGAAACGCGCCGCGTGCATTGCGGCGCGTCGCCAGTACACTAGGTACCGCCGACGCAGGCGGTACCATGACCCGACCGTGGAGGCACGGCTGCGGGATGCGTACAAACAGCGGAAGTACGCCCTGCAGTCCGCCATCAGCGAGGCCAAAACCCAAAGATGGGAAGAGTTCCTGGGGACTCTCGAGGCAGATCCGTGGGGCCGTCCGTATAAGGGGGTCAGGGGCAAGTTGCGCCCCTGGGCCCCGCCGGTCATCGAGAGTCTTCAGCCCCGGCATTTAGAGGAGGTGGTCTCCGCTCTCTTTCCTTCGAGAGCGGAGCACTCGCCTCCCGAAATGGCGCCGCCCGAAATTGAGGAGGACGGTACCGATGCCGGGGCGCCAGAAGTTACCATGGTGGAGCTCGGCGCGGCAATGTTGCGGCTTCGGGGCAAAAACACCGCCCCGGGGCCGGACGGAATTCCTGCCCGCACCTGGGTTTTGGCCTTCGACGCCCTAGGGGACCGGCTCCTCAGGCTGTTCAGCGCCTGTTTGGAGTCGGGACGGTTCCCTTCCATGTGGAAGACGGGTAAGCTGGTCCTCCTGAGAAAGGAGGGCCGCCCCGCGGATTCTCCCTCCGCGTACCGCCCCATAGTGCTGTTGGATGAGGTGGGCAAGCTCTTCGAGCGCGTAGTGGTTGCCCGCCTCTCCAGGCACCTGGTGCGGGTGGGCCCCGACTTGTCCGAACACCAGTTCGGTTTCCGGGAGGGGCGATCGACGATTGACGCGATCAGTCGCGTCAAGGCCCTCTCGGAAGAGACGGTCGCCTCGCGCGGGGTGGTATTGGCGGTGTCCTTGGACATCGCCAACGCTTTCAATACCCTGCCGTGGGCGACTATTAGGGAGGCGCTCCGATTTCATGGGGTGCCTCCCTATCTGCGCCGAATAGTCGGGGACTACCTGCACCAGAGGAGTGTGTTCTGTGTGGGGCGGAACGGAGAGACGTTCCGGAGGGAGATGTCGTGCGGTGTTCCGCAGGGTTCGGTTCTCGGACCTATCCTGTGGAACATCGGCTACGACTGGGTTCTGCGGGGCGCCCTGCCCCCGGGTGTCAGCGTTACTTGTTACGCCGACGACACGCTGGTTACGGCCCGGGGAGAAGATTACGGGGCAGCTGCCCGTCTTGCCACGGCCGGGGTGGCCCTGGTTGTCGGCAGGATTAGGATGTTGGGACTGGAGGTGGCGCTGGAAAAGTCCGAGGCCCTGTTATTTCACGGGCCTCGGCGGGCGCCGCCTCCCGATGCCCACATCATCGTTGGAGGGGTCCGCATCGGGGTGGAATCGAGCATGAAATACTTTGGGCTCCACCTCGACGGCCGCTGGAACTTTCGCGTCCATTTTAGTCGCTTGGCCCCCCGGCTGATGTCGGCGGCGGGAGCGCTTAGCTCTCTGCTGCCGAATATCGGGGGGCCCAGTGTTGTCTGCCGCCGCCTCTATTTGGGGGTGGTGCGGTCGATGGCCCTTTATGGGGCGCCCATTTGGGCCGACGCCCTTGATCGCCGAAACGTCGCCCTCCTCAGGAGACCTCAGAGGGCGATGGCGATCAGGGTGTCACGGGCGTACCGCACCGTCTCCTTTGAGGCGGCGTGCGTTTTGGCGGCATCGCCGCCCTGGGATTTGGAGGCGGAGGTCCAAGCGTCAGTGTATTACTGGCGCGCTGACCTCCGGCTCCAGGGTGAAGAACCCACGTACAGGGAGGTGGCAACGCGAAGGTCCCAGGCTCGACTGGTCCTCAAGGCAAAGTGGGAAGTTAGACTGGCCCAGCCCCGCTACGGGGTGAGGACCGTCGAGGCTGTCCGTCCGGTACTAAAACAGTGGACGGACAGACGGCGCGGACCGCTCACCTACCGGCTTACTCAGGTGCTCTCTGGACACGGCTGTTTCGGAGAGTACCTCTGCAAGATAGCTGGTAGGGAGCCTACAACCAGGTGCCACCATTGTGTGGAGTGTGACCGGGACACGGCGCAGCACACGCTGGAGGAGTGCCCGGCGTGGGCCGCGGAGCGCTGTGCCCTGGTCGCTACGATTGGCCCCGACCTCTCGTTGCCGACCGTCGTATCCAAGATGGTCGGCGACGACAGGTGCTGGGGCGCAATGAGGTCCTTCTGCGAATCTGTCATCTCGCAGAAGGAGGCGGCGGAGCGGGGGCGTGAGGAAGATCCTTACGCCCCGGAAGTCCGCCGCGGGAGGAGGGGGCGCAGGAGATGCGCTTATGTCGCTCTCTTGCCCCCCACGTGAGGGTTCCGGGTGGCAAGGCTCAGGGGGGCCTGCCACCCACAAATTAAGAACCCCGAGAGGGCGCGCGCGGTGTTCCCGCGCGCCTTCCAATGTCGAAAGGGGAGAGCGGTGAGGCTCTCCCCTGGGGACGAGAGGTGGTCGGGTCCGTTTGACCCGGCCCGCACCCACGCGGGGGGGCCTGCTATGGATGACTCAATTCTTTTAAGAGCTCCCAACAGGCCCCTTCATTGGGTGAGAGAGGGAACACCCCAGGTTTTTTAGTGGGTATACCAGTTCGGGGAGTCCCACACACCCCGCCGGTGCCGTCCCCTAGCCGGCGGATAGTGCATCAAGCATTTTTCCTGGGTAACAAAAAAAAAAAAAAAAAGGTTAGGCTTGCAACAGTTATTTTTTCTGGATGAAAGGTACCCTATGTTCTATTCTGTACCCCTGACAACGTGTATGCAAAATTTCATGTTGATCGGTAGAGTAGTTAAGGCGTGAAAGCGTAACAAACAAACAAACTCATTTTCGCATTTATAATATTAGTTAGGATTAGGATTAGGATTTAGAAACTGTTACACTACTATTATTAAACATCACAAATTTTTAAGCTAATTAAATTATTGAAACTATTAAATCTATTTAAAGTGTAAACATAGGTAAATATGAATAGATTTAATATTTTCAATAATTTAATTAGTTTAAAACTTTGTAAAGTTTAATAGTAATAGTAGTGTAACAGTTTCTAAATTATGTAATAAAGTGTCAAATAAACAACGCAATAAAATCCGTATATAGTAGTTTAATTTCATAGAAAGACGCAATTTACAAACATCCAGTTTTACAACCCGGAATTCAAACCCGAGACCGATCTACCAGCAGTCGCACTCACTACCGCTGCGCTACACAGGCTCTACATGTCACGTGATACTGACAACAGTATCTGACTGCATTCCACTATAAGTCGTAAAGTGCATTCAGCTAAAGGTTACTCCTGTACCACATTATTGGCAATTTGGTTGACAAGTTGCCATTAAAATTTCAATTACCGTATTTATTATGTAACACCGACCTGCAATGTTTATGAACAAACTAAAATTATGAAAACAACTTTATATTTACAGTACCTGTCTACTAATCTGTCATTTATTAAATAATCTGATATAAATAAACGTAGCACTCGCCGAACAAGTCTACTTGTTCTGCCAAAAATAAGAACCAATTATGGAAAAAATAACATAACTTTTGAAGGTATTCAACTATGTAACAGTCTGCCCTCACATATAAAAAATGTTGACACATTTAGCTTATTTAAGTCCACATTATCTCACTATATAAAAATCAACCGCTCGTTTCTCACTTAAAATCCTAACTAATCCTAACTAATATTATAAAAGCGAAAATGAGTTTGTTTGTTTGTTACCTTTTCATGCCTAAACCACTGAACCGATCATTCTGAAATTTTGCATATACATTGTCAGGTGTACAGAAACGGACATAGGCTACCATTCATCCCGAAAAAAATTACTGTTCCCGAGGAAAACAACAATAACGTTCTTATGATAATAGATGGCGCCACGTGTCTTTCGAACCATGATTGAATTATATTTTTACAAGCAGAGTACGACCTGAATTGACTGTCAAATTCTAAATTAACGCGAACGAAGCTGCGGGCAAATGTTAGTCTGATATAAATAAACGTAGCACTCATCGAGCAAGTCTACTTGTTCTTATTGTATAAAATATTATTTATGTTAAAATAAGTTGTTCTCGCGTAAGTGGCTTGTATTGTCTTTTTGAGAATAAATTCTTTAAACCTAAAACGACTGTGCTGATGTCGCTGTGGATAAAGTAGTCGCCTCGCCACAGCCTCTGCGCAGAGTGCTCTGGGTTCAATCCCTACACCAATGTAGTTTTGGCACTCGAAGTCACGGGAAAAATTAATAGTTAAGTTTTTCGAGGGAATATTATGATGATTTAAATTTTGTTGGCCCTTTTTTTCTTTAGGTTAAACTTACTAGTTAACTGTCTAGAAACCCGAAACGAATCTATTTAAGGAATTGGAAAATCCATTCCAGTAAATCAGTGTTGTTACTGAAACTATTAACAAAAAACCCAGTAACACCGCCAAACCGAATCATGAACATGAGACCTCGCGATTAAATCAATCGAATCGTAAGCTCATACGTATCCCAGAGAACCAGCAGGCTGTTTATAAAAAGCTATGAAATCGTAACATTGCACAAACGCAAGATGAATCTGTCCGAATATTAGTTTCGAGGTTCCGTGCGCCATTAACCTATAAAATAATGTTTGTATTTAGTAAAAGAGTTGCAGCGACGACCTTCACGTTCCGCCACAAGAACGATACAACCACGGTAATGTTATTAACAGTATCCTATCTTCATACAAACGGTCGGAAATCGAGTCATACCTACGCGCCTCGGGGCGTTGGTATGGGCTTGGTTCGCAACCAGTCGCGAATGCGCCGCAGTGACGAACAGATGGTGTGATTGTTTTGTAAGTAGTTAGCGTGCGATTTGTGATGATTTGATTTTATTGAACACTTTCTATTTCATTCACTACGAATTTCATATACATATAATATTACCAATCACTAAACTAGAAAGAAACATCACATGTCCGTACCGCTTGCGCTGGTACGGACATGTGATGAGGCGGGATGGTGACCACATGACAAAAAGAGTCATGAACATACATGACGGAAAAAGCGGCCGTGGACGACCACCAATAACCTGGCTACGAATATTAGCGAAGGACATGACAGAGAGCAACACAACGACAGAGGCAGCCCACAACCGTGCGGTGTGGCGCAGAAGTACTAGGAGGTCTGACCCCAAATAAATTGGGATAATAGCCAGGAGGAAGAAGAAGACTAAACTAGAAAGAAACTCAAGTATGTAGATAAAATTAAAACATTGTAGGCAGGCAGCCCTAAAGCGTGTCTACGAACCGCGCTGTTGTAGGTAATTATTTCAAGGACAGGGCCGAGTTACTATACTGTATAAATATCATTACCGTTATAAAACCTAACACCTGTCCCTCTTTAAATAGAAACATTTAAATTAAGCGTACATTTCTAATTCGTTTGAACCACCCACTTATTCAGACTAGTACGAAATTCGACCGTATTTTAATAATTTTTATTTGTTTTAGCTTTGTGTACTCCTTTTGCATATAAATATTAGCTATGCCAAATATGAAAGAAAGAAATATTTTATTTTAATGTAACATTGCAACACACAATCAAAACTATTTCATAACAAAAATGTGTAATAGTAATAATATAGTTAAAGAGAAAATTATAAATAATTTAAAATAAATAATAAAACTTATATACCAACATTATTATAAATAATATAGAATACACATAATATATATATGGAGTCCTTGCTGTTCAATGTGCGTCGCAGTGTTCATTAAAAAGAGATGTCACACTTCACCATGCGTGTAAAATGTCTACGAGTAAAAAGGTACTAGCAAATACATTGGTATGGCTCATCTTCAATTTCAATTTCAATGCTTTATTGCTCTCCATATGTAATTACATATTGTTACAAAAAATAATACAATAGACCAAATATGGACCCTGTCGGGCACGGCAACATAGATAGAAGAGAAGAAAGGAGGAACCCACTGGTATAATTTTTAAAATATTGCAGCAATAAATAAATTAAAATTAATTAAATGGAAATAAGTAATCAAAAATTTAAGTAGGTACCTAAATTCTATTTTCAATTTGTTTATTTTTTATTTATATTTATATATCTAATAATAATATGAATTTATTTAAAAACTATGTTTTAAATTATTGTAGGTATATTAAATTAGTTTGTAATTAAAGTTTGTCATTTAGATATTCATTTATGTTGTAATAGCTTTTGTTGAGGAGAAATTGTCTTAGTTTATTAATGAAGCTGTTGTATTTATTTTCGCTTCTTATGGTACCTGGTAATTTATTATATATTTTTATAGACATTACAAATGTACTAGTCGAGTGCATGTTTAGTCGCGAACTAGGTAGGTTAAGTCTGTTTCTGTGCCTTAATGTAATTTTCGTTTGTATGTCTTCCCTTTTAGTATAGAAATCTGGGTATTTGCGGACAAATTTACATATTTCAAATACATATAAACTAGGCAAGGTAAAGGTTTTTAGTGTTTGAAAGTGAGGCTTACAACTATCTGTTTCATCGATGTTTACAATTATTCTTATTAGTTTTTTCTGAAGTGTAAATAATGTGGGTGCATCTGTACTATTTCCCCATAAGATGATCCCATATTTTAACCAAGCATAGGCATACGCGTAGTATGTGGCTAACGCTGTTTTTAGGTCTGTTGTCTTTTTTATCTCACGGAGAGCGTATGAAACTTTAGACAATTTGGCTCTTATCCTTTTAATATGCGACTTCCAGTTGATGTGCGAGTCTATGTCCAGGCCTAATAGGGTGAAATTATTTACGACTTCTAATTTGTGTCCATTGTAAGAAAAGTCTATATTTATCGTTGTTTTTTGGCGGGGGTGAAATGTTATTATTTTAGTTTTGTTGAAATTTATTCCAAGATTGTTTGCTATCATCCAATTTGACGTAGAGTTTAGTATGGTGTTTAATTTTTCGTTTAGATTAATATTTGTATTACAGGAGGTAAGTATGGAAATATCGTCCGCGAATAGAACATATGGTTCGTTGATGTTATTTGGAAGGTCATTGATGTATATAATGAATAGGAGACATCCTATGACGCTTCCTTGCGGAATTGAGGCATTGATCGCTTTGCTATCAGACCGTATTAGTTCTATATTTTTTGTGTTATGGTTGTAATGTTCTATTTCTACCAACTGTTCCCTGTTTTGTAAATAGGATACAAACCAGTCATGAAATTTGCCACGAATTCCTACGTTGTGCAGTTTGTCTAGTAATATTTCGAATGTACTTTGTCGTAGGCTTTGGTCATATCTAGTAGCAAACCAATTGCGTACTTTTTTGAGTTGATTATATTTAGGGCTTCTTGAATATATTTGTAAACTGCCAATATGGTAGAACGGTTTTGTCGGAACCCATTTTGACAATCATTGAGAATATTGTACTTTTCACAAAACTCGTACACACGGTTACACATAGCTTTCTCAAATATTTTTGAAGCAGTAGGTATAAGGGCAATAGGGCGATAATTACTAGGGTCGGTTTTTACATTTTTCTTATGGATTGGTTTTATAAGTGATTTTTTAACAGGTCAGGAAAAACACCTTCTTCAAAAGATTGGTTTAATAAATTATAAAATGGTAGAGTTAGTTCGTCCGCACATTTTCGCAGTAAAATGGGAGGGAGTTCGTCTATACCATGGCTTTTTTTGTTTTTTAAGTTTTTTATTATTGTATTTACCTCATAGGGCTCTACTGGACTAAGATAAATCGAGTTGTTTGTCTTGGATAGTACAGGAGATGGTTTGTTACGCGGTGAGCTCTTACAAGTTTGGCCTATTGAAGCAAAGAAGTTGTTAAAGGTATTGGCTACTGTCTTGGGCTCTTGGCATCTTGGCACAGCCACCATCGCAAACTGGAATTCTGTTTACGTAGTGAATTAGTCGATAACAATTAGTCGAATTTGGTCGAAAAGTAGCAGAATTGGTCGGTTCGCCGTTTAAAAGATCATCATCATCATCATCAGGCTATAATAGTCCACTGCTGGACATAGCCCTCCCCCAAAGAGCGCCATAGCGCCCTGTCTTCAGCTTGCCGCGTCTTGTTTGAAAGATACAAGGGGGTATTGGTGGCTATTCCAAAGTGAGCGCTCATCTTGGCACAGACACCTTGTATTTCCAAAACTACAGCACAGAACGAAGATTTAGGTACACCTAGGTGAGCCGTACAATACATTGCTATGTTTTTCTTATAAAGATAGCTGTGTTATGATGAGGTTATAATTGAGAAACTGTATTACTTACTAAGTATAATATTTGTAAATTTCTGAAATATTGTGGTGAGAAAATAAACATATTTTATTTATTATTATTAGGTTCATGTACTTTTTTTGTTTTAAACGACTAAGGTTGCAAACAAGCATACGGCCCACCTGATGGTAAGTGGTCACCTGGACCCTGCAATACCAGAGGCATCATTTGCGCGTTGCCGACCCTTTAGAAAAGGAAGTGGGTAGGAGAAGGAACGGAAAGAGGGTGATTGGGCCTCCGGCACTCTCACTCACCGAACGAAACACAACAGTAGGAATACTGTTATTTCACGGCGATATTCTGTGAGAGGGTAGTTCCCCCGTCCAGCCACCCATTCATGCTGAAATCGGCGAGGCTCTACTACTTACTTGATAGTGCAATGATTTGCGTCCACGCACGATCTCTCAATCGTAAGTTCAATGCGTTATCCATTGGGCTACAGCCGCTTCTTTATATTACATTTAATATTTGACGACAGTCAGACATACAGATTCCCTGGCGCCACAGAAATTTTCCGATAGAAAAATCCAATAAAACTTTCTACGACCCGGGATCAATCAACCTCACACAACAGGCATTCACTATTCTACAGACATCGAAATTAAATAACCTACCCTAATGAACATGACAAATCGACAGCTTTAATTTAGCCTAATATTGATGTTACAAGCCTTATGTATTACAAGCATAATAGTAACACTAAAGATAATATTACTATTACTATAATATTACTAGTTTTTGCACGCGGCTTCGCTCGCGTAAATGTAGGTAAGGTTGACACCCTAATCGCCTAGCGGTATGAAATATACTTTACGATATATTCTCATAACTACCTCTTCTTCCTAGGCTTTATGATTCCCAAATCACTTGCAGTCGGCTTTCTAGTCTAACCGGATTTGACTGGATATCAGTTTTTACACGGAGCGACTGCCATCTGACCTCCGCAACCCGAAGGCTAACGATACCCTAATGCTAGATCAGTGTAAGGATATTAGAGGGCACTGACTTCCCAATAATGACTGCCATAGATGTTCATGGCAGCCGGGACCGACGGCTTAACGTGCTCTCCGAGGCACGGAGCAGGCGATAATTGTCAATCAATACGCACATAATTTCGAAAAGTCATATAACTTCCGAAAGTCAGAGGTGCGCGACGTGGGTTCAAACCCGAGACCCTCTGCATTGCAGTCTATTGGTCTCCCCACTAAGCTAACGCTACTACTCTCATACCTACCAAATATACACAAAAAAGTTCATAAAAATCGGTCAAGCCGTTTCGGAGGTGTACGACCACAAACACCGTGACACGAGATTTTAATATATGCAGATATAACACTATAAACACAAATAGTACTATGTTAGTAATCCAACCTATATTAATATAGTTGTTCTACAAAACGTTAACATTGAAAACCTATCTAAACGTTTTTTATCGAATGTTAATGCGTAATCGACATTCCCCATGCCATACTAAGCTGTGAGAAGTGACACCTCATTGCATTTCAATATGGCTGACTATGTTGTTAGAAATCAGCACAGTGCACGCTTGTTTTTACTAAGTACATCGATGTATGTATCAACTATTTTGTTTAAAAATTACGACTCCCGCACTATACTCCATTTGGTTAAGTATTTAACTAAAGGTAAACAATCTTGATGTGTCTATTTTATCGTTTTATCTAAAAATTCAGTATAAAAATAAAATTCTGCTAAAGATCAATGTAAATACAACAATAACAATGACTAAATCAATTGAACCGTTAGTTTAAGCAGTAGTTTATTTGTTTAATATGTGTTTGTGTAAAAAGTTATAATAAAAATAATATTCTATCACATACACACAACACCATCTAGCCCAAACTAAGCAGAGCTTGTACTATGAGTATTAGACAATGGATAAACATACATAATTACTTTTTTTTTATAAATACATACATATTATACATAGAAACACCTAGACAAGACAAACATCCATGCACACAAATGTTTGACTTGTGCGGGAATCGAACCCGCGACCTCAGGCGCGGCAGTCGGTTACACCAACCACTACGCCAAGATTGTTTACTTTTAGTTAATTACCTAATCAAATGGAGTATAGGAATTATTTATTGCTGTATCGCGAGACACTTGACAAACATTCAAACTGCCACAATATCCAGGCTTGTAACAAATATTTGTGGATCACACAAATTTTGTCCCGTGTGGGATCCGAACCCACAACACTCGGGGCGGAAGCAGTGGCGAGGCGACCATTTAAACCACTAGACCATCCGAAATCGTGCTAGTGGTCACCGTAGTCGAAATTCAAATTATCTATACATATCTATACAAATAAATAAAATTGAAGTGTTTGTTTGTAATGTCAAAATAACAGCTTTTTATCTAATGCATATGAAAGTATATAAGGTATCTATACGAAAACATCTATTTTTAAAATATTTGTCTGTCTGTCTGCCTGTCTGTCTGTTTGTTCCGGCTAATCTCCGAAACGGCTGAACCGATTTTGACGGGACTTTCAATGGCAGATAGCTTATGTTATAAGGAGTAACTTAGACTACTTTGATTTTAGAAAAAGAATATAGTTCCGAGGAGACAAACACTTATTAATTAAAATCTACGCGGACGAAGTCGCAGGTAACAGCTAGTTCTTTATAAATTTAAGCTTTAACCAAACCTAAGTATGCCAAATATTAAAGTCCGCTTAAATACTTACAAAGTTCTCATCCTTACTTCCTTACTAATATTATAAATTCGAAAGTAACTGTCTGTCTATCTGTCTGTCTGCCTGTTACCTTTTCACGGTTAAACCACTCAACCGATTTAGATGAAATTTGGTACAGATATAGTTTGAAACCTGGGGAAGGACATAGGCTACTTTTTATTGATGTAGATACCAAGCGGGCGGAGCCGCGCGCAAAAGCTAGTATAGTATAAATTTTAGCTTACTGCACTACTTTTCCATATAAACTTTAAGCTAAATCTTACACTACACACACACGCAATATGCTTTAAAAAGGTTACAAAGCTTTCTTTAACTTTCTCTTCTCGTACTATAAAGATAAAACAATCCAATTGTACAATAATATCGATAATAAAGAATATTTTCTTAGAAATCAATCAAACAAAATTGATCTTCAACAAATTTCACACCAAATCAGCAAGTTTAACCTAAAACCGTATACCATACAGCTCCATAAATCAGAAATAGCGAGGCGCGCACAAAACAGGCGGCGCGCGCGCATCGAACGCGCAAAACATCCTGCGAACGAGGAAACAGCGCGCGTGCGCCGTAAACTTCCTGCGACGTGACGCGAATGTCGGAAGACAAGTGAGAGCGTAGATGCGGTAATACGCTTAAGCTTTTTAAAAGCGTTGATATTAGTGCCTCAGGGATCTCATTTAGGACCAGTGCTGTTCCTTATATTTATTAACGATATAAGTTCTCGCATCAAACACTGCAAAATATCCCTATTCGCGGATGACCTAAAAATGTATCGTTCAATTAAAACAACCAGTGATTCCAAACTAGTCCAAGATGACCTGAATGAAATTCTGTGTTGGTGCAGCGCTAATTATATGACGCTTAACGTCAATAAATGTTTTTACATTAAATATACCCGCAAAAAAAAACCACTTGCCTCAAAGTACCTGATTGGCGGCACTTATGTAAAAGAAGTCACTGAAATTCGTGATTTGGGCGTTATCATTGATACAAAGCTGACCTTTAAAACACATATTGACCAAACTGCCACAAAGGCTGCGCAAATGCTCGGCTTTCTGAGAAGAAATACAGTAGGCTTTAAGAAACTTGATACTAAATTGCTTCTGTATAACACACTAGTCCGCAGCAATCTTGAATACGCCAGTATTGTCTGGTCACCATACTATGCTGTTAGTTCGCAACGGATTGAAAGCATTCAGAGAGCCTTCACCAGAAGTCTTGCATACTCTTGCAGTGGGTTTTCCCATAGAAACCCATACGATCAACGACTATGTAAATTTAATATGACCACTCTAAACAATCGTAGACGTATCATTGACCTTGCTTCCTCCATAAATTGATCAATAATCATATACAGTGCAGCTTTCTATTAAATAAAGTGTCTTTAGCCATTCCTCACTCTTATCCCCGGCGTAAAATCTCAAAAATTTTTTACACGTCTTTTTGTAGAACCAACTTGGGTCGGCAATCACCAATACATAGACTTCTTGATCAGTACAATAGTATACAAAGTCGCGACACCGAAATTGACATCTTCAACGATTCCTACAATAATTATAAGACTAAATTGTTAAAACTATTCTCCCTAGATTAATTCTCCACACATTTCGAATTTATTTGTTGTTATTTGAATGACTAGTAGATATAAGTTAGAAAATAAGTAACTACCTTATTATAGCCAATGTTATGCATACCGTAACTGTCATATGTATCAGATGCAATACTATGTAATGTTTCCTATAAATGTATAAATACATATGATGTGGTTGTGCTAAATAAATAAATAAATAAATAAATAAATCTCAGTTTTTAATTGTTTTGTGCCTATTAATAAAATAAAAACGTAGTACCTACTTAATTGACAAAAAGAATATCAGAATGAGTTCAGCTATCCCTACCTATTGAGGGTACGATTTTTAAATAACGCATACGGTGTCATTTGTACTACCTATCTTAATAGAAGCGTCAAAGATACATATAAATAGACTATTTAATTTAATTTTTATGTGTTTATTTATATATATATTATAAACGAATTTAATAATATTTAAATATAATAAAAATAAATTCATGAACGAATATTTTTTCTATTTCGAATGAAAAATAAATTGAAAATTAAATTTGAAATCGATAGAAAATAAAATAATTTTAAATTTTTTCGTAGTTTTGAAAGTAATGTATTATATGCATATGTATTACCTATATTAAATTAAATAGAAATAAAACGTTAAGTATTTATCCAAAACTTTATTTTTCTCGCTTTTTCGATTGACTTTTTCGTTTGAAAAAATGAGTTTTTTTTTTTCAATTTTGTATGTGGAGCGGGCCCCAGTTCGGAAGATTGTCCCGGGCTCCCCGTTATCATGTGGCGGGCCTGCAGGCAAGGCAAAATAGGAGTATCTACTATCACACTTCACCATGCTCTCATGGTCGCCGTTATTTTTGTTACCTTATGTGCACAATTGCACATGCACCATATTGTAGTCCAGGCAAAAGTAAATCTCTATTATTTTAATTAGTAATCTATACTAATATTATAAAGCTGAAGAGTTTGTTTGTTTGTTTGTTTGAACGCACTAATCTCAGGAACTAATAGTTCGATTTGAAAAATTATTTTTGTGTTGGATAGCCTATTTATCGAGGAAGGCTATAGGCTATATAACATCACGCTACGACCCACGGGAGCGGCGCAGTAACGATAAACGCGGGTGAAACCGCGGGAACATCTAGTAAATAATAAGTGAAATCCACAAAGCCGATCCAACACAATATATAATCGCATATCCAAACCCACCTTTCTTCCATTCATAACTCGGCATCACATTTCGTCGTCAGGGAACTGCAGTGAATATAAATAAAATACAAACTGTCTAATTAGTATGACGTCACCGTATACAGTACCATTATCTGATCACTACACACGGTAGCGTGTGAGCTGGGTCACCAGCCAATCAACTCACTGTTCCAACTTTAGAACCATAACGCGATGTAAATTTCATTGTTTCATAGAATTGAATATATTATTCGTCTGTCAGCGTTTTACATCAAAACTACTAATGAATTTTCTACGAGTAAGGCAACTAAATAAGTAGTAAGCTTGGTTGAACCAACTCCTAACCTTAAAAAGGCGCCAATCTTCGAAAGAAGGCGCTCATTGGCCATAAGTATAAGAGAGTCCGGGTTGTCCGGCCAGGGTTATATTACATCCCCTGTCACGCACATGACGTCAGCTATTATTTTAAGTCTCGCGTAATAAGATCAAATATTTTGCCAGGATATATCAAATCGGCTATACCCTTTGGCGCTGCGTAGAGATGTGGCCTCGCTATGCATCTTCTATCGCTTGTACTATGGGGAGTGTTCCGAGGAATTGTTCGGACTGATCCTTGCCGCCTCTTTTCGTCATCGTCCTACGCGACAGCATTTTCATTCCCATCATTTAGATTTTCACAACTGTGCGTTTCTCCAGGAATTTTCTGCCTCGCACAACAAAACTGTGGAATGAGCAGAAGCCCAGCTCTGAACACAACTTTATTCTAGACCCCGCGAATTTGTATTTCATAGTTAAATTGTAATAACTTTATTTTTCGAAGAATTAAAATCATGAAATTTGTGATCACAGTGTGTGTCATTTATCTCCGTCAATTAGTTGCCCTGGCCAACCATATTGCCAGAATGTGGCGGCCAAAGTACCACATTATAGGGACTACGAAATATTCGAACAAAAGACGCAAAAGAGACCCTGACTCGTTACAACCATTAATTTGTGGATCGCACATGCTATGGTCCCGTGTGGGTTTGGAACCAACAACAGTCTCGGCCTCGGCTTAGTGGTACTGGTGCAGCATGCCATCCAACCAAATATGGTTAGATGGTTAATAAACCATCTGTGATACTATTGGATGTCTGCCTTCTTCTCCCTAGCCTTTATTATTCCCAAGTCACTTGGGGTCGGCTTTCTAGTCTAACCGGATTTGAGTGGATATCAGTTTTTACACGGAGCGACTGCCATCTGACCTACGCAACCCGAAGGCTAACGATACTCTATGGCTAGACCAGTGTCAGGATATTTTTTTTATTGTGCTCGTCAAAATGACCACACTCCACCTGATGGTAAGCAGTCGTGTGGTCTAAGAGCAGTGGCCTCCACACCGCCCTCATAGTAGCCGAGGCGATGTTGAGGTCTCTACTTTGACGGCCTGAGAAGGTGCTTTTTCACGCCCCGCTTAAAGGACCCAGGATTGAAGGAAGAAGGAAACACGTGCCTTGGCAGAGAATTCCATGCCTTGGTCGTTCGGCAGAGGTATGAGGACCCAAACTTGTTGGTACGCGCTCTAATCGTCTCTACCGTGTAAGGATGGCATCTGAGCCCAGCACGCGTTGTTCTGGATAGGAAAGGAGAGGGCGGGATAAGGTGGAATAACTCTTCAGAGCACTCCCCGTGGTATATTCTGTAGAAACATGCCAATGAGGCAATGTCCCTACGGAGTTACAGAGGTTCCAGTGAACTCGTGACCTCTGGATCTCCAATAATACGGACAGCCTGCCGCTGTAACCGGTCGAGAGCGTCCAGCAAGTACTACGTGGAGCCATCCCAAAGATTAGAACAGTACTCCACGCAAGGGCGCACTTGTGCCTTATACAATAGGCAGAGTTGCCCAGGCGTGAAGAACCGCCTCACCCTGTTCAGAACTCCGAGTTTTCGCGAAGCTTGCTTAATGACGCTCTCGATGTAGGTTTTGGGATTAAGGGAGCGGCAAAGATCCATACCTAAGATGGAGAGGCTGTCACGTATTACCAGTGGAGTGTTCTTCAGAGAAGGGAGGGGAAGGAACGGAGACCTTTTTGTTGAGAACGCGCATGCCTGGGTCTTCTTGGCGTTGAACTCCACCAAGTTCTTGGCACCCCATTCATAGATGCGGTCCAAGGTCTGGTTAAGTTCAACGACAAGATTCAGCCTTTTCCCCTCAACCTCAGCCTGTTGGGCCCCAGGATGTCTGAGATATCGCCCATGCACGGTACTGTCGTCCGCATAACAATGTATGTTGCCGAGATTCAACATATCATTGATATGCAGAAGAAAGAGCGTAGGAGATAAGACAGACCTCTGAGGCAATGCAGGAGCATTGACCTGCATAAATTTGGAAGCGCGACCGTCGCAAAGGACCCGAATACGACGCTTCTGCAGGAAACTTGCAATCCAGGTGCACAGTTAAGGGGGCAAGCCATAGGCCGGAAGCTTGGAAAGAAGAGACCGGTGCCAGACTCTGTCAAAAGCTTTGGCTATGTCAAGGCTGATAGCCAAAGACTCGCCGTGCTTGTCCATAGCCTCACTCCAGAGGTTTGTGACGAACGCTAGAAGATCACCCGTTGATCGTTTAGACCGAAAGCCGTATTGGCGATCATTGAGGGCATAGACTAGAGGGCACTGACTTCCCAATAACGACTGCCATAGATGTTCATGGCAGCCGGGACCGACGGTTTAACGTGCTCTCCGAGGCACGGAGCAGGCGATAATATTCAATCAATACGCACATCATTTCGAAAAGTCATATAAGAACGTCAACTCCCGAAAGTCAGAGGTGCGCGACGTGGGTTCGGACCCGAGACCCTCTGCAGTGCAGTCTGTTGGTCTCCCCACTGAGCTATCGCTGCTTAGTAGATGTCTACCTATTACACAAATATCTAAAACTGCTAATAAACTTATCCATACATCTCACACAAAATGGCTTTTCTATATATACTCCCAGTTGACCAAATTAACTCATAAATCGTGTTAATTTAAACTGAAGAGACGAAATTTCATAAAAGTTAAGTCGGAATCATTTCGTCCCACAATTTATGACAAAAATGATGAAAAAACATTATTAGACGTTTCGTGATTAGGGCTACGCTAATTATAAAAGCATAAAGAGATATTTTAGTTAATTATTTAGCCTTATATATGGACATAGTAAATATGGATGACGACATAAAGTGTCTACTAATTAATAAAGAACGAACGTTGTATATAATCTATACTAATATTAGAAAACTGAAGAGTTTGTTTGTTTGTTTGTTTGAACGCGCTAATCTCAGGAACTACTAGTTCGATTTGAAAAATTCTTTTAGTGTTGGATAGCCTATTTATTGAGGAAGGCTATAGGCTATATAACATCACTCTACGACAGACGGGGGCGGCGCAGTAACGATAAACGCGGGTGAAACCGCGGGAATATCTAGAGTATACTAATATTATAAAGCTGAAGAGTTTGTTTGTTTGAACGCGCTAATCTCAGGAACTACTAGTTCGATTTGAAAAATTCTTTTAGTGTTGGATAGCCTATTTATCGAGGAAGGCTATAAGCTATATAACATCACGCTACGGCCCACTGGGGCGGCGCAAGAACGATAAACGCGGGTGAAACCATGGGAACATCTAGTGTATAATAATATGACTAAAACGGAGTGATGAACGTGAATCTGGCCACATAACGCTTGTTATAGTAATGAGAATGCGTTAAATATGAGAAAGTTTTGAAAACTGTATGTCGCGTGTGTTATCATGAACATCTTCAATTAATGACTATTTTACTGTCTTAGTGGCGCTGGCGCAGCGATAGTAAACGCGACAGCTGTGCCTGGGACTTAGGATTGGATTCCAGGTCGCACTACGAGTGATATTCCTTCGAAATTGTTTTTGTCGATATTGTTGATTTGCTGACTATCGGTATGATATTCTTTTAAGTGAGAATTAAAGTTCGTTCGTTCGTTCGTAAAACATTTCGTTTTGACCGGATTCTCATGAGCATTGACGAACCCGGTCAACTTTGGAGCGCTGTAACAGCGTTTTAAATTAATGAAATTTAAAAAAATCATATAGAAAAATTTTCCTCAAAAGACCACCTACAAGATTGGCTGAGATAAGTTTTTGTAAAATGTAGAAAAAAAATTTATAGAGCAAAAAGAAAATTTTTATAGAAATTTTCTCACTTTTTTGCTTATAAATTCTTTAATTTTAAATTTAGGCCAACTAGTTATATGAATATATTTGTAGGCAAAGCGATTTGCTACAAATTATGTCTTTACGAATTTTATGTAGGACGCATAGTTTCCGAGATATTGCGAAAAAGGTGTTTGCACCCCTTTTTCCAAGATGGCGGCCGGGGGACAAGGGCGGCAACCCCACAAACTTGGGGTTAAGCTTCTATTGACACATGTCCCAAAAATAAAATTGCGTCCTCTAATAAATGTAATATTAGGTCCTTAAATTGTAACATTTCAATGGACTATCTGTTTACCCGAATGTTATTCATTAAAATTAAACTACTATATACGGATTTTACCGCGTCGTTTATTTGAAAAATTAGTAAAGTTTAATAGTAGTAGTGTAACAGTTTCTAAATTATGTAATAAAGTGTATTACATAATTTAGAAACTGTTACACTACTACTATTAAACTTTATTAATTTTTAAGCTAATTAAATTATTCAAACTATTTATATTTATGTTTACACTTTCCCCGACGTTTCGGTTGCTTTCCAGCAGCCATGGTCACGGGGAGACTAAGATGGTAGTTGTCTCAATGTTCCAGTGTAGTTATTTCAAAGTACCCGAACATAATTTAATCATTGGTGTTTCTATTTACGCAGAATGATATGAATGATGATGAATAGTATTTATTATTGTTTGTAGTTGTTGTATATTTGTAGTACAGCATATCACAAAGATTTAGAACGTTTCTAGAATACTTTGTGTGTGAAATCAACCTACTCTCTATCTATCTATTGAGCCTGGAAGTGGCACTATTGAGACTCAGTAGATTTTAATAAGATTATCTCGTATTACTTACGTGGGACCTATAAGCTTAGCCAACTATGAATTTAATATAAATCTATCTACGTCTTCGAGCATACAAACGTGAAACTATAATGTTTGATGTAAGTGTAAAGCGAATATTTAACAACGCGATGCTTGTTAAAACAGTAAGCATGGAGTAAAATAAACCGGCCAAGTGCGAGTCGGACTCGCGCACTAAGGGTCACCATTATCAAAAAAATATGTATTATGTGAAGTAACTAAAAATTTAAGGTTTTCGAAATATTTCTTTTATGTGTGCTATAAAATGTTCCTTCATGCCAAATTTCAAGATTCTAGGTCGACTGGAAGTATCCGTTAGGTTTTGATTCCCTTGCGAGTAATTGCGAGTTTCAAAATATGCGGCTTAAATTGCTGTTTCTTTTGATTGCGTTGACATAAAAGTTTGATATTGTTACAGCTTAAAGGTATTATAGACCTGAGTATTGGATATGAATTTCAATTTAATACCTCTACGCGTTCATGAGGAAAGGGTACTTTTATTATATGATGTAACTAAAAATTTATGCTTTTCGCAATTTTTCCTTTATCTGTGCTATAAGACGTTGCTTCGTACCAAATTTTAAGATTCTGAGTTCACGGGCAGTACCCTGTAGGTTTTGATTCCTTTGCGAGTGTCGAAAATTTGCAGCATAAACGGCTGTATCTTTTGATTGCGTTGGCTTAGAAGTTTGATTTTTTTGACAGCTCCAAGGAATAGTAGACCTGAGTATTTGATATAAATTTCAGCTTGATACCTCCCACGCGTTCCTAAGAAAAAGGGTCTTGACTGACAGACAGACGGACAACAAAGTGATCCTATAAGGGTTACGTTTTATCCTTTTGAGGTACGGAACCCTAAAAATAATCCAATGTAGTCACTACACATACAACAAACTTGCAATATCAATGTATATTTTTTTTGGTATAGCAACACTTATGAACGTCACGTTTGTGGTTAGTAGATAAGTTTACTAAAGTTACATTTGTATTAGTTACTAGATTCAGGCAAAGAGGTAAATAGAAGGGTGCCTATGAGAAGATACTACTATATGTATACATGTATAAATGTTAAATGTTTTTTGTCGACCGTTACTTTATTAACAATAGAATAGTAATGTAATATTAGAAACAGCCTGAAACACAGGTCTCTGACCTAGTTCAGGTAATAAAATGTAAAAACAGACTTTATAAATAAGACTTTATGTTTTGTCCAATTTTTAAATTGTAAAATGTTTTCCTTTAGATTAAATATAGTTTTAATGTGAATTTAATACAATAAGTACCCTGTAATGTGTTTTGTAAAGACTTTTATTTATTTATTGAATAAAAATTTACTAAATACACGGGTATATTCCTAATACGTTAGGAAAATACCCGGCCCTTTGGGAGGCTTACACGGAGACATAGGTCCAACGTGAAGAGGCCTTTCGAGAGTTTTAATCAAAGGTGGGATGGAACACCTACAGCGGCACTAGCCGCAGCAGGCGTAGGACTATCGCTACGTATGGATTCTAATATATGGGCTATGGGTATGGGTGTTTGATGGACTGGTATATTAGTAACTATGAATGATAAAACGGCGTCTGCCCTGAATACTCTAATAGCATCAATCAAATGGACAGACGGTGACTCGCCAACTCACTAGATGGGCCCCCTAAATAGCCACCATAGGCATACAAGCCAGCAGCAGAGGGCAACACCGGTGCGAGCGGCTAGGGATGTCGAGCGGTGCGGCACCGGTTTACCCATCACGGGTCTCGTGAAAGCAGAGACACGGAGCGGGTTTTCCGTAGTTATGCCCTTGAAAATGACACTTCCACCCCCAAGCATGTAGCTCTAGCGGCCCCCCTTTGACCGGCCGATCAAGGCAAGCCAGAGTTGAGAATCCTACGGGCGCTCTTGAAGTTCCACCCCAGCCAACCAAGTAACGGCAAACTGGGGACGTGGCTCTCACCGACTCTCTGAGGCATTCAGGACCGCAGTGTCGCTACTCACATTCAGCTCGCCACAAGCTGCCCTGCGGTTTGTGCGCTTTTATTTAACCTGGTGATACATTTTTTGTTTATATCACAAGGCGAAGGTGTTAGTTTAAAAGCCGAAGGTGTTAGTTTAAAAGCTTATTATTATTATTATATCGAAGTGCCACTGTTGGGTTGCCCTCCGGAAATTCTATACCTCTTTTAACATCAGAATTATCATTTCCATTCAATGCACATTACAAATTGCATATCATAAATCTATATTTGGTAACACCTTATTTAAATACACATAGGACACAAAATCGTATATCAACTGTTTCTTTACAGAAAGTAGTTAAAAATACCTATGAGCAAATCAATAAGACAAAGTGCTTCCCTTTGTATATTTTTTGAGCGTCTACTTCGGTCAGTAGATTCGATTCCCGATATAAACAAACATTACATGATGGCTACCTGATATTTAATCAAAACAAACATATTAAAGTGGTTCAGTAGTCTTAAGAATGGATTAAAGCCGTTTAAGAAAACTGATATTACCTACTTTCTTTTAAGTCATTTGATCTTAGGTGTTATGTAAGAGAGTTTGAGAATCTTTCAGATGTATGAATATTACGTAACAGCTTTCATATCAAAGCGTTAGGTAGACTTCTAGTAGACACATATTATGCTGGTCATATTTATGTCGTATGTGATTTGACCGGACTTAACCTTTGGAATGTCCTATGACTCATACAAAAAAATGCTTCCGTTGCGCGTCCGTGACCCCTACGGGGGAGTCAAGAAAACTCGTTGTGATTGGTAGCGAAAAAAATACCAAAAATTTTCTTGACTCCCCCGTAGGGGTCACGGACGCGCAACAAACTCAACGTCCATGACTCCACAGTAACAGGATCACAAAAGTGTTTTTCTCATTTGAAATGAAATCACAGGTAAGATGACTAAGATATCCATGTAAATTAAAGAGAGGAAGACTGCGGTTACCAATTATATTATAAGTAGCGACGCGCCCGGGCTTCGCACGGGTGCAATGTAGATACTAATATGGGGCAGTGTGGAGTGATTAATAATACTAGCAGTCGCCTAGTGCTCGAAATTCGACCAGTTTGCCTGTAAGATATTGCTGATATATGTCATTATATATTGATTTATGTAACCATAGTTATAAAGAATAGTACTACATCAGCCAAACAATGCCGAAATACTACGAACGTAACCATAGTTACGCGCTTCGACTGCGTGTGTCAAATGCATGGTTATGTGCGTTCAGTGTTTTTACATTAATTTAATGTATTGCTAATGTATATTTTAAAAAAATATTAGCATTCGTTACTTCTTCTCTGTATAAACTATAAGTGTGCGAAATTTCATACTCCTCCGTTCGCCCAATTTTCGTAAAAAGGGATCCAAAGTTTTCGCTTCACGTATTAATATATAGATTATGATTAGTCTATACTACAGGATATCTTTGTATACCATATTTACAATTTGATTTTAATTTTTCATGAGACAGTACATACATGTTTTCTTCAGAGGTTATTCTCGAAAGCGCGACATATAACTGGCCGTGTGAGAAACACTCAACGCTCAAATCTAAGCCTGCAACATTGAATGTTTGACCCTGTGACTTATTAATAGTCATTGCAAAAGATAGCTTTACCGGAAATTGCAGGCGCTTAAATTGAAACGGTAAAACCGATGGTATAAGAGGAATCCGGGGAATTCAAACATCTTCTCCATTACCACATCTGGTAATATGTTTGTTACGTCATCACATTACAAATCTTTGAATTTTCCGGCTTTTCTGTACTATACATATAAACCTTCCTCTTGAATCACTCTATCTATTGCTGAAAACTGCATTAAAATCCGTTGAGAAGTTTAAAAGATCTAAGCGAACAGACGCTCGGAGAAGTACTATCTTCTTAAAGGACCACCATCTTCTAAAGTATTGTCATTACATGTGCATGAACGAGACAAAGCTATACATTTTTAACGCGCTGTCTCGTACGTATGCAATAACATTGCTTGAGAGAACAGCCCGTAAGAGCTAATGCAAAATATACCTTTACATTACGAATACATTTATCCAAAAACCTCTTTATAACGAATTTCCAATCATTGCAGAATATAATTATGGAAAGTATTATATACCTCTATTTAACTAATTTTGTCAACTTATAACCTTTACATGACGTATCCTATCTCTCTCTCAATTCCACAATAATTTTCGACAGGTTCAGACATAGTGTTTTCATTTAAATGTATTCGTTCGCTTTAACAGAGTAAGCAGATGAGTATCTACGTAATGTTGAGGTTAATAAACAAGTTTTCTTACCTTGTTAAAACGAATCGCAGTCCAACCTAACCTCTAAATAACAAACCTCATTGTAGCGAATTACTTGGTAAGTATAACGAATATTTTCTAATTCCCTTCAGTTTCGTAATATCGAGGTTACACTGTACAAAGCTTCAAATCTAGCGCGCTATTTGTAAAAAGGATAACTTATTAACGTAAAATGTGATACAGGAGTAAACATAAAACAAATATATATCGACGGCCTCGATGGCGTAGTGGTTAGTGTAACCGCCTGCTACGCCTGAGGTCGCGGGTTCGATTCCCGCACAAGTCAAACATTTGTGTGCATGAACATGGATGTTTGTCTTGGTCTGGGTGTTTCTTTGTATAATATGTATGTATTTCCAAAAAAAGAAGTATATATGTATGTTTATCCATTGTCTAGTACCCATAGTACAAGCTCTGCTTAGTTTGGACTAGATGGTGTTGTAAGTGATAGAAAAAAAATAAAAAAGATAGAAATTCCCAAGAATTTTAGAGGCAGGTGCCTCGTTCATTAAACTGTGTTATTAACAGTTAATGGTAATTACTAAGTATTTAACCCATTCACAGTAGGAACCAAGCGTTTCTCGACAAATACCGAGATTCTCGCCTAGATATCTAAAGTGGTTGATGTCAACGCAATTTCATAGCATTTAAACGGTTTAAAAAAAAAAGAAATATGTTGTCAACAAAGTTGTATAACGTTTGCCGCTGTTTGCTCGGATTATTAAGTGTTTAAGAGCGGCTGTGGACGGTGAAATTACTTTAATTTAGCCAAAGGTGAGCCCTTTAGAATTTGTGTGGGCTTTGAAACATTTTGTGCAAATTACAGCTTTAATTTGTTTGTGAATTTCGTAATATAACGTTATGGCGATACTTCTAGCTTAGTAGAAGCGCCGATCTGTAGTAGCAGCGGTAGTAAATTAGGAAAAACCTTCGAATACACTTGTGCTCAACGCGATAATCCACCTTGTTTGTATGAGAACGCAGCACACGCACTTATTTATTTATTTATTTATTTATCCAGCACACATTGTTATTACAGTTTACAGACCCAATACAGCAATGCAGCAACTAAGCTATTATATCATTGTACTAAAGATAGCTTTTTTTTTTACGTGGGGGAATGCTATAACGCGTACCCCTCCGCGAGGGCGGGCGGAGGGATTATGTCGGACTCGCCGGGGTAACAGAAAGATGTTAAAACGATAAAATGGACCTCCCGGAATACCGACTAAACCTACCACGGTGTTCCTCGACAAACCACTAACGGCGGGGCCGCGCGAATCACTTTCACATGCGGTCTCGACGCCGCCGAGGTTTCGGCCCGCCGTATGAAACGGCAGGCCACTACACGACAAGACCTACCCACTAGTCACCACTACAAGTACTAAAGATAGCTAATATAATCCAGTGCCAACCTCTCAAATACCGCCAAAAAACAAAAATAAATATCTAAACTACGAGAAACCTCATTTAGAATATTTAAGCCCTGACCGTTGGAGCAAATTTCTGCAAATTAGTGCGGGATGAAGGTTTCTCAAACACCTTAGTCCTTAGCGCCAGTCGCAGTCTTGTATTTGGTACAAGCAGCTTTAACGATTCCAAAACTCTAGTATTTCTCATTTTACCCCGGAACAATAAGAATATTTATTTAGCCAAGGCTAAGTTTCGCCTTACCTTATGTTTATATATACTCTCTATTGCCTATACAATCCTTTCTACTAGTATAAATGCGAATGTGAGCTTTTTGGTTGTTACGCTTTCACGCCTTAATTACATACATACATTCACGCCTGTTTTCCAGAGGGGTAGGCAGAGACTACGGATTTCCATTTGCTACGATCCTGACACACTTCCCTGGCTTCGCAAGAGGCAGACCTAGACGAACGTTTCTTGATCAAATCGGAGACGTTCTGGACAAAGGCCAGGTTAAGAGCACCTTAAACCGGCGAGCGTGTATGAGGAATGTGATGGAAGAGAATGAAGCTACTTGACCGATCATTATGCAATTTGACGTACACATTGTCAGGGGTACAGAATAGTTTAAATAAATAAAAAAGATTAAATAGGAAGTAATAATATCTTGTGGACAAGTGTGAGTCTGTAATTTCATCTAGGAAAAAAGTGAGCTAAGCTGTAAGCAGAAGCTAGTTTGAATATAATACTAATGTAACAATGCGTATCGCTGTGGTGATACTGAGTTTTTACATAATAGCAAGCGATCCTACTGCAATCTCGTAAATACAGATCCAGACTTAACGCTTCTTCTTCTCCCTAGCCTTTATTATTCCCAAGTCACTTGGGGTCGGCCTTCTAGTCTAATAGGATTTGACTGGATATCAGTTTTTACACGGCGCGACTGCCATCTGACCTGCGCAACCCGAAGCCTAACGATACCCTAGGGCTAGACCAGTGTCAGAATATTAGAGGGCACTAACTTCCCAATAACGACTGCCATAGATGTTCATGGCAGCCGGGACCGACGGCTTAACGTGCTCTCCGAGGCACGGAGCAGGCGATAATTATTGTCAACTTAACAGACTTAACGCTGCTATTAAGAATTATTTGACAAAATGTGGAATAATACCTTCCCCGACCGATTTGATTGGCCATTCTGGAACTCCACTCAATAGACTACAATAGGATCGCTCCCTATGGTCCCAACTATGATTTGATATGCTTATCCCTTCGAAAATATAGACGTGAACCATATTTACATAATATAGTATCAGCATCCCCATGACCTAGGCCGCTTTAAAGCATAATCGGGAAATGTGTTAATAAAATAATAATATGATGACTTTCTTTCTATATAAAAGTAATTAAAAGTTCTTACTCAAATAAACAGCGATAGCTCAGTGGGGAGACCAACAGACTGTAATGCAGAGAATCTCGGGTTCGAATCCACTTCACGCACCTCTGACTTTCGGAAGTTATATGACTTTTCGAAATTATGTGCGTATTGATTGACAATTATCGCCTGCTCCGTGCCTCGGAGAGCATGTTAAGCCGTCGGCCCCGGCTGCCATGAACATCTATGGCAGTCGTTATTGGGAACTCAGTGCCCTCTAATATCCTGACACTGGTCTAGCCTTAGGGTATCGTTAGCCTTTGGGTTGCGGAGGTCAGATGGCAGTCTCTCCGTATAAAAACTGATATCCAGTCAAATCCGGTTAGACTAAAATGCCGAGCCCAAGTAACTTGGAAATACTAAAGGCTAGAGAGAAGATTCCAATAAACCGAAGTAAAATTTGTATAAATTCGTTTAAGTTCATCGCGTGACTAAGACTTAATTTTATGCATTCAATTATAATATGTGCGGACATTTGATATTTATTGCGGACATGTACTGCGCTGATGTGAGGGCTCGGGACGACATACTCCGTCTTATTTACGATACACATCACTTCGTATAATGAGTTCCACTCTTTGTCGACCAACAAATAGAAATATTTGATACTAATATGTGAGAATGCTACTGCTATTCTGAGATACGAATTGTTTTTGTGTAGTACTAGGCTTTGCTCGCAGCTTCGCTCGCGTAAAAGTATATTAGCTTAGTAACAGTACTTTTTAAAGAGATTAAATATAATGACACCAAATATAGTAATTGCACACCAAAATATTCTTACTATAAACAAAATTTTAACAAAAAAGAAAACCGACTTCAAATAAGAATATTCTAAAACTTAAAATGCACTAAAAAGTTAATAAATAATTGCATATTCTTGTGAATAATTAAATTATTGTTATTTTTGGAGTCGGTGTCAGCCAAGGTAGGTTTGTAGCTAATTAAACATGAGATGTCTTACTATAATCATAACATAACATTGGCATGCACAATTACACACATAGACGCAGCACGCGGCGCGGGCGGATAATATAGAAATAGCTAATTGATCAGCAACTCATGGCCAGCAAACTTTGAAGAGATCAAACTAAGTCGACGGAGCCCCGCTCCGCGGGGCTCCTATTTTTGGCTCGAATTAAAAAAAGGAACCTAACATAACATTTCCAAGACGGAATGCAGTGATTTGAGGCGTATAGATGCTCGTTATGCTGTGCAATATTTGCTGACCAATTAGTATTTTTGATGATCATTATATTCAATCCCTATAAAAATGCACCTAACAAAAAGGTTTCCACAAACACTTTAAAAAGCAAGTAATTTGGTTTTTAGTGTTTTTTTTTAATTGAAGTAACACCATTTACCTTTAAGCCCCAAATAGATATAGATATCAAAATTATAGTTTTATATAAAATATAAATACTAGCTGTCCCGACAGACGTCGTTCTGTACACACGAAAAACAAAAAAAATCTACACCATTCTCGAATCCACTTGTTCAAGTGGATTCGAGAATGGTTTAGGTTTTTTTTGGGCTGGGCATTACAGTGCAAGCTGGGAGAGATCTACATAATATATCCAGCTGTAAACTGTGTGTGACAAGCTGGTTGACAATAGATGAGTTAGGTGACAGTACTTTTTGACGTGGCAACGTCTAGTAAATCGATGAACGCCGGCTGCACGAATGAAAAAAGATGACTCATTGTCCCGTTACGCTCATTGTAACGTTACGGGAAATAAATTTTGTTATGACGTTGTCACGTTAAACTATCGTCCGTAAACCGACTTTTTACTCTACTCTACTATCTATCTGCTTTTATACCATGAGGTATTATTAATATGAATTTATATACTATCTTTATATATATAAATCTTCTGTGCGTGTGTTTGTTATTAAACCTCCTAAACGGCTGGTCCGATTTTGATGAAATTTTTGTGTTTTGGATAAGCTATTTATCGAGGAAGGCTATAGGCTGTATAACATCACGCTACGATCCTCGGGGGCGGCGCAGTAACGATAAACGTGGGTGAAACCGCGGGAACATCTAGTACATAATATGAATTAAACTTCAAAAACTTGTTTAAATCCAACAATCACACTTCGCGGCCGGATCTTCATGATCGGCAGTCGTGATTATATTTTATTATAAAAATATATTCAAGAATGCCTGCCTGAGTAATCTCCAACAATCATGATAACTTGCTATACATATAATCTAATCCTCATTTTATTCAATATTTGCCATTAATATTCAGAGTTCTCGTCACACGGCTTGTGAATCCCGGCCATTATTCTATTTTTCCACGTAACTTCTTTTAAGGGTTCCGTAAGATGAGTTACGGATATTTATTACGACGCCTACTTATAATGAATTCAAAGATACAAAATATTTTATATTATTATGTAGGAATCTAACTAACTAACATTCTTAAATGACATACAAGCGACACTGGAATTATCCATGGAGGACATATTCTGTCTTTTTAGGGTTCCGTACCCAAAGGATAAAACGGAACCCTATTACTTAGACTCCGCTGTCCGTCCGTCTGTCACCAGGCTGTATCTCATGAACCGTGATAGTTAGACATTTGAAATTTTCACAGATGATGTATTTCTGTTGCCGCTGTAACAACAAATACTAAAAAACAGAATAAAATAAATATTTAAGGGTAAAATCACGTTTATTGTATGGGAGCCGCCCCATACAATAAACGTGATTGTTTTGCCATTTTTATAGATAATGGTACGGAACCCTTTGTGCGCGATGCCGACTCGCACTTGGCCGGTTTTTTTAATCGTATTGCATTAACAGGCACAGGTGTTGTTAGTTTATGGATCCTGATCCTAGCAAGTGTAAGTATGTGAGAAAAAGTCTTTAATATATCTACGACGTTTGCATAAGCAATAGTTAACATTTTTTTTCTTACATATTTACATTTACAGGATAAAAATATTAGGTCAATTGCTTATAATTATTTATAAGCAACTACAGCTACTTGCTTATAAATAATTATAAGCAGCTCCCGACAGACGTTGTCCAGTACACAAGAAAAAAATTAAAAAAACCCAAATCCGAACCATTCTCGAATCCACTTGAACACACACAAAAAATTTCATCGATATCGGTCCAGCCGTTTAGGAGATTTATATACGTGTCCCAAAATTCAACGACAAGCGGGCACCAAAAGGTGGGACCTACTTATGACTAAGTTCTCGAGAAAAAAAGAAAAATTATTTCTTAATTTTTTTATCATTACGACAAAAAAGTGAAATCCTTAAAAAATGGACACTCCTTATTATATTTTAAGTACCATTGCTACAATTTTACAAATAATTCTGTGTTTTTTTTGTATTGGCAACGTAAGTAGCACTACAGCTATCCATCACAACCATTAAAAATCCCAGAATGCCTTTTATGTTTTTTTCTTAAATTATGTAAGATTTTGACTTTCAGTTCACGTTCACTCATCCGTGGTGAAAAAAAAAGTATTGACACTAGTATGGCAAATATTTTTAAAAATTGGCGCAACCCGCGCTCTAACTTGTTACGCGTTACTACCTAAAGGGAATCGCCGATGCAGCACTCGAATGACGCATATCGATTAGATCGCAATAAACATCGCGCGACGGAAACGGCTAGCTCGCTATGCACTTTTGGACATTTTATGACGCACGAAATATTGTGAAATCTTGTCTTCCTAATTTATGCAATAATTTAATTGTTCACTCTATATTCATACTTCGAATAGGAATTTAGGCTAATTAGAAATAACTATATTGTAAAAGTTTTTTATTTTAAATTAAATTAAAGTTTAAGTTTTAAATTGGTTTTTTTTCGCTCCTCCGATCGCAGCTAACGTAATTGGCGCAGTCGGTAGGATATTCGCGGGCCGGTTCGCGAGCTTAGGGATCTCTAATATCGATATCCGTGTACGCGAGTCGCCCGGGCGGCTATCAAGCCCCGTCGCCGAATATCCGAATCTACGGTCCAGCTGCAGTTCCAGAGGAGGAATCCAGACATTGATTCACGAGAGAACCAGATATGAAGTCTATGTAAGTACACTTGAATTGCTCTAGTGTTGCTTCCCCTTTTTATTCCCTAAGTGCGTAATCCTCTTCCAAGATTTTTCACCGGGAAAAACTCAAGCTCAGTGAGCCTACATCGCGTACGGCTCGCAGGAATACTATAGATTTAAATAGAGATTTAGGTTGTTGTAGCTCAATTAATATTGTTAAGATGGCACATGACCCGGATACCATCTATAAAACCCTCCGAATGGTACCGGAGTTCGATGGCAATCCGAATATTTTAACTAGATTTATAAGTATTTGTGACCAAATTGTCAACCAGTATGTTAGTGCCGCCCCAGGTAACGAATTAACGAATTTATGTTTGATTAATGGCATATTAAATAAGATTAAGGGATCCGCCGCTTGTACAATAAATTCGAACGGCATACCCGACAGTTGGCAAGGTATTAGGACAGCACTTATTAACAACTTTTCTGACCAAAGAGACGAAACAGCCTTGTATAGAGACCTCTCTTTAGCTACGCAGGGAAATAGAACCCCTCAGGCATTTTATGAGCATTGCCAAACTTTATTCAGTACGATAATCACTTACGTAACATTACACGAACCAATTGCAACCACAATCGAAGCGAAACGTACATTATATAAAAAAGTTACTATGCAGGCTTTTGTAAAAGGTTTAAAAGAACCATTAGGGTCCCGTATCAGGTGCATGCGACCCGATACTATAGAAAAGGCTCTCGAATATGTTCAGGAGGAATTAAATGTGATTTATCTGCAGGAACGTAGTGATTTTCAGAAACCCTCTAGTAGCCATAAAACCCCTAGTCAATCCAACCCTCACAGCCATCCCATTATTCCACGGCCCCAACATTTTTCGGGACCAATATCAAATTGGCCTGCTCCTGTAGGAATGAGACCTAGCCAACCACCTCCTCAACCCTTCAAGTTCAACCCTAATACAAACCAGCATCCACAATATCGTATGCCTTCGCGAACTCAGCAAGTGTTCCGTGCCTTACCACAATCTTATAACCCCCAAAGTAATGTCTTTCGTATGCCACCTAGAAACATGCCACCTCAAAATCAGGGCCCGAAACCAATGAGCGGTGTTCAACATTTTACACCTAAACCAATGTTATCTGGACACGACTGGCGTAGGTCAGGGAACCCGCCACCCAATAATTATTTTAAAAGTCGCGAAATGAATATGAATGAATGTGCGTCATACGAAGAGTCGTATTACCCAACGGAGTATTGTTACGAGCCCGAGTATTATAGTAATGATAACAATTATTACGATTATGATTCATACACTACATTAGAGTGCGATTATAATAATGAACCGACCTATAATAGCGATATCAATTTAGAGCGCGAATTTGAACCACAGCCTAGCACGAGTCACTCCAGTCAGGATTTTCGGGAGGGGCACTTTGCAAAAAGGCCAAAATGGAGTTAAACCTGCAAACTCAGCGACAATTACCATATATATTAATTTCTAACCCGCCCTTAAAACTTTTGATAGATACTGGCGCGAATCAGTCTTTTATAAGCCCAGAAGCAGTAGAAAATATTTTGCCGAATTTCCACTTAATTATGACCCTTTCGAGGTAACTAACGTTCACGCGGTTTCTAGAAATAATTACTCTATAACTTTACCGTGCTTTGCAGAGTTTAACGATCCAAATAGTATTAAATTATTTATTTATCGCTTCCATGATTATTTCGACGGGTTAGTAGGTTTAGATTTGCTTACCAAGTTCGAGTCTAAGATAGATTTGAAAGAGCAGAAATTAATTACGCGATCATCGTCTAATCCTATTCATATGTATAATTCTTGCAACGTAAACCTTTATGAAGACATTATACCAGCGCAATCATCCAAATTAGTTAAAATCCCGATTGATGCCCCGGACGGCGCAGCCTATGTTAGCGAACAGACCATATGCAATTTTATTATACGCGAATGCATTACAAATGTGACTAATCGTCGTGGTTATATAGAAATAGAAAATCCGAGTTCTAATGACCTAATTATTTCCCTTGACCGGCCTGCGAGCGCTAGTTTATTTCATGCAGAATGCTCACATCTTGAGCAAATCAATAAATCTCGTACTACAGACGTTATAGCACGCTTACGTACGGACCATTTGAACGAAGAAGAGAAAGCCAACCTTGTGGCCCTCTGCTCTAAGTATGCCGATGTATTCCACCTAGAAGGTGAAGGCTTAACGTTTACCAATCAAGTTAAGCACCAAATTAAAACCACAGACGAAGTCCCTATATACACTAAGAGCTATAGATACCCGTTTGTTCATCGCCAGGAAGTTAGGGACCAGATATCAAAAATGTTGAATCAAGGAATAATAAGACCTTCAGATTCTGCTTGGAGCTCTCCCATCTGGATAGTTCCTAAGAAGTTAGATGCTTCTGGCAAGCAAAAATGGCGATTAGTAGTCGATTTTAGAAAACTTAATGAAAAAACCATCAATGATAAGTACCCTATCCCCAATATTAACGATGTCCTTGATAAACTGGGTAGGTGCCAGTACTTCACGACCCTAGATTTGGCCAGTGGATTCTACCAGGTCGAGATGGATCCCCAAGATATACATAAAACAGCATTCAACGTCGAACATGGCCATTTTGAGTTTCTAAGAATGCCGATGGGACTTAAGAATTCCCCTTCCACATTCCAAAGGGTTATGGACAATGTCCTTAGAGGTCTCCAAAATGACATATGTCTCGTATACCTTGATGACATCATCATTTTCTCTACCTCATTAGCAGAACATATGATTAATCTTGAAAAGGTACTTCAAAGATTGCAAGAATCCAACTTTAAGATCCAAATGGACAAATCTGAGTTTCTTAAGCTTGAAACTGCCTATCTCGGACACATTATAACCAGAGACGGTATAAAACCAAACCCAGATAAGATTATTGCCATAGAAAAATATCCTATTCCAAAAACCCCCAAAGAAATCAAACAATTTTTAGGTCTTGTAGGCTATTATCGTAAATTTATCCCAGACTTTGCCAAAATAACTAAGCCGCTTACTTCTTGCTTAAAAAAAGGTAGAAAGATAGTTCTAGATCCCGAATATGTAAATAGCTTTGAGAAATGCAAAACTCTCCTTACAAATGACCCCATATTGCAATACCCCGATTTCAGTAGAGATTTTATTTTAACAACCGATGCTTCAAACGTAGCCATTGGCGCCGTTTTATCACAAGGTGCGGTTGGATCTGATAAGCCAGTATGCTACGCATCGCGTACCCTGAACGATAGCGAATTGAATTATAGCACCATAGAGAAGGAGCTTCTTGCCATAGTGTGGTCCACCAAGTACTTTAGGCCTTATTTATTTGGTCGTAAATTCAAGGTCCTAACAGATCATAAGCCTTTGCAGTGGATGATGAATCTCAAGGAAACCAACTCGCGATTAACGAGATGGAGGCTTAAACTCAGCGAATACGATTTCGATGTCATCTATAAGAAAGGCAAACATAACACAAACGCCGATGCCTTGTCCCGGGTGGAGATTCATAATGAAGAAACTAACTCCTTAATAGAGGAGATCTTTTCTATCATGCCAAGTCCTACAGAAAACCCACCTTCCGCAAACTCATCTACCGCAACTGTTCACACTAGTTTAGAACACCCCATACTAGAAGTTCCGATCACTGACGAACCGCTCAACAAATTCCACCGTCAGATATGTTTCACTATAGTTGACGACGTTAAACGTAAACCAATAGTGTCCAAGCCATTCGAAACTCACACACATATAGCCATCCAAATTTCATCATCGAATTTAGAAAACGACGTAGTTAATGCTATTAAAGAATACGTGAACCCAAAGGTTAAAACTGCAATTATAATAAATCCACCTCTTGCCATGTACGCAATAATACCCGTTATTCAGGATAAATTCAAAAGTTCGTCGATGAACCTCGTACTTACCAAAGTTAAGCTTGAAAACGTCAAAGAATATCTCCGTCAACAAGAGATTATTCAACACTATCATGACGGCAAAACGAATCATCGGGGAATTACCGAATGTTATTTAGCCTTGTCTAGGAAATATTACTGGCCAAAAATGAAAGACCACATAACAAAATTTATCAATGAGTGTATTATCTGCGGACAAGCCAAGTATGACAGACGACCGATTAGACAACAGTTTAACATTGTACCTCCCGCAATGAAACCATTCGAGATAGTTCATATGGATCTATTCACTGTCCACAATGAAAAAAATGTTACTTTCATAGATGTATTCACCAAGTATGGACAAGCATATCACCTTAGAGATGGCACAGGAATAAGCATACTCCAATCCCTATTGCAATTCTGCACCCACCATGGTGTACCCTTAACATTAATAACTGATAACGGCACGGAATTCACCAACCAGCTCTTCTCTGAATTTACACGTCTCCATAAGATAAATCACCATAGAGTCTTACCACACTCGCCAAATGATAACGGCAATATCGAACGCTTTCATTCAACTCTACTTGAACACATTAGAATTCTCAAACTACAGCACAAATATGAGCCTATCGTTAACCTCATGCCATATGCTATTATTGGATACAACAGTTCTATACATAGCTTCACAAAATGTAGACCATTCGACTTACTGACAGGACATTTTGACCCTAGAGACGCCTTAGATCTAGACCTTATGCAACAGTTGCTACAACAATACGTCCAGAATCATAAAGCTCAAATGAAACAAGTTTATCAAATCGTGAATGATTCATCTCTTGCTAACCGAACCGCTTTGATAGAAAGTAGGAATAAAATTCGGGAACCTGAACAGGAATATGTTCCCCAGCAGCAAGTATTTATAAAAAATCCTGCTGCGAGTCGTCAAAAAACCGCTCCCCGATATACGCAAGATAGAGTCAGCCGACTTGCCTATTCACATATATACGTCTAAAAGGCGTGGGCCAGTAGCTAAAGCAAGATTGAAAAGAGGCCCTAAAAACCCTACCTTATTACAGGATTCTACTACTATTAATCGTTCGGGAGATGCGGGCAAAGGAGATAAAACTTGAGAGCTTGGCCAATGGACCAGGAATATTACCCTACAAACTTGGACCAACAAGAATGACTGCTAACCATCATACTTTCCTACAATATATAAATTTAAAAGACATTGACGATCAAGTTGTAACTCTAGAAAATCAGCTTTCAGATTACAGAAGTCGACTTAGTAACTATAATTATGCACTATTTGAATTTCAAATCGATTATCTTACTACGAAAATTGGCAAGGTATCAGCTCAATTAAAATCGTTAGAACCCGATCGTGTTAAAAGAGGTCTGATAGATGGTTTTGGTTCAATTATTAAATGTATTACAGGAAATTTGGACTATACAGATGCATTGAAATATAATAGTGCTATTAAAATTTTACAAAATAACCAATACAAATTAGTAAATGAAATTAATGATCATATTAGCCTCAACAAGGAATGGATGAATAGACACAATAAAGTATTAGTCCAGTTAGTCGAAAATCAAAGAAAAATTAATAACTCTCTAGATACCTTGTTAGTTATTACAAATAAGACAGAAAGTTTAATAAATTATGCGAAGTTTGGTCAACTCTTATTGATTATAGGTGAAAATGTAGAAGATTTAAGATTAGAATTAACTAGGATAGAGAACATGTTAGCATTTATTCGCGCATCCAGCACGCATCATTCTATGATAGATATAGATACTCTTAAGTCAATGTTAAATAGGCTAGAAGCAATATATAGTAAAGATGAGCTATTAAGGTTAGAATTAAGAGAATATTATAATATAATAAAGCCAGGTTCATATTTTAATGAAAACCAAATAGTTATAATTTTCAGTTTTCCTATACTTTCAAAAAGCATATATAATTTATACAAATTATCTATAGTACCCAACAGGAATCACCAAGCTCTTATCCCCACCTATCCTTTTATAGCAACCAATGACAAGTCATATGTGTACATAGAAGCTGAATGCTCGAAGTTCAACAACTGGTATCTCTGTGAAAAGGAAACAAGTCATCAAATCCGCACTAAGTCCGACTGTATCCAGGAGCTTATCATAAATCAAGCCCTCAAGGACTCCTGCCAATTCACGAAGACGTTCCTGACGAAAGAAGCACTGGAGAAGCTCGACGACCAACACTACGTCCTATCATTTCCGCAACCAACGAAAATCCAATTAGCTTGCGACCGAGAAGAATTCGACTCACTACAAGGAAGCTAGATAGCTTCCTTGTAGTGAGTCGAATTCTTCTCGGTCCGACAGGGATGGTAGCCAGATGGCTACCATCCCTGTCGGCTGTTACCTGCGCACCAAAGAACTTACCATTATCAACGAAAATAATGAAATACAAGGTCAGCCTCTGAAACTGATGAATATACCCTACGATGTTCAGAAACAGGACAATCTATCTACCCACATCCAGCTGAGCTCCATTGACCTGAGAGGGCTACACAGCATCCAGAATCAAATCATAATGAGTAAACCTGTACAACTAAATCAAATTGAATCTGATGTGTTCTACCACACTACCATACCTTTCTATGTGGTACTATGTGGTGTTGGAATACTTGGCATAGCAGTATTGAGTTACCGATATTGGTGGACCCGTAAGACCCACGCACCGTCCAACATCGAGGACCCAGCCTACGCAGAACCGGAGAAGAATGAAAGGAAACAGATGACCAGGGAACAAATCCCAGCAACATTTTCTCTCAATGTTCTAAAATAGTCGCTGATCTGCGGGTGGAGATGTTACGCGTTACTACCTAAAGGGAATCGCCGATGCAGCACTCGAATGACGCATATCGATTAGATAGCAATAAACATCGCGCGACGGAAACGGCTAGCTCGCTATGCACTTTTGGACATTTTATGACGCACGAAATATTGTGAAATCTTGTCTTCCTAATTTATGCAATAATTTAATTGTTCACTCTATATTCATACTTCGAACAGGAATTTAGGCTAATTAGAAATAACTATATTGTAAAAGTTTTTTATTTTAAATTAAATTAAAGTTTAAGTTTTAAATTGGTTTTTTTTCGCTCCTCCGATCGCAGCTAACGTAATTAACTACGGTTCCAAAATGGTATAATATTATATATTTATTTCGTAATGATAAAAAAATCAAGACAGTATTTTTTCTATTTTTCTCAAGTATTTATATGTAGACTACCTTTTGGTGCCCGCTTATCGTTGAATTTTGGGACATGTTGTATACCTATAAAGATTGACTGCATCTAAACTTTTTATTATAATTTGTTCTATTCCTCAAACGGTTTTGTTGAAAGCTGTTTTATGATATTATAACATTATTTTATTAATATATAACTTATTTGATATGCCGAAGAAGAGATACTTTATACATTTTTGTAACTGTTTTTGTTGACTTGGTTTTTTAACATTCGCATTCCGAGGAATTGTTCGGAATGATCCCTGCCGCCTCTTTTCGCCATCGTCCTACGCGACAGCATTTTCACTCCCGTTGGCAGTCCACAACTGTGCGTTTCTCCAGGAATTTTCTGCCTCGCACAACAAAACTGTGGAATGAGCTGTCGCCTACGGTATTTCCGGACCAATACGGCCTTCAACACTTCAAGAAAAGAGCGTACCTACTCCTTTTTAAAAGGCCGGCAACGCACTTGTAACTACTCTGGTGTTGCAGGTGTCCATGGGTGGCGGTAATCGCTTACCATCAGGCGATCCGTCTGTTCGTTTGCCCCCTACACCATAAAAAAAAAACTATAAAGAAGGCAAACGTTTTGTTTAGATGCTAGATTTACCTTATTACAATAACCTAATTTATATTCTTGATATCTTAATTATTCAAGTAAACACTTAATACGGTATGTTGTACTAATACTTAAAACCAAAGATTTTTTTTTTAAAGAATGATGACATTCGCTTATCTTATGTGGGGGCCAGTCAGTGCAGACCGGCGACACTTCGACCCAGTGGGATCTTTTGTGTCGACACTCTCCCAATAACGACTGCCGTAGATGTTCATGGCAGCCGGGTCCGACGGCTTAACGAGCTTTCCGAGGCACGGAGCAGGCGATAATTGTCCATCAATACGCCCATAATTTCGAAAAGTCATATGAAATGAAATGAAAAGATTTTTATTTTTGTACCATCATGACATGCATCATCAATTATTATAGAATGCGGGTATAACAAAAATTAAATAAAAATATGGAAGTATATATATATAACTTCCAAAAGTCAGAGGTTCGAACCTGAGACCCATTGCAGTCTGTTGGTCTCCCCACTGAACTATCGCTGCTCCTTAACACTCGCTTACAGCCCGTCATGTGTTCAGACACAAATTTTCACACAACATTCAAACATCGGACAAAGAGACTCGGTACAGCTTATACCATCTATCACACAAATATTTGTTCTGTGTGGGAATCGAACACAACACTCGCCGCGGTGGCAATGAAGAGGCGACCATATCTTCTTTTCGTGTGGTTAGTGGCCAACCTGTTGTCAAGAGTTGTTCACGCCGCCTGTAGGCCTCTGACATGGCTTAACGACTGCTGTCAATTTGACAACAACCGCGACCGACTTTTTACGTGCCCTCCGAAGCACGGAGACGCTCAGATGAAATACCACTAAGCGGTCACCCATCTATAGACTGAACCGCACCCAACGTTGCTTAACCTCGCTAATCGTTTACTGATCAGTGAATGCAACTGGCTATGAGCAGCTATTACCACTTAAACCACTAGTCCATTCGTGCAGCCGTGTCGTGGTTAATTACCTGCTGTGTCAGACAAGCCAGCAGCCCACACAAAGATGAGTAATAATGGACATCAACCGTGTCCACTATCCCTTAACATCTCATGAGCTATGTCAGGGCAACACAACCAAGCCGCCTAGGTAATGTAAAAGAAGGGATAACTGGAACGACAATCTTGTATTTCAGTCGTAAAATAAATCAGCTTGGTGATTAAAATAAACTAAATGGTTATACCATTATGGTCGGGGCTACCAGAACGTCGTGGTCGTATTATACATACTTATCTACTGACTAGATGTGCCCGCGGTTTTACCCGCGTTTATGATTACTGCGCCGCCCCCGTGGGTCGTAGCGTGATGTTATATAGCCTATAACCTTCCTCGTTAAATAAGCTATCCAACAAAAAAAGATTTTTTTAATTCGAACCACTAGTTCCTGAGATTAGCGCATTCAAACAAACAAAAAAACTCTTCAGCTTCATAGTACTTATTATTATTAGTATAGATTTCTGACGCCAAACCATCTTTTCATCATTAGCCTCACGCTAATCAAATAAAAAACCTTATCAAGTAAAAGTTCGGTTTCTAAAGTATCAACGAAGTTAGTATCAAAATTAAAAATTATTATTATCTTTTCCTAAAAACAAAAAAAAAACAAAGTCATGTTAAGCGATTTGATTGGCTATTGGTATTGGTAGTTCAGCCAGTCAACCGTAACAGTTGATAGATGTGCAGTTTAAACATCTGTAAATACATTTTTGTGTTGATCTGCCTTTTAAAGAAAGGAATTCAAGGATGCTCCATGGTCAAGAAATCTCGTCAAAATTAGGCTTTGTAGTCAAATATCTTTAGATATCAATTTAAAATGTACTGTCAATTAAATCTAATATTTCGAATTTGTATCTTTATTTACATTTCGAATTACCTTTTGAAAATTATAAAATTGTAGCCGATTATTTGTAATACATAGGTGCCTAAACCCCACAAATTAGTTACAAGAAAATAAGTATCTACAGATTTACACAAAAAACATAGATTCTAACTGGTCATACCTAAAGCTTGTGAGGCAGTATCATTACTTTACTCTTTGGGCAGTATGGTGGAGTTGTTACCCAATTTAGTACGCTCAGCATTTAAACATATGCTGCCATCTATGTATCAATTTAGTACGCTCAACATTAAAACATATGCTGTCATCTATGTATCAATTTAGTACGCTCAACATTTAAACATATGCTGCCATCTATGTATTTTTATACAAATCGTCACGTAGCTGCGCCATCTGTTATCGGTAAAGATCGAATGTTTTTATTAATTCGTTTAAAAATAAATAACTTCGGTAGACAAGTTGTATATCATTTATTTTTTGTCATATAAATTAGTAGTGAAATAGTGATTTCTAATATTGTTTTTATGCAATTCAGTTTTTGTGCAGTATCATGCAATGTAATTTCTACGCGGTGCTGCGTTTTTGACAGTTAGTTAGATGACATTGACAGTTCATCGACCGTCGATCGGATTGAACAAAAGAAATTTATTCCAAAAAACCTGATTTAAGTAGGCTCATCCACATTGCTAAGGTAAAGTTATTTAATAAACTGGTTATATTGTCAGCGTTGCGCAATATCGTGCCACTCGATTTACACTCGTATAACAACTTTACGACATTATTAATGAAGAAATTGGTTGTGACAGTTATCAATTATTGTGGATAAAAATCATTGTGAATCACAACAAGAATCTATTTGTGTCCTTCCTGCATCGTAGTAAGCGGTAAACAATAATATTTGTTAGAAGTTATCTCGTTCTCTCGATTGATAAAAACGTGACACTTCGCGTACCTACACGAAAGGTAGACCTACTAAACCTATTTCATTATTTTGTGAAATAATTTTAATAGGTAAGTAAAAGCTTAAATCTTTATAATTACGTGATCGAATTTAATTTTTTTCATTACATTGTATGAGGCAAATTATAATATAATATTTTATTACAGCTTCAAATTTTACCAGCTAATATATTTCTTTATACTTAATTATAATATCCTGTAGTTACATTAAAATAATGAGTGTTTGATGTAGTATAAAATATGTTTATTAAAAAGATAGCCAACTTATATGTAATTAAAAATGCCATCTGTTTCACTAGAATCCAATCAAATTTTTAAAATATATTTATATTACCTACATATTAGAACCATTATTTAAAATAAAGGTTATATCTATTAATGCATCAGTCCATTAAATTGGCAATTTATAGGTTTATGAAAAAATGTCCTGATGACAAATTGCATTTTACAATTTCCTTGTTTTCTGATAGATATTTATAATAACTATACATTTTTATACAAAGTTATTTTAAAATGGTATGTGTCACAACTCTATACATATGAATTTACATGATAATATTCCTCTAAAGTCCTGTCTTCCACCAAGACATATTTTGTAATTTTATCAACATCAAATTGATGGTTAGTCTGTCATAGAACATGAGACAGTTAAAAATCTATGGTGTCTGGATACCATAGTGCTGCTGCAAATTAATGGGTTAACTATGAATTAAAAAAAAAAAACTACTAATGTATGTCCGCTGCACACTTGACTCGTTAATGAGTCAAGTGTCGAGCGCACATACATTTGTACGTTTGTGTATTATTTGCACAATGAATTTTTAATTATTTTTTTATGTATTTCCACTCGACATTCAAGAAGTTAAAAATAAATGATATAGACTACTTAGACACTTATTGTAAAGTCATAAAAGTTTATGACTTTTTAAACAGATGAACCATGACCAAGTGACATTATAGTAATCTTAGAATAATAGTATAAGTTTCAAATCATACTTGTAGTAGCACTTCCTTTTTTAATTTATGTACAATTATTTATTATAGTGGGTAGTAATATAATATTATCATTTATATAAAACATTAAATGTTGGGTCCCTACTGCAATATCCACCCATAACATGGCACTGCTTAGTCATGCAGGATACATCTAATTATATCTGTTCTCATTTTCTTTTAACTATTTATTACATACATGGTATAGAAATAGGAGTTGAACAAGTGGTCACCATTATGATATGTGTTGTGGGTTGGAAACCCACATGGAATAATTACTTAATGATTGTGCTGTACTAAGTCCATTACACATGTTTGTAAAGTTTTCCACAATGCAGGACTTGATCTCAAATGTATTGTGGTTTAATATATAAAGCCTAATTCATTCTCATAATATAACTATATTCAAAATACATGTTTACATTTAATTTTGATGTTTATGTCAATTTAAGAGAATACCATATTTGATATTTATCATACTGGGATTAGATTCGAACTCTGTTATGAAGAATTTTGATCCTCCATTTGGCAGCAGTCAAAGTAACTGGTTTTTTTAAATTATGTAAACTAAAAATGTATTTGATCAATCCACCTACTATATCAACCTTCACCATAGTGAGATGGCCTTCATATTTGAATATATTAAAATAGTTATATTAACAAACTAGTTATATTCTGTCTGGTTAATTTAAGTTGCTATTTGCATTTAAATAAGTTTGTTAACTATCTCTTAGTTGTAACTATGTTCACATTTTATCAATCCATTCCCATATTTTTTTTATCCAAATTGATTAACTGGTTTGGCCTTGAAAATGTCCCAAACAGACAAAATTACATTAACACTTATGGTATTGTAATGGATAAATAAATATGCAAGTCATTTATTGGGTTAGGTATTCTGTCTGACACCCTCTGTATGACATAATATTTTCTTAGTATTAACATAATCTGACGTCATATCCCACAGGGATAAGCAGAGGTGTATTATGCACACATTTTGCCAGCTATTATTTAACTACCATGTAACAAGCATACACAAGTGAGTCATTGCCATCAAATGGATATTTTTCTAAACTATATGGTGCATCTATGTATTTCTTGACAGAAAATTCAGTAAGGCTATATCTGGCCAAATAATCAATCCCAAGAAAACTCTCATATTTACTTCCTTTGCAGTGGTAGTCCAGGTCAGTTTATATTAAATCTTACAGAAATGTATATATAACAAAGTATTTATATGCCAGCATCATCTATACTCATATTATAAAGCTGAAGAGTTTGTTTGTTTAAACGCGTTGATCTCAGGAACTACTGGTTTGATTTGAAAAATTCTTTTAGTGTTGGATAGCCTATTTATCGAGAAAGGCTATAGGCTCCATAACATCACGCTACGACCTACAGGGGCGGCGCAGTAATAATAAACGCGGGTGAAAGCGCGGGCACATCTAGTAGCTAATAAAGAGCATTAAGCATTGATTTCCCTCTGTAGGAAACAGGTGTAAATCTTTGTTTAAATAAAACTAGCGACCCACCCCGGCGTCGCACGGATAGTACAAAACTACTTAAATCTACCTCATGAATCACTCTGATTTTGGTGAAACCGCATAAAAATCCGTTCAAAAGTTTTTAAGTTTGTCGCGAGCAGACAGACAGAAGCAGCGAGGAACTTTGTTTATGATATGTAGGTAGTGATATATATACCTATATATATATTTTATCTCTATAAACTGACAAATATTATCTGTGATATTTTTAATGTACTATAAAACTCAACATTACTCATTAAGTCATTAATTAATTGTTCAAACATGACTCAACATTTGTATAATAGAACAATATTGTAGAATGTTAACAGATTACTCATTTTAGTTACTCACTTAGCATTATAGCGATGTTTGATAGATGACACTGTTTCTTCCTGTAGATTCTGTCCTGTCAGTGAATAGACAAGATCAAATTTAAAAAATATTATTAACTAGCTTTTGCTCGCGTCTTCGCTCGCGTTAATTTAAAATTTGACAATCAATTCGGGTTGTACTCTGCTTGTAATAATATAATTCAATCATGATTCGAAAGACACGTGGCGCCATCTATTATCATAAGAACGTTATTATTATTTTCTCGGGAACAGTAATTTTTTTCGGGATGAATGGTAGCCTATGTCTGTTTCTGTACACCTGTCAGCGTATGTGCAAAATTTCAGGATGATCGGTTCAGTGGTTTAGGCATGAAAAGGTAACAAACAAACAAACTCATTTTCGCTTTTATAATATAGTTAGGAGTTAGGAAGTTAGGATAGGATTAGGATTAGGATTTACTCACAAAGTAGTACTTATGAACATCAAAATTTAGTGGTCAGTGAGTTTAGTAAATTAAAGTTTCTTAAGTCATATTTATGTTAGTTAATGTATTAAACCAAAGGGTTGGCCTATGAGTACTAGTATGAAACTCGCGGCTACACTTTTGAATCGCCAGTGAGTTATGTAATAATTTAATATTTTATATATAATTTCTACTCTAATACTGTGGCAATCATATGGTGTCCACAAACACAATGTAACATAATATTTTGTGCATGAATAGTGTTACAGATAACCTGCCTATATTTTACAAGAAGCTAAAAGGCTGTGTCTGCATTGCCATTATATTAATTTTATTTATTTCCTAATTCTTACTATCTTCACAGGCATAACTTAATATCATCGTCTATACTAATATTATAAAGCTGAAGACTTTGTTTGTTTGTTTGAACGCGCTAATCTCAAGAACTACTGGTTTGATTTGAAAAATTATTTTTGTGTTGCATAGCCTATTTATCGAGGAAGGCTATAGTCTATATAACATCACGCTACGAACCACGGCCCACGGGGGCGGCGTAGTAACGATAAACACGGGTGAAACCGCGGGAACGTCTAGTATACTTATATTTACAAAACAGATTAATATTGAACATTATAAATAAAATATAATCCTAATATTTTTATAAAATATGCATTAGAAATACATTAAATTAATAATGGAAAAAACACTACACACACACAACCATGCATTTGACACACGCAGTCGAATCGCGTTCGTAGTATTTCGACATTGTTCGTCTGACGTCGTACAATTCTTTGTAACTATGGTTACCTATACCTTATTTATACGTAATAAAGAAAAACAGAAAACAAAGTAGCAAGCTTAGGAATTTTGGTCGCATTTTGATCACTAGGCGACCGCTAGTTATTATTAAACCGCCATAAAACGTACACCCAATTTAATCAAAAGTATATTGCAGTTGGTAATATAAACAAATAATTTACATTAGTAATTATTTGATTCACATCCTCAATTAGATATCGGATCATGTATGTAGCAATGTTGAACACATTCATTTATATGCTTAACATATTTAATGAGCTACATGCATCAGGTAACTAGAATTATATAATTAATGACTTATAGGATTACACTAACTTTTTATTCTTCTCCCTAGCCTTTATTATTCCCAAGTCACTTTGGGTCGGCTTTCTAGTCTAACCGGATTTGACTGGATATCAGTTTTTACACGGAGCGACTGCAATCTGACCTCCGCAACCCGAAGGCTAACGATACCCTAAGGCTAGACCAGTGTCAGGATATTAGAGGGCACTGACTTCCCAATAACGACCGCCATAGCTGTTAATGGCAGCCGGGACCGACGGCTTAACGTGCTCTCCGAGGCACGGATCAGGCGATAATTGTCAATCAATACGCACATAATTTCGAAAAGTCATATAACTTCCGAAAGTCAGAGGTGCGCGACGTGGGCTCGAACCCGAGACCCTCTGCATTGCAGTCTGTTGTTCTCCCCACTGAACTATCGCTATCGCCAATCTCGAGTGAACCGAGTTTTATGAACATGCTTAAAAAAAAGGAGTTTAAAATACAAAAATACAATAAGTGAGGAAAACATATATAAAAAATAAAAAGCAATAAATGAGTATGGATCTAATAGCTATGTGATTTTACTAATTTTTTTACTCAGAACACTTCTAAATCTAGTAGCAGATAATGTAAATATGTCCAAATCTGTGAAATGAGTATTATAGTTTTTAGTTATACGATGTAAAGGGGCTCGTACACAAGCGTTAAATATATATGTCGTATAACGTCAGCCGGTAAAAATACAAAATAACAAACAGTTAAAAATACTTACAAAAATTTGATATTTCTCTTTCCAGCTACAGCCATGTCTGAAAAAGAACCAATAAGCGGTTCCAGCAGAGACTATGGAGCAACCGCAGCGGTGCCCAACGTTGGGTTTGCAGACTTTAGTCCAACAGAGTTGTACAACTTGAGTGAGGCTATTGAGGAGAATGTAAATATGATCAACAGTGGTCTACGGATCCTCGAAAAGTATATGAAGCAGATCGGTGGACCAAATGATAATGTGAGGTTGCGAGATAAGATGTAAGTTTTTAAAAGACATCTCACGCTTTTAGAATCATTCCTGTATCGCATCGGCCTTTGCAATCATTCAAACTACGGACACAAAGATCATTCCATACTCGGAATAAGCATTTTTGGATCACACCAGTTTTTATCTCACAATGCTTGGTGCACTAGGAATGGCAAGGCGACCACTGAGCTATCCGTGTACTTCATCTAATACATTTTTGTATTTCATTTAGCTTTTTTAATTTAGTTGCTTAACTATCTTAACGTGGGACAGGGAATTTCCGTCTCGAAGTATACAAAAGAAATTAGAGATGATGATCTGTATATAGTAGTTTAATTTCAATTAATTTCAATAGAGATGATGCTTAAAAAGATGGATACCAAAACAAACAGCGAATATCTATACTATCTATTACTGTTACTGTTAGAATACAATTGTCGAATATTATAAAGCTGAAGAGTTTGTTTGTTTGGTTGAACGCGCTAATCTCAGGAACTACTGGTTCGAATTGATAAATTCTTTCAGTGTTGGATAGCCCATTTATCGAGGAAGGCTATTTAACATCACACTACGACCAATAAGAGCAGACATAAATGAAAAATGTTGCAAAAACGGGGAAATTCACCCGCGCAACTTCGTTTGATGGAATGGAAAAATGGAAAATTCAAAGGAATGACAATTTTTCAACATATATTGTATTAGATAATAAGTACCTACTTACCATTGTGAAAGAGGAAATAAATATCTTTATTATTAGCTAGTATTGTATAATTATATAGAAAAATACATCACTTGTATGTGTCATTGAATTGTTATGCAAGCTTTGAATATTTGATTATACCTCGAATATTCGATTATATTTCGCATGTCCACTGATATTTGATTATTTTTCGAATAAAAATTATGTTATTAGAAAATTAATCGAATTAGCGACAACGAATTAACTATTTATTCGTGAACGTGTTCGTAGTTAAACTTTCAGATAGTGTCATTTTATCCTTAACATTATTAGCGCTTCGCTAAATCAGCTTCAGTAAATAAGCCGTTTTCCTTTATTCACCTCATATACCTACTTATTTATTACTAACTATCTGGTCTGATAGACATTATTTTACGCTTTCCTATAGATAACAGGTAATAAAAACTTTAATGTACTGAAATGCTTTTTGCATGTAGTGTTGGCTTGTAATTGGATGTAACTTTTTGTCTCAAACCTCATGTGTATATAATTGTGAAAATGTATTATTGTTACATTTGTTAGCAAACCACAATAAATAAATAAATAATTATGTACTAATACCCGATTTCTGAAGAGCAGATCAACAGAAGTATAAGTGAACATGCGGTCAAAAGGCATGTCAGCTACTGTCAGTGATTGTCTGTTTCAAAAAGAAACAACCAATCACTTGCCTTTCACAAGTCGGGTGTAAGTAATTTTTAAGAATGAACATAATATACGATCTCACTTGTTGCGTTGGGCTGTCTACGGGTTAGATCTTATTATTGTGCTAGCAACATTGAGCATTATGTTTTAAAATATAGAGTTTAAATTACATTGTGGACATTTTTACTGATATCTATCTACGAATGTATGTGCAACTGTCTAACGTTTACGAGAATGTTCATTAAAATTCAATTTATTACGTAATTTTAAAACTGTTAAACTCTATGGCGTAGTGGTTAGTGTAGCCGACTGCCACGCCTGAGGTCGCGGGTTCGATTCCCGCACAAGTCAAACATTTGTGTGCATGAACATGGATGTTTGTCTTAGTCTGGGTGTTTCTATTTATAATATGTATGTATTTACAAAAAAAAGTATATATATATATGTATGTTTATCCATTGTCTAGTACCCATAGTACAAGCTCTGCTTAGTTTGGGCTAGATGGTGTTGTGTGTATGTGATAGAATATTATATTATATTATTATTATTATTACTGGTGAACACTTACTAGTTCCTTACTTCTATGTAAGCTATTTCAATTATTATTAAAACTAAAAAAACGGAGTGTCCCCGTCATCATGGCTGCTGAAAAGCAACCGATACGTCGCGGAAAGCGTAAACTCTAAATAGTTTTGAAAAATTGAAATAGTAAAACAGTAACCAGTTAGTGATGTACAACAGTTTCAAAACTATGTAATAATAGTGATTTGAGGCGCTCATAGCCAGTTGCACTCACTGATCGGTAAACGATTAGCGAGGTTAAGCAACGTTGGGTGCGGTCAGTCTATAGATGGGTGACCGCTTAGTGGTATTTCATCTGAGCGTCTCCGTGCTTCGGAGGGCTTGTAAAAAGACGGTCCCGGTTGTTGTCAAATTGACAGCAGTCGTTAAGCCATGTCAGAGGCCTACGGGCGACTTGAACAACTCTTGACAACAGGTTGGCCACTAACCACACGAAAAGGAAAGGAAAGAAATAGTGATTTGGAAAAAAACTAAACAATGCGATAAAATCCGTATTAAGTAGTTTAATTTGAATGTAAATGTCATTGTTTTCTTCAATGGTCTGGTATAACCAGACCTGCAATCTGTTAGTAGGTGTTTATAAAGGTTGGTTATTCGTCAGCCACTGTGGGCAACAAGCGGTGAACGGGTACGTGTCGGCGACAGCGCGCGACATCCCACGGCTGGGCGTGGTGGTGCGGCGCGGCGACAAGCGACAGAAGCTGCAGGTGGAGCGACTCACGCAGGCCTTCAGAGACGCCCTCGCGCAATACTCTTCTGTGCAGAAGGTAAGTACTACCATCCTAACTGATTTTAATATGGATGTGAGTTTGTTTGTTACGCTTTCACGCTTCAACTACTCGGCCAATCATTATGAAATTTCACATACGTGTTGTCAGGAGAACAGCAAAGAAAATAGGGTACTTTACATTAGAAAAAAGTAGATACTGACAAAACCTAACTTAACTTATCCTACATTGAAGCGAGCGAAGCAGCGGGCAAAATTTAGTAGCTATCAATTATTGCACACAACTTTAAAATATTGATTACTAGCTTTTCCCCGCGGCTTCGCTCGCGTTAATTTAGAATTTGACAATCAATTCAGGTTGTACAGCTCTGCTTGTAATAATATAATTCAATCATGATTCGAAAGACACGTGGCGCCATCTATTATCACATAAGAACGTTATTGTTGTTTTCCTCGGGAACAGTAATTTTTTCGGGATGAAAGGTAGTCTTTGTCCGTTTCTGTACACTTGACAACGTATATGTAAAATTTCAGAATGATCGGTTCAATGGTATAGGCATGAAAAGGTAACAAACAAACAAACTCTTTTTCGCTTTTATAATATAAGTTAGGATTGCCGCTTAAAGGTCTAGTCATGTGTGTCGCTGGGACTTTGAAAATTTAAAATCTGGGACATAGAGAATACCTAGATTCGAGACAGTAATGTTGGAAAACAATGTAATGTATTACAATTGGTATTTTCTTTGTTTATATTGGCAACACTGCTGTTGGTATAATTAATGTTTTCTATATTTTGTCTATGTCTATTGTCTATGACTGTAATGGGTGACTGTGTGAGTTATCGTGCAAATAAAGGGATTTATAAAGAGAAACTGTTTATTCAATATTCTACAAGTAAATTAATTATTATAGTTTTTTGTGGATCATACAAAATTGTGGTTCAAAATTCATCACATTCAAAATTCTAATAGAATTTTAATTAATTTTGGAAAGATACAATTATTGAAAAATAGACAAGAATGTATGTAATTATTTCTTACAGATCTCCATGACCAATAATTTCTTGAAATTCAAAGATCGACAAGACATCGATCGACAATCGACAATAGTAAAAAAACAACAATTAAACTATCAGACATAAGGATGATTCGGGGACCCACATGCCTACTCTACCTATTGACAATATTTTTGAGCCACCTGTATGTTATACAGGCTGTCCAAAAAAATAGCATCAAGAAGTGTTTTGCATCCAGTCGAAATATAACATTTGTTGTTCTATGTTTCAGCAAGTAACAGAGAAGATGGCAGCACATGTGCCGAAGCCTAGCCGCTTCAAGAACGATCCTGTGACGGTGGAGCAGCAAGCCATCGCTGATGACGAAGAGGCCGCGCTAATTAGTAATCAACAGGCACAGGTCAATATAAAATCATTTATTATTATTTTATAGGTAGTAGAGCTTCGCTGATTTCAGCATGAATGGGCCGGCTCGACCGGGAAAGGACTACCCTCTCACAGAATATCGACGTGAAATACCAGTATTCCTACTGTTGTGTTTCGTTCGGTGAGTGAGAGTACCGGAGGCCCAATCACCCCCTTACCCTATTCCCGCTCCTTCTCCTTCCCATTTCCTTTCCTAAAGGGTCGGCAACGCGCTAGTGATGCCTCTGGTGTCGCAGGCGTCTATAGGCTACGCTGAACACTTACCATCATGTGGGCCGTATGCTTGTTTGCCACCTTAGTTGTATAAAAAAAAAACAGTTAACTTCGAACAGACAGAGGTACGCGCATTAGGGTCGAATTCGAGACCTCTGCGTGGCAATCCAATAATCCCCTTCTAGGCTATCGCTTGTTCATAGATAATAAAGGTGTTATATGTCTAATGACGGTGTAACTATGATGTTCCAGGCGCGTCTCGTTCAGTTCGAGACGAGCATGCTGATCGAACGTGAAGCGTACATCAACAAGATAGAAGCCGATGTGCTAGACGTCAACCAAATTATTCAGGATCTCGCCGAAATGGTCAACCAGCAGGGTCAATCAGTTGGTAAGTTATTGGTCACAATCAGGGTATTAACTAAACTCTTTTTAGAAAAACAGATTTTACGCTACAACGGACCTTATAGCTACATACGATGGGTTACTACGGACATTTATTACGACGGCTACTTATAATGAAGCTTGTATGATGCAATAGTTCGTAGCAATCTAACGAACTAACCATCATTATTCATCATCATCGGTCATTATATTTAATCCCTTTAAGAATAAAGGGACTAAATATAATGACCACCAAAAATACTAAATGTTACTTTTGTTTGATTTTACAAGGTATTTTAAACGCAACAATAAATATTAATTATCCACGTACTATGCCTAGCAAGTGGCCTGTGGCTGCTCTGAGAGCATTAGGTTCGAATCCCATTTAAAAAAGGAATCCCTACTAATCAGAGATTTTATAGTTTACAGAAAATCCTACGATGGGTGGGTTAAGTAACCCATCTTGGGACCGGAAAAAAGACAAATCTTATTTATTTCCAAGATTATCAATAATATTGCCTTCAAATTTTTAGTAATGTAATTAACTTTACTTAATGTACTTCCAGAGAGCGTCGAGAGTCACATAGAAGCGGTGAGCGCGAACGTGGAAGCCGGCGTCGACGAACTGGCAAAAGCTGCCGAGTACCAACGACGGTACCGCAAGAAGATGTTCATCCTTATCATCATAGCCGTCATAGTCGCCATCATATTCATCGTCTGGGTCGTCAAAGCCTTCAGATAAACACCCAACAGTATGCCTTCGGATTTCTAGTATTACCCTAATGGGGTCACGGTTTTACCCCTTGCCTGATATTAAGGGGTAACGCCAGACTGTACCCCACTGTCTGAAGTATCTATCTCCTGTTATGTTTGGATATCAATGGCTTTATCAGCCATGTTATCTTGCAATGATAGTCAAACAACACACTCCACAGTGGTCAATGATTTTTAATACAATATGCTTCAAGAATGGAGCGATTTTCGTAATAATGCTTTTTATAAGAAATTGAATAAAAGGAATCTGGTTTTCGTTTTCTGCAGAGGATTATTTAGTAAATTATCGAAAGTTATGAACTTTTACACTTCCACAAAGGGAGATTAAGATAGATAGGTAGAATGATATAAATAATTTATCACGTAAATATATAATATTACCCAACTATTAATAATAATATATTAAGTGATATTTAATGTAACAAAAAACTGTAAAATGCTTAATGTAAAAGGAATTGATAGACGTAATAATGATTACAATTTGTGCTAAATTTAAATGTTTTTCTTTGCCGTAATATATATTGGATTTATTAGGCAACTGTTTATGCGTTAAAATTGCTTAATTCTGTTAGGTAACAAAATACTACTTAATAATGCATCATTTGAAAGAAGAGAAAATTTGAAGTATTCAAACTTTTCACAAGCGGTAATCCATTACGTGTGATTCGAATAATATTGATTATGAATCGAATGCATTAAAAGTTGATTATATATTAGCAACATGTAAACTAATATACAGATGGACATCCACTCAAAACCTGGCGCATGCAAATAATCTATTATTATTCGAATAATAAAATCAATGACAATTGATATTCGAATCATTCGTTTCTGTAATAATCGCACATCACTAGTACAGGATATATTATAGTAGTCTAACAATATTGTGTAGCGTATCTTGCAGTGAGTAGGGTAGGCTACTTAAGTAGAAATTACGTCCAAGGGTCTTTTCCCATGGACGACATGGCAGTTCGATATTACAGACATCTACAGGGTGATTTTGAAATCGTGTAATTCCTTTTAACCACGCATTCTACTGGTTATATAGAATAGTTCTGACCATATTTTTTGTTTTTAGAATTATTTTTGTGGAAAAATTAATGTACCGTTTTTTTCGTGAAGTGGTTTCAGATAGTCATATGTGAACCACCCGAGGCAATTTAAATATTTTACTAATAAAAAAAATAACAAATAATGTCGTATATAATAACGGGCGGACCTTTTTATTGCCCATTATTATTTACGACATAAGTTATTATTGTTATTTTTTTTAAATAAGTAAAATAAATAATTTTGTTGGGTGATTAACATATGACTATCTGAAACCATTTCACAAAAATAATCGGTACATACCGGTTTCTGGAATGCGTGGTTAAAAGGAATTACATGATTTCAAAATCATCCTGTATAGACTTCAGTAACCGCTTACTATCACAAAGGCCTTATGCCTGTATGGTATTCTATATGCCTAAAATACTAAAAAGAAAATTTTGAAAAACCGTTGTTTAGGCCTAATGTGAGATTATAAAAATGTTTATTGTTGTTATGGAGCGTGTTTCTGAGAACAATCGAATAATATCGTATCTCATCACACGCGAGAAACTATCGCATTCCGTATACATTACATTTAGATAACAGTAGCGATTTGCGAAATCGTTTAAACAATTAAATTATTCGAATGTTGAAGTAATTAGAATGTATTCGAATAATATACATCTTCCCCCGAACTTGTAATCGGTGGAAGATAGGAAGTTCTATTCCCATCTTCCCCCGCATCTCTGCGCCCGAATGGGGGAAAATGGCACAAAACAAAATTTATTATTATATTTATTTTGGGGCCAAATTAAACTTTTAGTTCCTATCTTCCCCCGATTACAAGTTCGGAGAAAGATGACACAAACATTCCCATTTTCCCCCATTCGGAGGCAGCTATCCGGAGGAAGATGTGAATAGAACTTCCTATCTTCCCCTGATAACAAGTTCGGGGGAAGATGACACAGACATTCCCATTTTCCCCCATTCGGGGGCAGAGATGCAGGGAAAGATGGGAATAGAAGTTCCTAACTTCCCCCGATTACAAATTCGGGGGAAGATGACACGAAAATTCCCATTTTCCCCCATTCGGGGGCAGACATGCGGGGTAAGATGGGAATAAACCGTATTTTTGCTATTCTAGAAACTTCTTAGTCTGTGATACGATATTCCTCGATTGTCTCTTCAGACTTTACGAATGTTTTATTGCATATATGACAAAATTAATAATTACGTTTCTAAAAATAAGTTTTTTTAGTTTATTACAAGGAACATGCAATTATATTTATTGTGCTTTTATCTACCTAATAATACGTTAATACTTTTATTTATTGACAGTAAGTACACTAGCCACGAATGTAGTTTAGTTGTAGGAACTGTGACTATAATAGTTTATGTATTGAAGTAATACTAGCGGCAATATATCGAAAACTAGATGTGCCCGTGTTTATGATTACTGCGCCGCCCCGGTGGGTCGTGATGTTATGTAGCCTATAGCCTTCCTCGATAAATTATCCAACACTAAAATAAGTTTTCAGTTCGGACCAGTAGTTCCTGAGATTAGCGTTCAAACAAATAAACAAATTTCAGCTTTATAATATTAGTATAGATTATTATTATTCCGATGGCCGTTGGAGCAAGCGAGTCCTAGAGTGGAGACCGCGATTTGGTAAACGTAAGGTAGGACGCTCCCCGGCCAGGTGGACCGATGACCTGAAAAAGGTAGCTGGGTCAGACTGGATGCGGAAGGCGGAAGACCGGATGTTGTGGCGTAAAATTTTCAAGCAGTGGACTGCGGTGGGCTAATTGATTGATTATTATTTATTGTGAAATTTTGCCACCCGGGGTGGGCCGCTCCTGCCGCCCCCACTACGCCACTGGTAAGGGAAACTGCATATCTGAGTGTTCGATAAAAATGTTCTCGAAGATATGTGAAGTCTACCAATCCGCACAGGGCCCGCATAGTAGACTATAGCTTAACCATTCTCACACTGAGTAGAGGCTCGTGCCCAGAACTCGGTTCTGGCTAAGCCTAACTAATATTATAAAAGCGAAAATGAGTTTTTTTGTTTGTTACCTTTTCACGCCTAAACCACTGAACCGATCATCCGGAAATTTTGCATATACGTTGAAAGGTGTACAGAAACGGACATAGGCTACCTTTCATCCCGAAAAAAAATATTGTTCCCGAGGAAGACAATAATAACTTTCTTATGATATAGATGGCGCCACGTGTCTTTCGAATTATGATTGAATTATGTTATTACAAGCAGAGTACAACCGCAATTGATTGTCAAATTCTAAATTCACGCGAGCGAAGCCGCGGGCAAAAGCTAATATTTTTAAATGTACCTGGTGTTCTCTATCTATCTCTTTTGTGCCTGTCTCTAGTGTTGCCAAGTCCAACTCAGTCTGCTCGACAATTTTCAAGTCCAGTTAGTCTTTAGAATAATACGTAATATACAATTTGCCGCTTCTACGCTATGAACATGTTTTGCCTGAAGTTAATCGACATTCTTATTAGAGCACTTTTGGTATAACTGAAGTTAAGTTTGCGGGTTCGTTTATATAAGGCGCAAGAGACACAGAAAAGACGTAAGACGAGGCGCCGCAGACGTGGCGCCCCTTCAATCAATTTTCATACAAAATGTCTACACATTTTGTATGAAAATTGATAGGAGCGTCGTGTCCGCGTCTCGTCCGCACCCTGTCTTTTCTGTTTGTTTAGTGTCGCGACGCTTCTATACATTTTGTATGAAAATTGATTGAAGGGGCGCCGCGTCTGCGATGCGTCATCGTCTTACGTCTTTTCTGTGTGTCTTGCGCCTAAAATCTATATTTATTTTAGCTGTGTAGGGCCTCATGTAATTTAGAGAGTTATAATTATGTTATGTATTAAAGGTAAATAGAATTTTATTGTAGATTTAAAATAATAATATAATCATCCATTGTTAACAATTATATTAATTTTGTGAAACATTCCAAAGATATTTAATTACAAGCATACACATATACGAAAGGAATAATATCAAAACTGAAAATAATTGTTAATATTATTTACCCTGGACACATAAAAATAAATAATATACAATGTGTAGAAAACCGGCCCAGTATGAGTCGGACTCGCGAATAAAGGGTTCCGTACCATTATCTTTGAAAACGGCAAAAATCACGTTTGTTGTATGGAGCCCCCTTAAATATTTATGTTATTTTTTTTTAGTATTTGTTGTTATAGCGGCAACCGAAATACATCATCTGTGAAAATTTCAACTGTCTAACTATCACGGTTCAGGTGACAGACGGACAGCGCAGTCTTAGTAATAGGGTCCCGTTTTACCTTAAAATCACTTCTGAAGCGTGACACATCCGTTTAAGTTGTTATCGTCTACACTTCGAGAGTTGCAGGTTCGATCCTTGAACGAAAGAAGATTTGTGTTGTCCAGATATTGCTGTTCAGTCTGGTTGTTCAATCCATTGTATCAATATTTTTAAAGCCGATACAGGAATTATTTCCAGTGAAGGTAGCTTTTCAACTAAATTAACTATGATAATGTTCAATTCGTGTATGTACATGTTTGCATATACAATAATTCATTTATATATAAAGGTATCTACTGGCTAGGTTAATAGAACCAGATCTTTTATAACTACATGTATTAAACACATTTTACATAACCACACACAAATTATTATCTATCTTCATGCTTTATTGGCAATGTCCCACACCATTCATTTATTTGATATACAGGTTGGCCGGAAGATTGACGTCCAAATAAAAGAATTAGGTTCCTCGTATCGTGGATTGTCCGAATCACCCCATGTATGTGCCGCAATTTCTCATAGTCTGGAGAGATAAAAGATTTTTATTATAAGAATAATAAAAATCCATCTCCAGAAAATATTTGGTCTAGTCAGATAATGGTTGCCTAGACTTTTCCTCTTTACATTGCCTGAGTTCTAATTTATTCACTATCATTACATTCTTCTTCCCGATTTAGAGTTCTCTCACCCTAACCTTTCTTCTGAGTTTCTTTCATCTGGTTGGTGCATAATCGCCTAGATCAGAGGTTCCCAGACCTTTTTCCCATAGACCACTTTCAAAATTTAGATGGTTCTGGTGGACCCCCTGCAGCTAAACAAGTTCATGCAAGTAAAAAATTCTAGAAATTTCTCGTAACTAAACACCTACTACGACCACTGTAGGCGGGCTGACCCTTTTTTAGTAATTATCTACCGAAAAATCCAACCACTGGTACTGAATATGAAATATAAGTTCTTACAAGTAACAGTCGCTGAGCTTGTCGAACAGTTGGTGAAGTCTAGCGAACATTTTAGTTCTTCACTATCGAAAGCAAATAAAATTTCGTGGACCCCCGCTTACGAATTGTGCACACCCATTTTTTTTGTCATGCCAACGTAGACCCCCGTCAAGTCTCCCATGGACCCCTGGGGTCCACCTGGACCACTTTGAAAACGAATGGCCTAGATCTTGTTCTGGCCACATTAGATTGTATACTTTCTTGGACAATTGGTACTTTTATCACATAACACAAAAGAAACTACTCCTCATAGAACCGATATTCTGAAACTTTACCGTTTTCTTTGTAATTTAGTCAATGTTCTTTCTCAGATATTAAGTGCTCAATACCTTTAGTAAGTTCGACTTACCAATCACTAAATTAAACCTACGGAATAAAGATTTACGTATTTTTTTACTCTGCAGATCTCAGTACAGAAAAGAAATGATAAAAGAATTTGATTGGCGAAGTATTCATCTCAATGGTTATTTCAATACGTTGAATGCATTATCAATATTTTTGCTATTATAATATCTTCTGAAGCAATTAAAGACTACTGTTGTGAGTTTCCAATACTTATTTGCCATTTGGAGAACAATGAAAATTAAAAGAAAGGGTCTAGCAGGATAAGATAGGGTCAGCGGCCTCAAAAAGATAATTTGAAAATAACTTGTGTGGTAACATTGGCGAGGTACAAACTTACAAATATATTTGATCAATTATCTCCAGAACGCAGCGAAATGACAGGCTGAAATTGTGTCAATGGTAAGTTTGTACCTCGCCAATGTTACCACACAAGTTAATTTCAAATTATCTTTTTGGGACCACTGACCCTATCTAAGGGCTCATGCAGCGTGCCGGCGATGTCGCGTGACTTGATTGAACGTGTATAACTAAACGGCTTAGTGCAGCGTGCCCGCGACTGACGACCAGTGTAGTTATACACGGTCAATCAAGTCGCTGCTTGTCGGTGCGACCGAAGTCGAGCGACATCGCCGGCACGCTGCATGAGCCCTTATCCTGCTAGACCCTTTATTAAATTTTATAACTCAATTTTAAGCACATAAACTTATTCAAATAATCGTAATTATCGGTGTATTGTCTTGAGAGAAAGTTTATTTCGACAGCCAGAAGGCTGTTTTAATATTATGCATACGGTCTGTCCCATTCAAGATTGTCGGTCCGTGGTATGTGCCTGTAGAACTACAAACGACTCGCTTAAGTGACGTCACGTCGGCAAATTTGAATGGCAAAGGTATAATTGTTTCAGGACGTTTGTTATAAACATTGAATCAGAGGAATTAACAATCAGTTGAAAGTTTGTAAAGGTTTACAAGATAGGACGGAGGATTTAACCAATGTTACCTACCTACCACTTAGATGTATACAAGGTTGCTATTATCCATGGACATTAAAATGGACAGAGTATTCCATATGGGCTCAGTGTTAATTCGAAATAGTTAAAAATTCTATAAAGATAAAAATAGAAAATCACTTTCTTCAAACAAATTAATTTAATACGATAGAAAATTACTTTTTACAAACACCATATTTTATAAACATCTGTTGACTTTCATTGTTTCATTGTTGTCACGGGTTTAATTTATTGCATTCTTGTTTGTGTTACAAACTAATGTTACGCTTGTGTTTTCGTTCTTATTGCGCTAAGATTAAGACTCACTGGCGTGATTTTTGGCTACTGTAATAATGTATACTAAGTTTCCGAGGCGCAACGTCCCCTACATTTTTTGTCGCTCTAAGGTGCATGACCTTAACCTATGCTTAGACTCTCGGTCAGCTGTTAGGGCAGATACAACACGTTGCAATTTAGCAAAAACTAAAAATCTATCCTGTGGCTAAACTACTGCTCCTATTGAACTGAAATTTGGTGTAGAGCTTGTATGTGGTACATACTATATGTAGATAGAATTAAAACCTCACTGTTTAACCTTTTGGACGCCATTGTCACATATACGTGACAAACGAAATCTTGCCCTCAACGCCAACGTCACATATGTATGACAAAAAATACGTCGCACCTTAACATAAAAATAAACAATAAAACTAAATAAAACATTACTTTTGTGGTTAAATAAATATCAGTGTCATGAGTAGGGTTTATTGGAATTAAGACAAAAATAAAAACACAGTTGATATTCGATAATGTTTTGGAATCCCTATACTTCTGGTGGTCATTTTACAGAAAAAGCGATGCGTTTATACTCTGGCGTTCAAAAGGTTAATGAACCTTGTAAAATAAACCTTAATATAGTTTTGTTTACAATGTATAATATATCCAGTCATGCCTACTTATAATATATAATCGAAAGGCTGTTTCCAAATCGAAAGGTGTCAATCTAAATTTAGCTACTTATTTCTTAGATCTCACACTATAATCCATTTGATTAGGTACTTAACTAAAGGTAAACAATCTTAATGTGACTTTTTACACAAACACATCGCACTCTCAATATAACAGAGACTTAACTTGAAATTTGAAAGTTAGGCAATTTGAACTCTAATAGTATGCTAGTTAGAGTACAAATTGCCTAATATCCAAATTTTGAGTTACGTTGGTCTTTCATCAAGAATGCGACATATTAAACAAATAAACTACTGCTTAAACTAATGGTTCAATTGATTTAGTCATTGTTATTGTTGTATTTACATTGATCTTTAGCAGAATTTTATTCTTAACCTTTTGACCGCCACGGACGTCACGTCACGTCAAATTAAACCGTGCTCAAGACGCCCCCGACGGCATGGCACGTCGAAAATACGACTATTTTACAGTTCAAAATAAACATAAAAAATGTTTGTTGTGTTCCTTTTACCTATTATTTAAAACTACATTAATCATCGCCTGGCGTAGGGGGCACGACGCTACTTTTATGCTGTGGCGGTCAAAAGGTTAAACTGAGTTTTTAGATAAAAAGACACATCAAGATTGTTTACCTTTAGTTAAGTACCTAAACTAGAGCATAGGTGTTATCCCATAGCCGTCTATACTTTTACCTTATGTCTTTCTGGTTCTGAAAATATTACATTCACAGTCTTTAGTCTACTTATTAAAATGTAAAATATCGTTATCATATCTAGTTTGAAATTTAGTGAACAAATCTTCTGTGAACTCAATGTTTCTAACAAACGCCTACATTATGTAATGTATATTTTGTTGAATTTGTAAAACATATTTATAATAAATCTGTCAAAGAATATTATGGTATTTTAACCAACTTCTGCCCCATGGTCCCTGTACATATTTCGGAGTAAAAATATATCCTATAATATACTATAAAAATAGGTTGGTGTCAGAATGGCCGGTTGCCTATGGCGAAAGACTGAAAGTAAATTTTACAATTGCTATCCAATTGCTTATATTTATTACATTTCTTCAATAATTGCTACATAAAATACATTTAGAGAAATATGAATATTTTTTTGACCAGCTATTATCACGTCAGGATGGATGGTTGCCTCCGTGTTCAGCATTAAGGACCCAGAATTGCTAAAAGTTTGCTGTATCAGTAATTGCTACTTTCACGAATTTATGTTTGGGCTTCGTACATACATTAGGTAAAAAGATATACCTAACTTTTATTCAAATTTGTACGAAGTGCCTAATAATTTGGAAAGGCAACAGATTTATTTACTTCATTCTCTCGTTCAAATCTTGCAAGCGTTCACAATGATGGGTCACCCACACCTGATTTTTTGGCTATGTAGTGGTACAGTTATCTATTAATATTGTGTGTAATGATTAAAATTGTAATGATGACCTCTATGGCGTAGTGGTTAGTGTAACCGACTGCCACGCATGAGGTCGCGGGTTCGATTCCCGCACAAGTCAAACATTTGTGTGCATGAACATGGATGATTGTCTTGGTCTGGGTGTTTCTATGTATAATATGTACGTATTTATAAAAAAAAAGTATATATGTATGTTTATCCATTGTCTAGTACAAGACTGTCTAGTACCCATAGTACAAGTTCTGCTTAGTTTGGGCTAGATGGTGTTATATGTGATAGAAAATATTAAAATATATATATATATTAACCTGCCCTCAATAACACAATATTAATAGATAACTGTTTTCCTTCCAATTCATTCAATTCATGTCTCTGTCTATTTGTATACCAAGTTTCATCTAAATCATTAGATTAAACTTGGTATACAAATAGACAGAGACATAATTCATCTAAATTTCAACGTTTTACGCGATTGAGTAACAAACATCTAATCATTTTCATAAAGATTCACATTTTTTTATCAATAGGTGTTTACATTATATTAAGTGTTTTATATCAAATATGTTTAGGGATACTGGGATTAAATAATAAAAAGACAGTAAGTATTACTGAATGATATTTTTGTATTTAAATTAACTGACGAACTAGACATAAAAGAAGTTGTAATCCGTAACAGCGTGTTCGATGTTACTAGGGGCGAGTTTTAATTTAATTATCAGTTAGTCTTATATTAATAGTGCACAATATTTAAGACTACCCAGTGCCATACTAGTACCAGGCCAATTAGAACGAGTTTATTTTGTATTCGATCACGATTATTGTCGACGTATCATTCGATAGATTTGATAAGTTGTAAGTCACTGCTAGAGACGTTGATCGTAAAGTCGCTTTCGAATAGTGTAATCGATTGCAACTAACATAAATGTAAATTCAGTAAATGTAACAAACTCACTAACACCTTTGACGTTCATAAGTGTTACTTTGTGATTTAAGTGAATAAATGATTTTTGACTTTTGTCTTTGACTTTGATTTTGTAAATTCGTACTGGAAGTATAAAAATGGGAATTGCGTTGCAATTATTTATCGATAAACAAGCGCAATGAGGACTTGATCAAAAATGTTGATCATAGCTTTATAATAATTTTAGTTAGTAGTTATTTTTCGCTTAAAATAGTTAACTCGTTGTCTATGGTTATAATGTAAACTTATTTGTTTAAAATATTGTGCACTATCATTCTAAGACATTCGTTACGTATTACGAAATGAATATTACAAAAATAACGTTTAGATAACATAAGACATTGCTTCAGGAACATTCGTGGTACCCGTTTCATTATAAACATTGTAATTTTCACTTAAAACAACGAAACTAAAGTACTAAATAATGAATTAATTATTAATATGTTACATGGTACAACAATGTTTATAATAATCGGTTTAATCTTAGAGAGATCTATATTATAGTAATTTTAAACCGGAATAAAATAATTTCGATTTACAATTTGACACAAAATAAAAGTAAGGTACAAATACAATATTATTGCGGTAAAACATAGTCTATGTTAAAAATAATAATTATAAATTATTATTAATAAGTCTAGGCGAACGTTTCTCGATCAGATCGGAGGCGTTCTGGACAAAGGCCAGGTTAAGAGCTCCTTGAACCGACGGGCGTGTATGAGGAATGTGATGAAAGCGAATGAAGCCAGAGGAGTGTGTCAGGATCATAGCAAATAGAAATCCGTAGTCTCTGCCTACCCCTCTGGGAAACAGGCGTGAATCTATGTATGTATGTATATATTATGTAATAAGTTAATAATCTAAACTGACACACAAAACATCACAATTTTACATTAACGAGTTCCGATTATCTTTCACTGCTATTTAACCTATTGAGTCGCATGGGCACACCGGTGGTCGGACACAATAGATTTTGGATTATGTCTAGTATTCAATGGATTTAATATGGCTCTTGTATACAACGCAGGTAACTTGCATGTCAAGACATTTTAGAGGTCTGCATGCACCATGTAAACGACCGTCGCAAAGTAACCCATCGACCATCTGATTAAATCGCTCTAGTGTCTTGCGCATGTAACCCGATCGATTAACTTACGCATGTAGTTACCTACTTGCGTCGTAAACAAGCACTATTAGTACAGATTCAGAGTGTTTCATGCTCTTTACTACACATATTCCGGCTGCCGGTAAAACAACGTCGTGTTTCATATTTATAAGGCTCAGTAGTCAAAAAACGAATGTGCACCCATGTACCTCGCCATAAGCACTGTCTACCCGGCAGTCAGCGTAAGTGAGAAGATACAATATACCTAAATAGCTACGCTGACGTCATAAAAAAAAGACGTATCTAACAGATTTTTTCGAAATTAAGATCTTTACATATTTGGAATCAGTAAAACAAGACGAGTCTGCCAGTATATTTATTAAAAATGTTTTTTTTTTGGTAGAGACGTCTTTTTTCTTTATGACGGCAGTACGGTATGAAGCGTCAACTTACCATTATTCCGTATCAAAATGTGACTTAAAAACAAAACAAATCTAATATTAAGACGACGGTGCGCCTACTAAAATCCTTAAATATATAAAAATTTTGACAATTAAACACTAAACCAACCAATAATGGTAACGAGAAAATTTGGACATACCAACTTACACTAAGATGCGATTATTGTCGCCAATTTATTGATGAATGTATTATTCTAAGATCAGTATTGGAACTTTGAAGAGTATTTATTTGTTGCAATTATTGCATCGATACTAGATAGTAGCGAACTAAAGATCAACGATTTTTGACGATAGACTACAATTGAAATTCAACTTTATTGCTGACGGATATGGTTGAAATCGACTTAAAAATATTATAGAAGTAATAAATCGCCTAGTCTTTCCTCGCAAGGGACGCAATCCGACTGTATGTAAACCCTAGTACATACTAGCATCTATGTGCCATGTAGGCCTAGGCTGCACTACGGTTTTTTCCCGCAAGCGGTAAACCGCCTGAAACACACACAAAATCAGTCGCGGGAAAAAACCGCCGGTGCGGCCGCTTGCATTAATTCCCTTGACTCACAAAATTACGCGGTTAATAACCGCGGCGGTTTAGTCGTAGTGCAGCCTAGGCCTTACAGGGATATTTAAGCAGTGACTCCAATTATTATCTTAGTAATTAATGCAAAGTTGTAGTTGAATTTCATTGTTACCGAATGTAATATGTTGAATTTTAATTGTCAGTCTCTTCGTCGGCACTCAATTTGTGTGACTAATGGCTCCTGTACACGATGCCGCCGCCGCGCCGTAACCGTTCCGCCACCGCGCCTCTATGTTGTGTATACGGTCGCGACCGCACCGGCACCGCGCCGCCACCGCGTACTCGCCGTTTTTAATATACCACTAGACAGTTGTTAGTAATACATTGCTAGTTGCGAAGGAAAATACGTAGGACGCTGCGTAATGAAATAAGCAAAATCAAACACTGGCGAATAGCGGCTCGGTCGCGAACGTATACACAGTTGAGAGACACGGTGACGGAGCGGTGTCGACGCGGCGGCGGTATCGTGTACTCGAGCGCTAACTCAATATTGTCATAAAGTACGAGTTAATTCGATAATCCCCAAGTTCAAGCTACAAATACTATTCCGTATCATTATTATGAAGCTGTGTATCCATTAATACCCCAATGCCTTACTTAATGGCAATTTTGTGTGCACTTGGACATTAGCAACTTTCGTCATGTCGAAGAGAAAACGTTATCTCTAGCTTAGGGTTGCCAACTTATAGAATTTAGTACCCATAAAATACGGTAAACGAAGTTACTTTTAAATCGACACGAAAAATATGATTTAAATGAATAATAATAATAACTTTATTAACATAATCCTTTTTGTGTAAATAAAGTTATTATTATTATTTTAAATCATATTTTCTTCGCTATTATTGTCTGATCTCGCATTATATTTGTTGTTAGCTACTCGATATTATAAAAGACTTATTTAATGTTTAGTTAACCATAACGAGGTTAAGCAACGCTGGGTGTCGGTCAGTCTATAGATGGGTGACCGCTTAGTGGTCTCATCTCATGTGAGCGTCTCCGTGCTTCGGAGGCACGTAAAAAGTCGGTCCCGGTTGTTGGCAAATTGACAGCAGTCGTTAAGCCATGTCAGAGGCCTACGGGCGGCTTGAACAACTCTTGACAACAGGTTAGCCACTAACCACACGAAAAAAAAGAAAAGAAAGAAGAAGTAACAAAACTGACAGATTACACTTTGGAAGCGGGCTATCAATATAAAGCAAAGTTGGCAACCCTAGCATTAGTCATACTAATTCTCATATGAATACGCAACCTCACAATATAAACATAAGACGAGAAGAAACGAACATTGGGGATACCTGGCTGTTAATATTTAGACGATTGCACTTCAATAGTGATTAAACCATTTCATATATTTCTTGTTTTAAAAGTTGACTGCTAATATTATTTAGACAAAGGAACATTTCGCACTTATAATACAACAGAAACTTATCTGAGTATTATGGATTAAACAAATTTAAACTCCGTTGCAATTACTTGTCATATCTTATGTGGGGGCCAGTCAGTGCAGACCGGCGACACTTCGACCCAGTGGGATCTTTTGTGTCGACACTCTCCCAATAACGACTGCCATAGATGTTCATGGCAGCCGGCACCGACGGCTTAACGTGCTCTCCGAGGCACGGAGCAGGCGATAACTGTCAATCAATACGCACATAATTTCGAAAGTCATATTACTTCCGAAAGTCGGAGGTGCGCGACGTGGGTTCGAACCAGAGACCCTCTACATTGCAGTCTGTTGGTCTCCCCACTGAGCTATCGCTGCTCTGTTGCAATTACTTAATACAAATACAATTTATAGTCATACAATTAGAGTTAAAATTGCCTTATTTCCAAATTTTGAATTAAGTCGCTGTTTTATTAAGAGTGCGAATTATTTGGACCAGTTTAGCTAACACTAACGGACACAGTCTGATAACATCTGTCAACAATCAGTTTTGACAGGAGACGGCAGGTACCAGCTAGTTAAACGATCAGTCGGTACTTTCCTCGCCTCATTACTATTGTTTTAAAATGATCGTTGGCAGATTATATGAGTTAGTTTTAACTAAACTGTGATTATAGGCCAAAACTGCATCAAAAACAAAACATTTAGAATTTGGAAGAAAAAATATTGGAAAATACAGTTTTTACATTCCTATGGGTATTTCGGTACTTTGTAAATTTTAGGGTAATAAAGAAAACAATGTTTAGAGTTTTTGATGCAGTTTTATTGCTGTCAATGTGAACTATTACATTATCACCAATGCGAAGCACTTTGATATGCAGTGAAAAATATAATAAATTAGTACTATTCATTCAGTTAGATTTGGTTCGTCAAAATGCATTTATTTTTTTATTATTTATTACGTACACTATAAGGCTTACCATTCACGGACGATTAGACGCATGAATTATGTCGCGTTATGATTGCAATAAAAAAAATAAGATACAATAATACCCCGAACTTACGCGATAGGTGGGACTGAACGATAACCGCGTAAGTCGAATTCGCGTAAGTCAGGGTACAGTTTAGCATATAAATACATATTGGATTTTAGAAATATAAAATCGCCAACTGTCGTTATTGTGATGTAAAAGACTTCATAAAATCTAAGAAAGTAGTTTGACGACGCATTATCCCCTCAATTCCTGAACAATAGTGCAGGGACAGTAGGTCTAAAATTGATATTTGAGAGTTGTGCGATTATCAAACAAAATACGAATCGAAGAGATTTGAAAATCGCGTAACGCCAAGTTCGCGTAAGTCGGGGTAGCGTAAGTCGAGGTGTTACTGTATACATATAGCTATATATTTTTCTATGTAAATATATAGCTTAAACTTAAATTATTATTTGGACGTACTTTCTGAAAAACATTCCAACCCACAAAGTTAACATTTTGAGATACTTAATCGTGATTGAAGTTCAATCCCGTATTGCTTCTTCATACATGTGGGTTGGGCTACTAAGTCATGATTTCATATTTAGAGTGATAGAAGAGCTACCAAATTTTTCCAGCTAGTAAATAGTAACCCCGTGACTAATTTGCTAATAATTTGCTGTTGTTGTTTTTTGTTTTTTTCTTTCTATTTTGTAAATAATAATTATGTCTTGTTAAAATTGTATTAAGTTCTTAATTTATGTTTAATTTTTATTATTTATAATTATGTACAGAAAATGTTGTGTACATCTATAATAAATATACATATAAGTTTTTATTTTCAGCTTCTTATGTAAACCGATTTTGTATATGTATATAGTTGATGTACTTAAAATAAATAAATAAATAATAATAACTGGATTTTGACCCGAGTGTGGGTTGGAACGTTTTTCAGAAAGTACGTCAATTTGTAGTACACTTTGTAGGCCTTAGTTCCCATGCCAGTGGGTTAGACGATGTCACAGATCTTCGACAATTTTGTAGATAATTAGATCTTGTCACTATGTTTTCCTTCGCCTTTGATGCAAGCGATAATTAATTACTTTACACGCACTTTGACAAGTCAGAGGGAGTCAGATCCTGTAAAAATATCTAGCCTGTTCCAAAGCTTCTCATACAGAGATAGAGTACAATCTGGAAGTGGGATAGGTTAGAAACAGAACTATAATAATATATAATATAATAATAATATAATATTCTATCACATACACACAACACCATCTAGCCCAAACTAAGCAGAGCTTGTGCTATGGGTACTAGACAATGGATAAACATACATATATACTTTTTTTTTGTAAATACATACATAATGTATTATACTTTTTTGTTGCGACAAAATAATCGCACACCACGACTAATCGTCACTCGTCCGAGCGTCCGTGAACAGTTGCAATGTTACAAATCTAAATGATATTCGGTATTCACAGATTATGTAATATACAAACAGACAGGCATATTTACAATTTTTATTATTTTATATATTGATGTGATGTGGACAGAAATGTAAGAGGAACGTTGTAATGTGTATAAATTCAGTCTTATATATTGGTTTTAACTATCATTAAGGCAGTTTTCGTTTAGGAGCGCAGGAGAGGTCCTACAAGTGGAGACAAGAGAGTATTGTCAAATAATATACTTATTCGAAATTATATTTAGGACTTTTATTTTGAGACTAGATGTTCCTGCGGTTTCACCCGCGTTTATTGTTACTGCGCCGCTCCCGTGGGTCGTAGCGTGATGTTGTATAGTCTATAGCCTTCCTAGTTTAAATAGGCTATCCAACACCAAAATATTTTTTTAATTCAAACTAGTAGTTCCTGATATTAGCGCGTTCAAACAAACAAACAAACTCTTCAGCTTTATAATATTAGTACCGAGATATTATTTATTGTGTTGCTGTGTGTTCTAGGTTCGGTGCCCATATGACGAAAGTTTTTTTTTAGCTAAATGTAGCCTTTTGATGTATGTTAAGATCGGGGAATCGCATGTTTGTATTTACTAGGATAATCTCTGTTTCGTGGCAAACTTTTCGAAGATTAAAACATTTACCAAAAAACTAAGCAAACTCAGCACATCTATTTATGAATTACATATTATATTTTTTGTCTGAGATATGAACCCACAATTATCGGCGCTCTGGCAAATTCGGCGAGAAAGACTCACAACGCCATCCTTATAATAAAAGTCATAATTATAATTTATTAACACGTTAATAAAATACAACAAACAAAAAGATACCCGATGTGCGCTTAAAAAATCCAAGCATTGAAAAGACATCAAGCGATTTTGAACCCTATTCATATTGTTATAGTGTCAATGAGGTATATACCGCCTGGCTATTGGTCAGCTGTCACTATAGTTTATACGTGCATGAAATGTTGCTTCAAATATGTATATTTTCTTAACGATTGAGTATCTTTTAACTTATCAATGACATTATGAAACAGGGGGAATTGGGAAAGTATATCTAATACAACTAGGAAATAGTACAGTCAGAAGACAAAATATAAATAAAAGAAATAATAAACATTAATTTCCTCATCACATCAATTATTCATATAATATTGACAATTTGACAACTTGGTCGCTTTATACAAAAACATGTACCGTCAGCAGAACAAATAACTTTACAAAATATTATGTGAATTTAATTTGGTGTTGATAAAACAGAATTACTTTTTACATTGAGAAGCGGCCCGTACCCAGCAGGAGGGCTGTTTTATTCTCATTGTACCAACATGTGTTATGGTGCTCTATCTAAACTGTATCACAGACCCTAAAAGCATACTATTATATTAGACCTAACTATTGCTTTTTAATCGTTGTAAAGCGTTCCGATTCGAGTATTGAATGTTTCATAAATATTTTCGTACGTATTAGGGACACAGATTACGTACATACAGATGGCCGGATCGAAACAGCACGGAATATAGACTTTTACAGAGGTCTTGTTTAAATCGCTCATTTAAAAGACTTTTTATGACTTCTCGCTCACTCTAGTTAAAGAGTTAACGGTAGGTAAGGTTTATCACGCCCACAAATCGCTAGCCATAGTTGTATGACATACGTAATAGGAGGCAAGCCTAACCGAGCATATTTTGAGACTTCGTGCCGCTACTGAATACATCTTGACAGAAAATCTCTATAACACTGACCGACCCGACCCGGAAATTTAACCCGAAATCTCATACACAGATGTTAAACATATTAATTTGGAGCAGCTTATGTTGCCTCGTTTTGTACCGAACCGGCCAGCCGTATTTTCGAAATCTATGTCAGTAACATCAGTTTCTGGTCGATATGAAACATTGCATGGTTTTTATTCGAGTATATTGTCATAAGGCTGTGCACATGCGGCCGACATCAGTTGCTAACTGCAACTGAACCTTTTAATACGTTAACATAAGTTGATAACGTGCTGTTTTTATATTCCCGAAGGATATTGGCAGAGGTGTAACTAGAGACGCCATGTTTAGGTCCCAATCCTTACTTCCTTATTTATTATCAGCTTTTTTATTAATGTATTGGTACCACGCGGACGGAGCCGCGGGCAAAAGCTAGTTGAAAATAAATCAAGCTTATTGACGTTACAGCACAATTCCAAAATGTATACTGCTGCTGTGAATATATATATATATATATATATATATATATATATATATATATATATATATATAAGCATAGGCAAATTCAATACGACTGCACTGATTTGGGCATCAAATCCAGGACCTCATACTCAGTTTTAAAGCGTTGACAAGTACATCTCTGGACTAACAAGACAGCTATACTTTGTACAATTGGCAATGAAAATGAAGTCACGTGAATATGAATTTTGTATTGCAAGACAACTATGTAGTTTCGAACCAACGTCATGTGACGTGTAGCCAACTGGTTTTGACAGGTGTCAGTCGGCGAAATGTATTGCCAATATCATTAGAAAATGCAATGACTGGTGTACATTTTTCACGGCACATATCTTATTATTATATATTATATAACGTTTACTACAATGTCGCATATTCGTTAGTGAGAAACAGAATTCCGTGTAATCAGAATCACATGCAAGCACCAAATGTTATTATGACCCAATTATAAGTATTTTTTCAGAGATTTTGTGCCGAATTTCATAAGTTTGTGCCGAAATTATTAATATCACTTCAATCCTCACTTTAAACAATAATAGTAGCGGCTGTTTGGCACAATTTTTCGAATTATTTCTTTTATAAAAACTTTATACGAACAAATCGAATATTGCTTTAGTATTCCTGCTTAAATGAGTTTATTATAATTTAAGTATTTTTTGTATAACAAAAAATGTTTAGCGTTTGACAGTAATTGCTATGGGTTTCACATCAAATACTTCATAGTGTATTACACCGAACCCAATTTTAGTCCATACCAGATATAACAATACTTATTTATGAAAAGAAATATAATATAATATTACTTATATATAATAATTAGGTAATCTCAAACTGACTGGTATACAATAAAGCCCCAGCCATCCTAAAGAAAAGAGTAAATTAGTTTGTACTATTTCGATTGCTTTCATTTGACAATACTATTTAATAATTCGAATATCCATTATATAATCAATTATATACTTCTATGTGTTTTAAATAACAAATATACAACTTTATGTGGATTTGTCATATAGCAAAACTATTGTTTTAATAATTAATGAGTAACTTTACAAATTAGTATTTTGAGATTGAGAATTGTAGAAATTTTGCGATTTGGCTCTTGTACGCGACGCAGTCATAAACGCAAGTAGGTATGCTTACGCAAGTTTTATGAACCTTATAAATGACTGATGCGAATGCAGTGTAAGTAGCACGGGTGATTCGCATAGATATCCGTGTAGATAACTGACACATGTAGCTTGCGTCAACTACTTGCATCGCGTACTAGTACCAACATGGGATCAACACTTATATGAAAAGATCTTGTCACTTCTTGACTATTATTAAATAATGTATCCAGTTGTACGTACAATAAAAACATGGGATAGATTTTCGACATACCATTGTTGTGGATGTACACAGCACATAGTCACAAAATAGATAGCAATAGATAGCCGAGTCAATACAATACTCGAAAACACGCTCCCACTGTCGGGCTATTACTACTCATAACCAACTTGATCTGAAATCCATACAGGCATATATGTATCAGTGCAATAGTTTTTGCGATTATATTGACGCGGCCATCTGTATTTAAGTAATTTGTGACCCAGTTGAGTTGTTTGCATTTTTTATACAACAACGTCGGCGTTTTATCGCTGAATAAATACAATAATACAGATTGCGACATGGTATCACGTCTTGCTCGACGTCCTGTCTGATTAAAATATGCTACAATTGGGTAATATTGATTGTAAACTCACATTTTTTAAAATAAATACATAATAACGGCAAAATTTAAGACACTGTTAACAATTTTCCTAAACTTATCTGGTACGGACGATCGCAGCGGTACAAAAGGTGGTGTGCTATTACAATTCTGCTGACGACACTAAGTAAACTTACTACTACCGGAGCTTGGCCTGCCTCTGCTGCCACACGGCATACTTGGAGCACGCCGTGTCGATCATCTGGTTCATGTGTCGCGTCAAAGTTGTCGCTAGCGGCGTTAGATCGCGGAGCATTTTCTCCTGGAAAATTGGACATTTTTAATTTAGTTTAGTGAGTGTAATCTTGACTTTTATAAGTATTATTTTGTGACCTAAATGAATAAAAATATTTTCATTTAAACCTGGCGTTTATTGTGGCCTATGGAAGCTTGCAAGAACTGGAAATCGTTTGCGCGTTTCCAACCTTTTAAAAATGGTAGGCTGTATCAGCACCAAGGACTAATCACACTGATTCGCAAATAACAACACAGCGTCTCCTTCAAGAGTATGAAAATCCTATTCATCACAGGAACACAACACAAAATCGTTTAGAAAGAAAAAAGAAAGAATTCATGTTTATTTCGTACAGAGCACACACAATTAGTTAAAACAAAATAAACAAAAAATATTATAAATATTAAAACAAAATGTGTATGCCCTCGCCGAAAAGGGTCACCATCTCAACATTAGCTAGGCACCCAAATTGAGTGCACCAGTTAGCTACAATCTTCTGTAGGCTAGAGGCACTACTTCAGTCAGGCTGCTGCGCTGCTGAAAATTAATGCTGGTATCACCCTAACTCTATTAAACTCTCTACAATTCAAGATATCCGTATATCGACAATAAGGCTATCAACTGCATGCATTTTTATCTTTTACGACTTGTCCAAAGCTTTTGATTGAATTCAACTAATTACGTCATTATGGAACAACCAAAGAAGCTTGCCGTGTTCTAACTTTAAGCTACAAAAATTCGAAAGTCTGTGATAACGGTTCGTACCGTTATCACAGACTCCGGAGATGTCGTCATCTCCGGAGTCCGCTAAGAAAATAGTCTCGCACAGGGGTTAATCCTCGGACCATTTCTTTTGAAACTTACTCATTTTTAATACTAAGGTGTTGATGACCATATAATTATGATATGCCACATACCTCAAAAGGCCTCAATTTAACGTTCCTAAACCTGAGCAGCGCCTCGTAGAACTTCTCAGCTCTCACGGCGTTGTCCTCGGCGTCGGTATTGGCGCCGGGCTGAGGGAAGCACCGCCACAGTTCCCGCAGCAACTCACCACCAGAGAGGTAGATGCGGTGTAACTCAGACTTTACGTCAGAAGGTATTAGCTCTGAAAGCAATATATTAGATTATTTACTTCTGGGTACAGGATCTTGCGCGTTAGCATAATTGTACCAAGGTAAGGTATATGTTACAGCAAATATCCTTCGAGAATAAAATAATAGAGCTTTTATTTTTAAATATTGTTATGAAAAATAGTGGGGATATGTAGCTGTCTCCCTCGCACGTTTGCAAATAACGGTTATATCACACAAAATATTGTGTATATCGTATGTATTTTTTTGCTTTACATCGTCATTCGTCGATTATCTAATTTTACTAGATTTGAAACGTTCTTATTCAGTTATTTATTTTTGTGTGATTTTAATAAATTTTTTGGTCTAAAATTTTGGTAAAGTATGTTTTGACAAATATAATAAATAAATTGAGTCATATATTCTGTTAAAGAATGTGACCTTCATTTTTTGCTGTTATTGTCATTAGGCACTAGAGTGTACTAAAGTAACGCAAATCCGTATAGAGTAGTTTAATTTCAAAGTAACGCGGGATACGTCTGCTAGAAGTTGTATTACATAAAATTTTGTGAACTAGCAATGTTAAAATATCTACTAAAACCACAGAGTCGTCCATGCAATGTCTCTCTTCTGTGAAGTTAGGTGTGCTATAATTTAACAATGGAATACACCAGTGTTCGTCATTTTGTAGAGTGCTAGTAGTGACAGTTAGGCATATACAGTACTTACGCGACATGGAGGCGGCGCACTGCGGTCCCGAAACGAGTACACCGTCTCAAAAATCTGTATCACTTTCGCCTTGCGAGATAATAACTTGAAAATTTGGACATAATATATTATTGAATATATGGGCTTTCAAATGAAATATGATTTAGTTTAATAAACTTTATTATATAAACAAGATTTAAATATAGATTTGACGTAAATATTACAAAAGATAATAAAATTATGAAATAATTAATATTTAAAAAGTCAACCATCGTTGTTTTTTTATTATTAATCAGAGCATAGTATATTATTTATACAATTATTCACTTTTGGGAAGACCTAAGAGCGTTTTGGCTTCATCAAACAACTCCTTACCTACAATAATTGCTGGTGTTCTTAGGCTTGAAATATATGGATCTGATGTAAATAATTAATGTAGAACATCTTCATTAGTTGCTGAACGAGAACATTTCCTACAATCATGCAGGCGGTATAACCTTAATAATCCGTATTGAGATTTTGTTAAGTTCAAGTCAATAAATAAACTCAAAGCTTCGTCTTTTAAATAATAAGTGACTGATTCCTTATTATATGTCATCTTCTTAAGGACGTTCTTCTTGTATTCCTTGGGTAAAAGTCGTAAAATATTCAGAATAGAAACTTCATCTGATTCGGCAATTAACCGTAAATGTTGGACAGACGCGTTATGTATGAATTCGAATCCATATTCCTGTGCAAGTTCCATATTTTTTCGATTTTTTTGATTTTTCTGACGAATCTTCATAGGTTTTCGGAGGTCGAACACGTTCACCTGAAGAAGTTGAAGGAGGACTTTCACCAAATGTTACCTTGAATTCACCATCCAACCAAGTACTGTAATCCTTACTAATATTATAAATTCGAAAGTAACTCTGTCTGTCTGTCTATCTGTTACCTTTTCACGGCTAAACCACTCAACCGATTTCAATGAAATTTGGTACAGATATAGTTTTAAACCTGGGGAAGGACATAGGCTTCTTTTTATTCAAGTAGGTACCACGCCGGCGGAGCCGCGCGCAAAAGCTAGTTTCTTATAAAGCGTTCTTTTTCCTTCTCACCTTACACATCGTTAGTTAAATTTTGATACAATTTTTCTTTACACTTGCTCTAAATAGGTATATTAGCATTTTCTAATGACAATGTAAAAGCGTCTATCAAATATTTTTTTAAATCAGTATCTATTATTTGTGCTGTGCCAGAATTTATAAAAAGGTCACACAAGACCCAACGAGCACAAGCAACTCATTGTGATAAATAAATTGATTAAAAAATTTTCAAATATTGCTAAGTTACTTTGTGAATATTAGCCTATGAATTTTAACTTGAATATATATCATTTGAATAGAAGTGCAGTTTGCAATATGTTTATGATCTCGTGGTTGCAATATCTTTTGCTGATATTGACGGAAAATATTTTAATTACTTACCCGCACTTGTTACTATCGACATATCACTTAAGTTCCTAGGTACCACAAAATTAACTGTGTTGTTTTATCATGGTTTTAATTATCACACGCCATGAATAAATATTATTTTATTGTGTTCATTTTATTGATACTATCGGAAAATAATACCGTAGAAACAAAATCTGAAAATTTACTTGGTCTCATATTTTTGGGTCTGACAAAAAAAAGAGCAAAAAGGAACAAAAAATTCTATTTCCCTGGAAGGTAGAGTAATTAAGTATTTGAATGAGATAAATAACAAGACAGCGGCAAACAGCGCTAAACTTCGAATGTCCATTTGAAAATCAAGATCAACACATAAACAGAGAGGCATCTTCAAACGAGTTTGTTGGCTTACACAAAATATATATTATTGTGATTATACATATACATATAAAGTACTTACGAGGCGGCGTGATGGTGCCTCTTCAGTGCTCCACCAGGACTGAGCTCGCCCAGCGCGCCCACCGCGGCGCCCGCGTATGCGCGGACCGGCCGCTGGCACTGCTGCCCGCTAGACTACGCCTGGTGGTACAAATACCTTGTACATATACAGTACTTACGCGACATGGAGGCGGCGTGTTGGTGCCTCTTCAGTGCTCCACCAGGACTGAGCTCGCCCAGCGCGCCCACCGCGGCGCTCGCGTGTGCGCGGACCGGCCGCTGGCACTGCTGCCCGCTAGACTACGCCTGGTGGTACAAATACCTTGTACATATACAGTACTTACGCGACATGGAGGCGGCGTGGTGGTGCCTCATCAGTGCTCCACCAGGACTGAGCTCACCCAGCGCGCCCACAGCGGCGCCCGCGTGTGCGCGGACCGGCCGCTGGCACTGCTGCCCGCTAGACTACGCCTGGTGGTACAAATACCTTGTACATATACAGTACTTACGCGACATGGAGGCGGCGTGGTGGTGCCTCATCAGTGCTCCACCAGGACTGAGCTCACCCAGCGCGCCCACAGCGGCGCCCGCGTGTGCGCGGACCGGCCGCTGGCACTGCTGCCCGCTAGACCACGCCTGGCGGTACAAACAGCTTGTACAACTTTTAAACTTAGCAGACTGAAGCTACTATGTTGGAAGTATCGACGGTTGCGACCGTTTACGATAACCGCGGTGGACTATATCACGGGCTGACTTTAATCAAGCTGTAGATTAAATGGCCGGGTATCAAACAAAGTGCGTCAATTAAATAGAATTATTTTTCCAGAATTCCTGAATTGTCCACTTAATACTAGAAAAGTTTGCCAACAAGTGAGTTATACCAATATTGCAAACTCCAAACTTGAATAAGATACATTTTAGATTAGACACATAATTTACTGTATTCGTTTTGGATGATTTATCAAAGGCATTTGACACTATCAATCACGAAATTATTCTATCTATACTTTTCTAACGTATGATCTCCCCAAACCACTTCAATAAAATAAATACTATATTCGTAGGCACCAACAGCTAATTGAAACCAATAAAGCAAAACAGAATTAGTGTGACCTCGGCGGTGGTGTGTCACAGGGTTCTATACTTTGCCTCTTCTATTTTGAATTAATCGCATAAGTCAATATTTATGCAGAACCCACCTGCTGCTCGCAGACGAAAATAAAAGGGAGAGCAGACAATGGAATAAAGTGGTACAAGTCGAGAATTTAAAAAAAATTTGCTTATAATAACTTGTTAAACATGGCATCATTTTCACCAATAATTTTTAAAGGATAAGACATATCGATAATTCCCATCGTTAAAAATCTCAGCTTACACATTCAAGCAACACTCAGTTGAACATCCTTTGACTTATCTCTAATTCCTTTTAGATCGGCAAAGTCTGATTGATAATCCAGGTATTGCAAAGATCATAGGTCACGACAATAACTAACCATCACCGGGGACTATTGATATATAAGACCCGGTTCACATATTCAGAAACGAGTCGTTTTACCTATGGCCCAGTAAATTTACTGTCAGTAAGTAAAACGTCTGTATATATAAACCGGGCCTTAAACAAAATCTTCTACTAAGGGCATGCTTGTGCTCCTCATAATTAGCTAAATTCAAATTTTATGATTCTGATTAGTTCCTTAGACTATATTAGATGAATAAGTATTGACTTACTTGACATATAGACGCAAGTGCTGATAGAGGTGGGGGATTGGTTGTCTGTATGTGTGTTTGATGCGTTTGCGTCGATGGTCCTAAAAGATATCGTTCTACCTGCGAAACAGATAATTATAATGTATTTTTACATTCTTATTCATTTTATAAGAAAGAAAGAAAGACTATTTATTTTGGCACACAAGGGCACGCACTAAACACAAAGAAATAAAAAACAAAAGTATACAAATTACAAAATAAAAAAATAAAAAACAGAACAATAATAAAACAAATACTAACACTATAATTTAATTTCTGCTCACTGGCAACACCACAACTTCCGCTTAACTAAACGGAAACTGCCTCCATTCAGGTCAAGGCTAGTATTGTCAGTGAGCAGCGATACAAACAATAATATAATATTAAATTATTTAAGTATAACATAAGTTTAAAAAGTTATATTATAACTAGAGATCGGATAATCATATGCATATTTACCTAAAGTTATTTTTCGGCTAACATTTTATGGAACAGTATTCTAAGAATATTTTTATTAAAAATAAAATACTGGAATTGCTTAATTAGTCGATAATTTACATTAAATTTACAAAAAAAAATTATTTACATTAAACTTAAATTAATGTACTTAAATATGTATGTATTATTATTGAACTCACTCCTATTTATTTATTTGTTATGGATATCTTAGAATATATTTGGGACGGCCTCGATGGCGTAGTGGTTAGTGTAACCGACTGCCACGACTGAGGTCGCGGGTTCGATTCCCGCACAAGTCAAACATTTGTGTGCACGAACATTGATGTTTGTCTTGGTCTGGGTGTTTCTATGTATAATATGTATGTATTTACAAAAAAAAAGTATATAAGTATATTTATCCATCGTCTAGTACCCATGGTACAAGCTCTGCTTAGTTTGGGCTAGATGCTGTTGTGTGTATGTGATAGAATATTATTATTATTTATGATTTGTACATACGAAAAATACATAGAAAAAAATTAAAGATTATTAGTATTTATCGATAAAAAAGCGCTTTCCATAATATAGCCAACACCTGAACTTTAGGTAAATATGCATCCCATTATCCGATCTCTAGTTATAACATATCTTAATCGTTTTTTTTTATATTGATCATATCTATATTCAGATGTTCATATTCTTGTTAGCTATAATATGTGCCTTTTGTTATGACAGCGTGATTTTAGTTAACTCGCTTTTTTTGGATTGTATTGTCATATACGTGAGCTGTAACTCCAGGTTATTCGTCAGTCTGGAAATGGTTGCCAATGAATTGATAACAGACGAAAATACAAGCCAATTTAATCGCGATTGTAATTAGAATTTTGTAAGCTTTCAAACATTACCAGAACTAACGTGGGCTTTCTGCTCTCCACCTCTACATAAATATTAACCATTCCAAATCACATATTTCTCCGTGTGAGCAAAAGGTATTTACAAACAAAGTTTTATATTCATGTACATATACTAGATGTTCCCACGGTCTCTACCGCGCTTATCGTTACTGCGCCGCCCCCGTGGGTCGTAATGTGATGTTATATTGCCTATAGCCTTCCTCGATAAATGAGCTATCCAACACTAAAAGAATTTTTCACTTCAGACCAGTAGTTCCTGAGATTAGCGCGTTCCAACAAACAAACAAACTTTTTAGCTTTATAATATTAGTATAGATAACTTACTTTAGATAATTTCAACTCCTGCGCATCCTCATTCGTGTCTTTATCTTCTAGGTCTTCGTAGTGTATCTTTTCTAATATTCTTTTCTTCTTCTCCGGCGGTTCTGAACTACTTGGCTCGTCCGCCGGTCTCTTGTCGGTGACACCGTTCGTATCTTTGACGCCGTTTTCAACAACTTTGTTGTTATTCGTCGTTTTACTACTACTGTTATTATTATTATTACTAGAATTTGTTTTATGACTAGCTTTGAGCACCTGGAATTATGAAAACATAAAAGATAAGTTTTTGATCGATTTTCAAAATTACTTAGTCAGATAGAAAAAATTACCACAATTAAACTTGATTAGTTATAAAGCGGTAGAATACAATTATTATAGACTAGCTTTTGCGCGCGGCTCCATCCGCGTGGTACCTACATGAATAAAAAGTAGCCTATGTCCTTCCCCAGGTTTTAAACTATATCTGTACCAAATTTCATCTAAATCGGTCGAGTGGTTTAGCCGTGAAAAGGTAACAGACAGACAGACAGTTACTTTCGAATTTATAATATTACAAGCTTTATCGCGCGGCTCCGCCCGCGTGGCACTTACATCAATAAAAAGTAGCCTATGTCCTTCCCCAGGTTTTAAACTATATCTGTACCAAATTTCATCTAAATCGGTTAAGTGGTTTAGCCATGAAAAGGTAACAGACAGACGGACAGACAGACGGACAGACGGACAGACAGACGGACGGACAGACAGACAGACAGAGTTACTTTCGAATTTATAATATTAGTAAGGAAGTAAGGATGATCCCTCAATAATCAGACTAAAATACATTGCTATAAAAACAAGCACCATCTATAATAAACAAACGGAAAGAAATGGATATGTTCGTTGTGTTTCGTTCTAACTTCAATTATTTTTTTTGTTTTTACTTATGCTTAACTATTGACTGTACGAGAGTCAGTAGTTGAGTTAGAATATCATGAATAATATAAGCAATTATATTTATGTGTACTTATTAATTATTTTTGTAAATAAGTATTTGCATTCGTTTGCAGCGATACCTCAGTGTGGAGACTAACAGATTGCAATGCAGAGGGTCTCGGGTTCGAACCCACGTCGCGCACCTCTGACTTTCAAAAGTTATAAATTATGACTTTTCGAAATTATGTGCGTGTTGATTGACAATTATCGCCTGCTCCGTGCCTCGGAAAGCACGTTAAGCCGTCGGTCCCGGCTGCCATAAACATCTATGGCAGTCGTTATTGGGAAGTCAGTGCCCTCTAATATCCTGACACTGGTCTAGCTTTAGGGTATCGTTAGCCTTCGGATTGCGAAGGTCAGATGGCAGTCGCTCCGTGTAAAAATTGATATCTAGTCAAATCCGGTTAGACTAGAAAGCCGACCCCAAGTGACTTGTGAATAATAAAGGCTAGGGAGAAGAAGTATTTTCATTTTTCATAAATCTTCGGACTCACTTATGTACTTTTTGTTAGTGTTGCCTGTTACCGTAACTCAATTACCCACTGTAAATTACGCACTGTATTTTTTATTTTTTTATTTTGCTCGTCAAAATTACCACACTCCACCTGATGGTAAGCAGTCGTGTGGTCTAAGAGGCCTGAGAAGATGCTTTTTCACGCCCCGCTTAAATAACCCAGGATTGAAGGAAGAAGGAAACACGTGCCTTGGCAGAGAATTCCATGCCTTGGTCGTTCGGCAGAGGTATGAGGACCCAAACTTTTTGGTACGCGCTCTAATCGACTCTACCGTGTAAGGATGGCATCTGAGCCCAGCACGCGTTGTTCTGGATAGGAAAGGGGAGGGCGGGATAAGGTGGAATAACTCTTCAGAGCACTCCCCGTGGTATATTCTGTAGAAACATGCCAATGAGGCAATGTCCCTACGGAGTTGCAGAGGTTCCAGTGAACTCGTGACCTCTGGATCTCCGATGATACGGACAGCCCGCCGCTGTAACCGGTCGAGAGCGTCCAGCAAGTACTGCGCGGAGTCATCCCAAAGATGAGAACAGTACTCCACGCAAGGGTGCACTTGTGCCTTATACAATAGGCACAGTTGCCCAGGCGTGAAGACCCGCCTCACCCTGTTCAGAACTCCGAGTTTTCTCGAAGCTTGCTTAATGACGCTCTCGATATAGGTTTTCTGATTAAGGGAGCGGCAAAGATCTATACCTAAGATGGAGAGATAGTCACGTATCACCAGTGGAGTGTTCTTCAGAGAAGGGAGGGGAAGGAACGGAGACTTTTTTGTTGAGAACGCGCATGCCTGGGTCTTCTTGGCGTTGAACTCGACCAAGTTCTTGGCACCCCATTCATAGATGCGGTCCAAGGTCTGGTCAAGTTCAACGACAAGATTCTGCCTTTTCCCCTCAACCTCAGCCTGTTTGGCCCCAGGATGTCCGAGATATCGCCCATGCACGGTACTGTCGTCCGCATAACAATGTATGTAGGTGTCCCTATCATATTATAATATTATAGCATTTAGTTTATCCTATTTATATATTTACACTCAACAAATCAATAAACACACTTATTATAATAATTCATATTTATATTACGTATTTAATTATACTCACACAGACAGTACTAACACACGTTACACATTCATTCATCACACAATACAACATATATTTTACATCAGCCGAGCATCGATGCCTGGAATATTAGCAGAAGCAGCCGTGTGCGCCTGCGCCGCTAAACCGCAGCGGCCACCGTCGGCTCTCGGTAATCTTCGCGCCTACTCGTGCCACCTCGTATGTGGAGGGGTCGCTCGAGCCGAGGCCCGAGCCACGCCTGCGAGCGCCGCGCCGCCGCCAGTCGCAATCTTGGTACTCACGCGAAGCCCACGCTCGGCTGCTCCGCGCGCCCGTCGAGGCACTCAATGTTTTGTATGATTTACGTATGTAATCAGTATTGAGAATATAATAATAAATTCGTTACATCGCCTATCTTGTTTCCCTTCGCCTCTGGAGTACCCTAAAATGTATGTTGCCGAGATTCAACATATCATTGATATGCAGAAGAAAGAGCGTAGGGGATAAGACAGAACCCTGAGGCACTCCTGCATTGACCTGCATAAATTTGGAAGCGCGACCGTCGCAAAGGACCCGAATACGACGCTTCTGCAGGAAACTTGCAATCCAGGTGCACAGTTGAGGGGGCAAGCCATAGGCCGGAAGCTTGGAAAGAAGAGACCGGTGCCAGACTCTGTCGAAAGCTTTGGCTATGTCAAGGCTGATAGCCAAAGACTCGCCGTGCTTGTCCATAGCTTCACCCCAGAGGTGCGTGACGAACGCTAGAAGATCACCCGTTGATCGTTTAGCCCGAAAGCAGTATTGGCGATCATTGATCAACGATTGATCCTCCAGGTAGCGGACAATTTGGGTGTTTATAATCCGCTCGAACACCTTGGAGAGCACCGAGGTGATAGCTATGGGACGATAGTTGCTTGGCTCGGAACGGTCCCCCTTTTTGGGAATCGGTTGAACGTTCGCCTCCTTCCAAGCCTCAGGCACAATGCCTGCGGCGTAAGACGTCCGGTATAGGCGCGTAAGCGTGGGAGACAACTCCGCTGCACATTTTTTAAGGACCACAGCTGGGATGCCGTCAGGTCCACTGGCTTTCCGAACATCGAGAGACTGCAGTATCGCACGAACGGTTCGTTGCCTGATACATATATCAGGCATGGTGTAGCCGCAGTTGGCAATGTTAGGTGGCTGCGAACCGCAGTCATCGATTCGGGAGTTGGCCGCAAAGAGATTTGCAAGCAGATCTGCTTTCTCCTGCGGCCGATGAGCCAGTGATCCATTCGGATACCTCAGAGGGGGCAGCAAGGTCTGGCAGAAGTTGGACTGCACGGCTTTGGCCAGGCGCCAATAGCTACGACTGCCCGTAGGATGCGCCATGAGTTCCTGGCCGAACCGTGCGACGCGCTGGGCATCCGCTCTTAAGTATGCCCTCTTGCAGACCTTTGTGACTTGGTTGAACGCTGCCTTCAGATGATCCACGTTAGGGTCGTGGAGAGTGCGAGCCCTGGTCCAAGCGCGGTACGCTGTCTGTTTGCGTTCAACAGGATCAGCGCATTCACGACCGAACCAGGGCCTTTTCCTGCCGCCGCTCGTGACATCACTGTATGGAATATAATATTCCATACCCAGGATGATTTCACCAGCGACAGCAGTAGCGCTCCCTGATGGATCCCTGTTCTCAAAGCAGCGTTGAGCCCAAGGGATGGATGCGAAGTACTCCCGCATTCCATCCCAGTCTGCCGACGAGTAGTGCCACAGTCGTCGTCTTGCCTCCTCGGGTCGTGGGGGCGTAACAACAACAGCTGTGGCACAAACCAGACAGTGGTCTGAGGTGCCCAGAGGAGGACGAATCGACACACTGTACCGGTTCGGGTTACTCGTCAGCAGCAGATCGAGCAGAGAGGGCGCCTGACCTGCAATGTCTGGTATCCGGATGGGCTGGAGTACCAGTTGAGACAGGTCATGCGTGAGAGCGAACGCATGGGCAGTTCGTCCCGCGTGGTCTGTTTTGGGAGAACCCAACCAGGTCTCATGGTGGGCATTGAAATCTCCCAAGAACACCAACTCAGCGTTCGGAAACCGCTCCTGCGCGTCGTCTGCCGCCTGACTCAGGTAATTGAAGAGTCGAGTTGTCTCAGCGTCTCCTGAATGGGATCGGTAGAGGCACATGTAGATTTGGCTGAAAGAGCCATGATCTACGTGTACCCAAAGGACAGAGAAGGAAGGGTCCTCTAGGCATTGTAGACGGCGACAGCAAATATCCGCCCTAACAAACAAGCATACCCCGACTTTCGCGAGGAAACACTCCTCTAGCACGTAGCCGGGATATTGCAGGTAGTTCGTGTCTGCAGGACGGCGTATTTGTGTCTCCGTTAGAAAAAAATGTATGTACTTATGCAGTAAAACTAGTTATATTTTATCTCGCTTACCCGTGCCATATGTGAGGAAGACAAAACACACTGGTTACACGAGTGTTACAGAAATTAAATCCAATATACACACATACATAAAATGTAGGATTAAATATAATGACCACCAAAAATAGTAATCGCGCAGCAAAATATGCTTACTAAAATATATCATAACGAGCACCTATACGCCTCAAATCACTGCATTCTGTCTCGGAAGGGTTAGGTTATATTAGGTTCCTTCTTAAACCCAACCAAAAATAGGAGCCCGGGCTGCGTCGACTTATTTTGATCTCTTTAAATAATTTGCTGTGCAATTTGGTGATAATTTACTATTTTTGACTGTTATATTTTAGTATATCTGGTGATAAGTTAAACATAAGCCATAAAATATTATAGTCACGTATTTACTTCTCAACTGAATCTGTTAATCGTTGTTATAGAATGATGTCATAATAATACGTACCATAATAGAATGTTGGTTGAACCGCTTAATCATATTCCTATGTATGGAGGTGCTGTCACCCCGCTCCTTCTCGGGAGGAGCGTCGTCTTCGTTTGGGAGGAGGGGAATTTGTTCCGTGAATTGTGGGAGGTCAACCTGGGTACACAAAGATAGCTTATAAATTTACACATATAAATATATCTCTCACTTTTATACAGCTGAATATTTCGTAGTTAAACCGTTCAGAGCCCAGAACTCCCTCTACGTGTCGAACAAAAATCGGACATGAGTTCTGGGCACACGAACGTTTGTTTGTTCTCATAGGGCGAGTGCTGGGCATTAAAAGGGTTAAAGAAAGTCTCGGATTAGCAGAGACATACCTTCGCCCATGTGGGTAGAATTAAGTTGCGAAGAGAGGATTTACTCAGTTCAAGTATTTTCAGAGATCTTTATCTGTTTAGTCTTGGTTAATAAGCAGCGATAGCTCAGTGGGGAGACCAACAGACTGCAATGCAGAGGGTCTCGGGTTCGAACCCACGTCGCGCACCTCTGACTTTCGGAAATTATATGACTTTTCAAAATTATGTGCGTATTGATTGACAATTATCGCCTGCTCCGTGCCTCAGAGAGCACGTTATGCCGTCGGTCCCGGCTGCCATGAACATCTATGGCAGCCGTTATTGGGAAGTCAGTGCCCTCTAATATCCTGACACTGGTCTAGCTTTAGGGTATCGTTAGCCTTCGAGTTGCGGAGGTCAGATGGAAGTCGCTCCGTGTAAAAACTGATATCCAGTCAAATCCGGTTAGACTAGAAAGCCGACCCCAAGTGACTTGGGAATAAGAAAGGCTAGGGAGACAAAGTCTTATTATAAAATGTTAGACATGCCACTGATTGAAGACATTTTTTCTAAGTCGGTTATAAATAAAATATATAAACATAAAAGTGATATACGTACTGTAAGATCTAAGGTAGTATGCCTCATAGCTGAGGCGATCGCTTGGTCGTCCAACTTGGCACATTCACCAAACAGATCTTTACTAGAGGATGAGGCTATGCGGTCCCTGCAGACAAAAGACAAATAGTCAGCCTCGATGGCGTAGTGGTTAGTGTAATCGACTGCCACGCATGAGGTCGCGGGTTCGATTCCCACACAAGTCAAACATTTGTGTGCATGAACATGAATGTTTGTCTTGGTCTGGGTGTTTCTATGTATAATATGTATGTATTTACAAAAAAATAAAAACATTATATATGTATGTTTATCCATTGTCTAGTACCCATAGTACAAGCTCTGCTTAGTTTGGGCTAGACGGTGTTGTGTGTATGTGGTAGAAAAAAAAAAAAAATGTTCATTAAATATTTCACAATTTTGCAAAATGTTTTTTTATACAACCAAGCTGGCAAACAAGCTTACGGCCCACCTGAGGGTAAGTGGTCACCGTAGCCTATGGACACCTGCAACACCAGAGGCATCACTTGCGCGTTGCCGACCCTTTAGGAAAGGCAGTAGGAAAGAGAAGGAGCGGGAAGGAGGAAAGAGGGTGATAGGGCCTCCGTCATTCTCACTCGCCGAACGAAACACAACAGTAGGAATACTGGTATTTCACGTCGATATTCTGTGAGAGGGTAGTCCTTCCCCGGTCGAGCCGGCCCATTCAAGCTGAAATCAGCGAGGCTCTACTACCTATAAAAATTCTGTACTACATAGATTCTCTTCTGTACTAGGTAATAAAAATCTTAAATATATGTTAAAAATTGAACTTCAGTCTTTTTTTACATAGATTCAGAACTTTTGGTATCCATAATGGGGTCGCTTACTAAAATCTATATGTATGCCAAATTTTAGCACTATATTTTAATAAGTATTGCAAAGGTTTCAGGTAAGTACATGCTGAGTTTAAAGTACGGCGCTAATTTTAGCTGGGTCCATAAAAAAGTAAACGGATACCGCAGGCAAGCACTATTTGGCTGCGATCTTCTATATATAATTTGGTACTGGCTATAAGGCTGTTTTAGCATGTAAGTCAAAGTCAAAAATCTTTATTTCCATAAAAATGATTGAACATTTCTCGGTCACGACAGTTTCAAAATATGATTTATAAGAGTTTAGCATTGACAAAAAGACTAGTTATTTTCTTTTATAATAAATAGGTATTCGGTTTGCACATAACTTGTATTATTTTGACCACCTAACTAGAGAAAATGTTTGGATTGCCTAATCTATCAAAACACTAATATGGGTTATCTAGGAGTCGGTATCTAGACAGCAAATCCGTACCAAAAAACAAATGCCTTAACTACTGAACAAATGCCGTAATTTTATAAACTCACCTATGGAAATAATGCGATTGAAAAAACTTGGTCCAAAACTCAGCTTCCGTCATCTTGTTAGGTACGTAGTCTATGTGTTTCTTTCTAACAGCGGGGTACGTTTTGAATATCGCGTCTATTATATCTTGAGTGAGGTTGTATTTGAGGCCGTTGCACCCGTCAGTCTGTGGTTGAATGTCGGCTAGGAATGCGCCGGATACACCTGGAAATTAACAAGTAATATTCGTTTTTGTTAATATATGTTATTTGGCCGATAAATGTCGACTGTTTCATTGGTCTAATGCATTAATTCCCAAAGTCGTCCAGGTGGACCCCCAGCGGTCCACGAATCACTCGACGGGGGTCTACGTTGGCGTGACAAAAAAATGGGGGCGCACAATTCGTAAGTCCACGAAAATTTATTTGCTTTCGATAGTGAAGAACTAAAATGTTGGCTTGACTTCACCGACTGTTCGACAAGCTCAGCCACTGTTACTTGTATAAACTTGCATATGCCATAGTTTATTTTTACTTGCATGAACTTGTTTAGCTGCAGGGGGTCCACCGTAACCAGCTACATTTTGTAAGTGGTCTATGAGAAAAAGTCTGGGTACCTCTGGTCTAATGGTATAATTTTGCGGCGGTCGTGGATGATTTAGATTCCTCTGTTACGTTATTCAGTCTGTTGTGTTTTGGAAATAACAGAAGTATATTGATACGTACAAAATAATTATTGAAAAATTTATTCTTTTTAAAAATCAACTATAAGAACTAAAAATAAATAATTTCTTACATACATACATACATAGATTCACGTCTGTTTCCCAGAGGGGTAGGCAGAGACTACGGATTTCCATTTACTACGATCCTGACACACTTCTCTGGCTTCATTCACTTTCATCACATTCCTCATACACGCCCGTCGGTTCAAGGAGCTCTTAACCTGGCCTTTGTCCAGAACGCCTCCGATCTGATCGAGAAACGTTCGCCTAGGTTTTCCTCTTGCGACTGTTTCATTCACACTAGCCTTATAAACTTTCTTAGTCAGTCTTTCCTCGTCCATTCTTTCTACATGTCCAAACCAGCTTAACATACCCTTTTCTATTCTTGTAACTATATCCACTTTCATGCTGCATCTCTCTCTAATCACACTATTTCTTATTCTATCTTTCAGAGTCACACCACATATGCTTCTCAACGCTCTCATTTCTACAGCATTTATTCTGCTCTCATGCTTCTTTTGCCATACCCAACTTTCACTTCCATACATAAGTGTGGGCACTAATAGTCCTCTATGAACAGCCAAACGTGCCTTTTCGGATACATTTCGACTGTTCATAAAAGCGCGTAGAGCTCCATTCACTTTGTTGCCAGCAATCGTTCTCCTTTCAATATCTCCCTCATGTTTACCATCCCTTGTAAACAAAGTACCCAAATATACAAAATCTTTCACTTACTCCACTTTTTCTCCATCAATCATAATATTACACATCGTCACGCAATCTTCCTTTTCAAATACCATTACTTTCGTCTTGCTTACATTTATTTTCATTCCTTTACTCTCAAAAGCACCATCCATAATAGTTACCATCGCCTGCAACTCTTCCGCCGATGACGCAAGTATTACTTGGTCATCGGTATAAAGAAGACATTTGACAAGTAACTCATTCATTCTTAATCCCCATTCACAATCTTTTAAATCTTTCAAACAATTGTCCATGTATAGGTTAAACAGCCAAGGTGACGCTACACATCCTTGTCTAACACCTTTATCGATGATTTCTTATAAGTAAATAATTGATTTTACCTATACCTATTAATAAATATGTATCTCTAGCCACCGCGAAAATACATACATAAAAGCATAATGTATAGTGTAAATTAGAGGTACCCAGACTTTTTTCTCATAGAACACTTTCAAAAATTTGCTGGTTGCGGTGGACCCCTTGCAGCTAGATTTCTACCATATTCTTTATAAAAAATATGATCATTTCTCTACGGGCTGACCTTTTTTTTTGCTTAATATATTATCTGCCTACATTGATAGGTAAAGTCAAGCCAACATTTTAGTTCTTCACTATCGAAAGCAAATAAATTTTCTCGTGGACCCCCATTTTTTTGTCAAGCCAACCTAGACCCCGTCGAGTCTACCCTGGACCCCTGGGGGTCCACCTGAACCACTTTGGGAACTAATGGTGTAAATTATACATGAAAATATTCAAGAATACACATACCAGCTTCTTGTTTAATATTATTAGATTCTGTATAGTTTTTTAACGTGGGCGTATTCCAGTATTCCTCGCTGTTGATCACCTTTGATATCACTAAATCTTCGTACAAATGCTTCAGCGTGGGATGTAAGGACAATAACCTGAGAACAATACAGCATATCTTTAATTAAATAAGTATGGCTTTTCTAGAAATCTCCAGAAACGGTTTACCCGCGTATAAAAGGCCAGACCAGCGCTCGCCAAGTCAGTTTACAATCGTAAGCGGTCAAGTTTGAAGCAGTTATAGTGGAAAAGTGTATAAGTAGTGTGTGTAGTGTTTTAAGTTTAATTGTGTGCTAGAATAAAACGTGTTTTAGTCGGTAATATTGTTTACATTCTTATCCGTCGAACCCAGCACGTAACAATATAATAGAACATCTGTCCCAACTTGCTATAAATAGAAAGGTCGGGTAGTCGAGTTAGTATTTCCAGGTCTGTAATTTTAAAAGCAATACCTGGATCCATGAGATGACATTTTTAAGACAAATTCATTTAATGTCTTTTCTACTTAAAATACAATTATCCTTAATTATAATAACATTAAAATATATTTAGAACGATACACTTTACTATTTAATTATTTGTATGTCAAAGTTAAGTGAAATTTGATGACTATTTGATTTAAAAGAAATATAAATATATATTTTTTAAATCAAATAGTCAGTATAAGGTATTAAATTGTTATTTAAGTAATACTTAATAAATAATTGAGTAAAAAACTGTATAATAGATTGGGATTCAGGATCTACCTTGCGCTTCGTTCGGTTTGACGTATAAAAGAAGGTCCAGGATGAAATTTGTAAAGAATTTTATTCTCTACAACTTAGCTACAACTTAACTTACTTACATAGGAGGCAGAGAAAACGAGATATTCTTAAAAAACTGATTTTTCGACCTTTGACCTTGAATATCTAAGGACTCTCACAATTTTGAGGCAACATTTGTAATGCTAAAGGTCTGTACAAAAATTCAGCTTATTCCGTTTGATTCCGAGGTTGAAACCTTTTATGATCTAAGACGACTGTACTAAAACAGACACATCCGACAGTAAATATACATTTTCTTTTTAACAATGTCAGTCAAAGGTTACCCAAACGCGTTCATTCTGAATCTAAAAATAGCACGAGAATTACGGTACAGACGAAATTTTCTGGATTTGGCACAACAACAAAATGTATTTTATCAAATAAGTACTAGTTAATGCCTGCGACTTCGCACTCGAACAAAATTGGCGACGTTCTTTTTCAGCGCCATCTATTGACAATGTACGGGCCAACAACCGTACATTTGCTGCGGTCAGCATTTAACGTCCAACGTGACGATTTTGTAACTATCAATAAATCAATTCACTTTCAGCAAGCGTATCGTGTACTCATTATCATTAACATATCAATCTATTATCATAATTTAACATAATTATGAAGTTCATCTTATTATTTCAGTAATCAATAAAATAGTGCAATCCTAACTAATATTATAAAAGCGAAAATGAGTTTGTTTGTTTGTTACCTTTTCACGCCTAAACCACTGAACCGATCATCCCGAAATTTTGCATATTATACGTTGTCAGGTGTACAGAAACGCACATAGGCTACCTTTCATCCCGAAAAAAATTACTGTTCCCGAGGAAAATAATGATAACGTTCTTATGATAATAGATGGCGCCACGTGTCTTTCGAATCATGATTGAATTACATTATTATATATTATTACAAGCAGTGTACAACCCGAATTGATTGTCAAATTCTAAATTAAGCAAAAAAAGGCAAAAGCTAGTTATTAATATGATCTATCATTTCTATCACTTATCAAGATGTGCACGTAACCCGGACAGACAAGATCAGAACTAAATTGTTGCAAAATACGTTAAGTTTGAATTTCCAAGGAAATGCATTATTGGGGTCTGAAGTAACCTGTTAATTGTAAATCTGATTTAAATGTAGGCATATGTTTTCCTCCAGAACATGGACTATTAATGTGCCACCTTTCATTTACGCGGTTGCAATGGTTTACGCGTGATTGAATAACAAACACACAAACATCGTGACGTTTATAATATTAGTAGGACTAGTTGTTACTCCCAACTATACTTGAATACACAAAGTAACAATTTACATAAAGTAGTCTCGTCCTTTTTCAAAGTTCAAACTTAATCAATTATTATCAATCGTATCGAAATCGGTTTCGTCGTCCAGCCGTTAAAAGTTATTGTTTTTTATCTATACTAATATTGTGCAACTCTATACTAATATTGGGACTGGTGCAAACTAGCGCATAATAGGGATATGTGTAAAAGCGAGAGGGAGGCCTTTGCCCTGCAGTGTGAGAATACAGGCTGAAAATAAATATACTAATATTATAAAGCTGAAGAGTTTGTTTGTTTGTTTGAACGTGCTAATCTCAGGAACTACTGGTCCGAATTGAAAAATGATTTTAGTGTTGAATAGCCTATTTATCGAGGAAGGCTATAGGCTGTATAACATTACACTACGACCCACGTGGGCAGCGCAGTAACGAAAAACGCGGATGAAACCGCGGGCACATCTAGTTTATAATATTAGTATAGATTTCTAAGAACTTTTTTGATCAAGTGGCGTAAGTATTAGCATTTTCGTAACTGTCGATCGTGAGTTACCAGTTTCAATGTGTCGGACAAAGGCTTGTGTACCAGGAATATTTCAGTAGCAGCCTAGCAACACATAACTCGGTATACACACTCAAAAACTATCTCTAATATACTCACATTGTAAGATCTAAACAAAATGTCGATGCATACCATACAGACTCTACCTTACTTTCAAAGTACATCATTCGTATGATCAATTTCGGTGGTATTTTCTGGTGGGTAGAGCGAAACCCTCTAAGTAAACGCAGTACCTGGCTATGCCGTACGTAAATCCTTACTAATATTATAAATGCGAATGTGAGTTTGTTTCTTTGTTAAGTCTTCACTTTTTGATATACTTGACCAATCATCATAAAATTTCGGATACACTTTGTCAGGAGTATAGAAAAGTCGTACTTTTCATACAGAAAAAATATTGATCACGACGGACAGAAATTTATTGATAAAATCTAGATCAACGCGAGTGAAGCCGCAGGCAAACTCTAGTCACTGATATTTTATAGAAGTAAAAAAGTTACTTAGATTTCATCTCCAACTCTCCATCAATCTGTCTCTTGAACTTAGGCAGCAGGTTTTGCAGCAACATCTTGACCTGATCCCGGTCCTTGGCCTGTGCCTCAGCACCGCCAGAGTTGACGAAGTGGAACGTGGAACATGTTCCATCGTGTAATACTACTTGTAGCTGGACCTTTGGTTTACCAATTGGAGATATCTTTTGTGCTGGAATGAAAATAATAATAGCGATTAATATTAATTGTTGTTTTTATGAAATGTTTGTTTGAAGTAAACAAGTCAAGCGAGTATTGTATCTGAGCTTTTCTGCTACATTTGGTGTTACATATGTTTGAATGGTTGGTTGCTTTATGTGGTTCAAAGCAAAATGTTTACTCCCACATTAAGATTTCCTGTGTTGCAGGACACTTAACAAATATTTCAACAATAGATATAAATAACACTCACATTCAAAACAACCATTTAAATCAAACAAATTAATATTCCGTGTGGGCATCAAACCAACAACATATATACATACATAGATCCACGCCTGTTTCCCAGAGGGGTAGGCAGAGACTACGGATTTTCATTTGCTACGATCCTGACACAGTTCTCTGGCTTCATTCACTATCATCACATTCCTCATACACGCCTGGCCTTTGTCCGAAAGCCTCCGATCTGATCGAGAAACGTTCGCCTAGGATTTCCTCTTGCGACCTTTCCATTCACACAATATATGTATGTCTATTACATATATATTTGGCTTTAGAGACAGTGTAAGTATGCAGTGTGTTCGGTAATTAATGGATAACCTTGAAATGTCTTATAGTAGAACTGATGGCGTTCAGGAAAAATATGAAAGAAAAAATAAAAACGTATAAAAAAAATATATTAAAAAAGTGCAATAGCTAGGCATCTTATCTTATCTTATGTGGGGGCCAGTCAGTACAGACCGGCGACACTTCGACCCAGTAGGATCTTTTGTGTCGACACTCTCCCTATAACGACTGCCATAGATGTTCATGGCAACCGGGACCAACGGCTTAACGTGCTCTCTGAGGCACGGAGCAGGCGATAATTGTTAATTGTCAATAAAATAAATGTCAATAAAAGTCAATACACACATAATTTCGAAAAGTCATATAACTTCCGAAAGTTAGAGGTGCGCGACGTGGGTTCGAACCTGAGACCCTCTGCATTGCAGTCTGTTGGTCTCCCCACTGAGCTATCGCTGCTCTTAATAGCTAGGCATACTTTCGACAGTCAATCTATTAGCATAATTAGAGTTTAATAATAAAACAAGAAAAAAGCGATGGAATTCATTCATTTATGGTCTTAGTGTACAAGAAAAATATGGTTATTAAAAAAAAATTATATCTCAGGTAGTGGTTAGGATAGATTTTTTTCAATTCTTTTTCTGAACGGTCTTCATTTCTACTATAAGACATTTCAAGGTTATCCATTAATTACCAGACAACCTGTATATCCACTACCTAGTAATAACTGGAATACTCTGTGTAATCTTATCTATAGTATCTATACTAATATTATAAAGCTGAAGAGTTTGTTTGTTTGTTTGAACGCGCTAATCTCAGGAACTACTGGCTCGATTTGAAAAATTATTTTAGTGTTGGATATGCTATTTTTCGAGGAAGGCTATAGGCTATATAACATCACGCTACGACCCACGGAAGCGGCGCAGTAACGATAAACGCGGGTGAAACTGCGGGAACGTCTATATTAGCATAGATGTGAAAGTCTGTGACAAGGCTTTGATATTTGTTAGTCTATGTATTATGCGCAAACTGTTAACAAGATTTGGATTGCACATCTTGGATTAGCACATAGGATATTTTTATCCCATTATATATTCCCGTCGGATTCACGTGGGCGAAGACACAGATGGAAACTATATCCTAAATATTTTTAAAAACAATCTACAATACTAAAGTATGGTAAGTAATGGTGGAGCCCAATTAAAGTAGAGGAACGACTACTCGTATAGAGCTAGAGTAGTATGGAATACCATAGATGGATTGATTATGGTGAATGTAAGTGGCAGCCTTTCAACATAGAATAATTAAGAACTATTTAATTAATTATTTCTTACACAACCAACAGTATAAATTGAAATGAAACAAGTTTTGCAGGATGACCTTTCACCAAACATTCATGTCAAACAGTTTATGTTTAAATGGATTGGAATTTGTTCTGTTTTAGCTCATAAGCCTTACACTACCAATACTTGCAAATTAAACGAGATGGTTGTAAAAACCCAGGATTCAACCTCTTCATCTTCATGTGACCTTGTGACCCTATATCTCGGGGGTCTTTTGACCCATAGGGCCCATATTCAAACTCGATTGATGTATAACCCCAAGATGTCTGCACACCAAGTTAAAAGTCAATTGGTCCAGTGGTTTAGGAGTTATTCGTCACTAACAAACAGACACACAGACCCACATATAGTGTTTCCATGAACCTCTGAAGAAAAAAAAATACTTATGGTAAGCATATGGTATGAGAATTATTAATTATGGTAAAAACCAATTAAGTGAGAGTCTAACTTTTACAACAAAGGCTTTTGTAACTTATTAATATTCACACAACTAAAGTAAACTTATTAACAGTCACAGCATAGTTGTATCATATATATTCTATTCCACTATGTCCATTTTCCTACAGAATCTTCATAAATTATGGCTGTATTCAAACTTTGCCTGAATGTAGAGCTTTCAGTAGTCAGTTCTCTATATCCAATAGAAACCCAATGTCCAAAGCTGTGACAGAATACTAAATGTTCCTAAGTAGTTACCAAAAGTTTAGGTTTTTGTGATTGTCGTTTCAAAGTTTGTAAAACACACAGCAAAACAAGGATTAATCCTTGTAAAAGAATTTACTTACTAGAAAGTAAATAGTGTGTTTCCGTTAATAGTACATAATCTTAACATTTTACAAAGAACTATTAATAAAATCATGTCACGGTAACATATACTCAATAGCCATATCAACCTGATTTTACTCACAGATAATATAACATAATACAATATCTGTACCATACAGCGTCGGCTTTGAATTATGGAAAATAAAAGATAAATCTATTTAAAATATTGTTCTACTATAAACTGATTACAGGTCTCATTTAAAATCTATATTTTAAAATGTTAAGCACAATCTATAATACATATCTGGTATATTGTAGTAATATTGTGTATAAACAACAATACAGATAAGGTGTAGATAATTCAGTAGTGGCTGTGCTCAAATACAATGTGTACGGCACGGCTATCATTTGCACTTAAATCCATGAGTGCATTGTATTTTTTGAAGTCCATCCTATGCCTGTAAGTGTATCTAATATTGACGTTTTACAACAAATCAAATAGTTTCTTTTGCAATTTATACAAGGTTTATTTATGTCTAGAAACAATAGCTGAACACACTTTTATAGCTCCGTTAAAGTATATAGCTAAGCATGTGTATTATCTGCAAGAACTGTATCAATATCTACCAAACCAGCTCATTGTACAGTGATGAGTGTTTTATGCCAATAGATGTAAAACCATTTAGGTATTAAATAAACCACAATTAAATTACTACTCAGTAATACTCTTACTTATACGTGGAGGTCTTGAGTTCAATCCCAAGGCACGCATCTATGACTTTTCGAAGTTATGTGCCTATTAAATAGTTAATTATCCCTTGCTTTAACAGTGAAGGAAAACATAGTGAGGAAACCTGCACATCTAAACGTTCTCCATAATTTTCTCAAAGACATGTGAAGTCTGCCAACCCGCACTGGGCCAGCGTGGTGGACTATGGTCTAACCCTTCTCATACTCAGAAGAGGCTTGTGCCCAGCAGAGGAACAGTTTAATACAGGGCTGATATTATATGATACTCCTACTTAACCCATCAATTGTTGGACTGCTAGACATATTGAAACCTATTGTAGCCGTAACTCATTTGCATGTTAGTTAATGGGTCACAATGATCACCTTGCCATAAAGCCCTGAGCATGTTGAAGTCCGAGTAGGCTTTAATGTGATTTGCAAAGAGTTTTGTTTAAGTGCTGGCCTCATTTGTATTCTTGGGGATGACTATTGAGAAAATAAGACTTAAAGGAACTATAAGTGCTGTACACTGCTACATATAGTACACAATCAGCTCCCATGGATATGATGTACACTTTTGTGGCTTTTAGCAACTAAGGGAAGTCAGTATGCATATTCACATGTTGGTGGACTATTTAATGTCTGGGAGAGTGGAATTGTGCAACCTTACCTTAGCGCAAAAAACATTAGATAAATAAAAATGGAGCATTTGCATACAATATCAGTTATTACAGTAACTGGATAGATGGACAGGTATATCACTCGTTTATATATTAAATGAGACCTTACCTTGTAGTGAGTTCAGTAGGCATTGGAAATACCTTTATAGCCTTATACAGAAATAGATGAAATTATGATAATAGAAAATTAGTATTTTGAAATACTCACTTTTAATATCAGCGTACTTGTGTGAAACGGCAACTGTGTCTCTGTTTTCCAACATCCATGCTAACCTTTGGTTCATAACATACAAAGTTCCATCACCCTTCTTGTATCTCACGTGGCCCACGCTGAGTAAAACATCCTCAGAAGAAGTCGTCATCTTGAAACTTCACTACTCAACCACAAACATCAACAGTTTTAACATGAAAAAGTTATAAAACGTTAAAACTAGTGCCCAAACTCTTCCTATCTCTACGCGAATATGTAAACTGGATATAATTAACCCTTCATGTCATCTTTTGAGGTTTTTATAAATAATTTATTGATATTATGGTATGTTTCTGGATATTAACGCTTATTTCGAGTATAAAAACGAAGAATTATGAAATTCTATCTACAAAAAGCATATCACAGTCCGTCGACCATTAGCGGATTTGACAAACTGACAGGTTTTTTTTTAAAGGTAACTTCGAGTCGCTTCAAATTCGGTAACACAGCCTTAGTCTCCTGAATATGATATTTTTGTTTTATTCAATAAAATAATGACTTGTTAATAGCCCAGAAAAATCATATAAAAAAGCGAAATAAATAATAAAAAAACAATTTTGTTGCAGCACATACTAATATTAGCTAGTACCTATAAGTTATTATTAAGACTTATGATATGACCGAATGACTAAGAACGCTATGGTGAAGTCTCCCACAAAGATCTCAAATCAGAAACAGAGATGATCCGAACTTGTCCTGGTTCTTCATTCCATAAATATACTACGTTCTCTAAGTGAGCTCGTATACCATTTCTAATTGGTATTATTAAACTATTCACATACATGTGATTAGTTAAAATCACGAGTTAAAATACATATAACATGACGCAGCTGTGAGGTGCTGAATTTAAATTAGTCTATAAATTCGCCCATGAACCGCCTAGCTGTTTCTTATTATCACACAGCTTTAGACAATCGGTATTTTAATAGTAGAACGTATATGGAATTCGTATAACCTATACAAATTGTTTTCATTTTTTACATAGATATTTTGATACGTGCCTGATGCGATACATAAGGTAGTAACTGAAAGCTTAAAAAAGTACTAAAGGGTGATAAAAGCTTTTTATAGACTTGAATCTTCTTCTTCTTAAGAAGAAGAAGAATAGACTTGAATAAAATGTTATTGTACTTATACTGGTCTTTTGCTTTTCATATAAACTGCGACTAAGTACTGAGCTAGTTAATTGTTTAAATCAGAGGTTCCCAGACTTTTTTCTCATTCCGGTGGAACCCCTGCAGCTAAACAAGTTTATGCAAGTAAAAAAATTTATCAAATCTCTACGGGTGGACCTTCTTTTTTAGAAATTTTCGGAACTAAACCTACTACAGTAGGCGAGCTGACCTTTTTTTATTTTAGTAATTCTCTACCGAAAAACCACTGGTACTGAATATGGAATAATTATGCATGTTTTTACAAGTAACAGTCGCTGAGCTTGTCTAACAGTCGGTGAAGCTCTCTGATTATAAGTGTTCTGTGCGGTGAAGCCAACATTTTAATTCTTCACTATCGACAGCAAATAAATTTTCGTGGACCGCCGCTAACGAATCGTGAACCCCCATTTTTTTGGTACGCCAACGTAGACCTCTGCCGAATCTCCCGTGGACCACTTTGGGAACTAATAGTTTAAATGGTAATTTCGACACTTCTAAAGTGCTGGGTTCGATCCCTACTTGGGATATAAAACAAATTCTTGTTTCGTATTTATATTGTGATAATATCCTACGATCCAAATATTATTCCATATATGCGATAGTTTGAAAACCATTCCGCATTAATGGTATTACTATTTGTAATCTTGTACTTCCCCGAGCTAACAGGCTCATTTGCACTGTTACCAAATTATTAGAAATGGTGAACTTCAAAATTCAAAGGATTATGATAGACTAGATGTTCCCACGGTTTCACCCCCGTTTATCGTTACTGCGCCGACGCCACCCCCGTAGGTAGCATGATGTTATGTAGCGTCTAACCTTCCTCGGTAAATAGGCTAACCAACACTAAAATAATTTTTCTACACTAAAAATCCGACCAGTAGTTCTTGAGATTAGCGCGTTCAACTAAACAAACAAACAAACTCTTCAGCTTTATAATATTAGTATAGATAAGATGAAATAGACATTTGGACAACAAATTGCACCTTTCTGAGCTTCATTTTACTTTTAGAAGTTTAGTTACAATATCTAAGATTCATGGATAAATTCTATATCTATGTGATATTGAATAAATGGGATGCTAATTTATGTATTTGGATATTTATTGATACTTAACTATTTTCTATATGGTACAATTGGCTTTTCCTATTGGATTCTAAATCGTACAATATCAATTTAATTGAAAATGTTACCAAAGTTAAATTAATCCATACCTATATTTCATTGAACGCATCCGTAATAGACCGCCTTTTAAATATTTTTAACCTGCAACACACAACATTGACAACCCAAAATGCAATCATGGCGCACGGGGCACTGTGTTTTTAGAATGCTGAGAAGTTTTTACGTAAACACTTCGTTATTTTGCATTGTAAACGATTTATGTGTTTTTATAAATTATCTTTGAGTTATTAAGATTGTAGTGAAGCATACATGTGTGTTCCAAACTTGAAATTTTCACCCATTCGGAATCACGACTCTGTACTACTAGACACTTGCAGGTATAAAAATCATGAGATTCGCTGTTTCAGGAGTCCTAACGTTCGTAACATGATTCTTTATAATTGTAAACATGATGAAAACGTCAAATCATGTATTTGTTATTCAATTAGCGCTGAACTATCGTAATAAATGTGATATATTCGTTTGTTCCAGATAACTTTGTTGGTGTCATAATGTCAGAGGCGTACGCCCGCGAGATACTGCGAAGGAATGTTGCGCAAATATGCCAAACTATAGGATGGAACGGTATAAACTCGACTCCACTGGACATATTGGTGCATGTACTGGAGAAGTACATACGGTCACTTGGGACTCAAGCTAATAGATACGCCGAACAATTTAATAGGACTGAACCAAATTTACATGACTTAGGATTAGTATTTCGTGACCTCCACATACAATTACCAGAGTTGACAGAGTACACTAGGTGTGTACCACCTGTGCCTGCCCCTGTTACCTCTGAAAAGTTCCCTAAACCTAAAGAATCTAACTTGAATTTCCTGAAACCTGGTAGTCATGAAGTTGTTACAAGACCCATGCATGTCCATGAACACCTGCCACCGATGTACCCTGAAAAAGAACGGGACACACCTGCCGTGGCAGGAACTGTGGAGATCCGTCAAAATGGCATTGATAATATTGACAATAGTAATGCGACATGTACAAGTCCAGAAATTTCAGTCACAGACAGTCCAGATAAGAATAAGGATATTTTCAAGAGACCCATTGATCCAGTTTCATTACCAAACAGTAAAAGACCAAGGTTACGTTTGGATGAGGAGGAAAGGACTAGAGAAATCAGTAGTGTGATGATGACTATGTCAGGTTTCCTGTCTCCAGCGCGTGAAGGTAAATTGCCTGAGGCAAGGCCACCTGCAATTATGTCAGAGAAACATTATGACAAACATAAAACCAATTCACATTCTACTGTCATGAAACCACCATTATTAGAGAAAAATGATAAGAAATCTAAGAAGAATAAATTATTGAATGGTAAAGTGATGAAGAGTAAACGAAAAGATAAGAGTCATAAAGGTGAGAGTAGTAAATCTAAGGATAGTAGTAAATTGAATAAGTATCCACCTGGTTATCCAATGAAAAGTAAAGATGTGCATCCAACACATCATAATCATGTCACTATGCCAGCGCCTAGGCCGCTGCCACCACCAACACCACCTAGGACTGCAATGCCTCCGCCACCTTCCCCTGTTGCGGAACCATTGAGACCTATACCACACATTAAACAGGAGCCCATAGATGTACCACCACCTGTGAACTCCAGACACTCCACGGTAAAGGAGGATACAATTCCTGTACCAAGGAAAATACCTATTTCAAAATCTCCACTTGTTTCTAATTCTCTCAATGTACATAAACCTCAGCCTTCAACAAATTCATTTATACCAGAAGTGGAAATTAAGAAAGAAGTAATTGACGAAGAAGAGAAATTGGCTTCTCAACCTGATAGATCAAAAATTAATATATTTAAAAGAATATCGAACAAATCTAAAGAAGATAAAATTGCTCCAGAGGTTGTTCATGAAAAATTACAGTCTGATTCAATGATCTCAAGGTTACAAAATTCTGGACATGATAATGCAATTGTAAGTAGATCCCATGATAATGTTAGAGTGAAAGCAGAAGACCCTGTTGTGAACAATAATGATAATAGTGCTGTAGATTTGTCTAAAGTTATGAATATGAGGACTGATGAAGTGATAAACATTGAAGATGACCCTGTAGATATAAATCCTGTGGCTTCTAGAGCTCCTCCAATAGACCATCGTCCTAGTATATCAATTAATAAATCCCTGCAAGTACCTTATCCCAAAGATGTAGCTAGTGTCAGTCCAAAAATTAAGAAAGAAAAGAAACATAAGGACAAGAAAGATAAAGCTGCTAAATATGAAGCAAAAATGTTAAAGAAACAACAGCAAATAGCATTTGAGATAGCACAAGCTGAAAAACAAAGTATGAAAATGAGTGGTATAAAACCACCCAAATCAAGTAGGCCAAAGAATGAATCCAAGTTGCCACAAATGCCACCTGGTTTCCCGTTCTTCCCTGCAATGGCTCCAGGGAGAGGTTTAATGCCTGGTCCAGGCTTAATACCTACCCCTGGGCTAATACCTAGCAGTGATTTTCTTGCTGGATTAGCTAATAATCCAGCATTAAGGGGATTACCGCCATCGAATTTGCTTACCAATCCATTCGCCTTGAGTGCAGGTGGGCCTGGTTTAATCCCTGGACCTAGTTTCTTGTCAGGTGGTATGAATTCTGGTATTAGAAATCCCCTCCTACCTATGGGCATTCCACACACGTCAAGATCGTCTCCTATGAAAATACCTCCAATGCTTCGTCGTCCTAGTTTAGAAGTCATACCTGTAGATAATGACGACGACAGAGGCATGCATAAGTCTCCAATGATGGGCCGCGATAAGGACAGACATGATAAGCACAAATCTCAGACCATTCCAAACATATTACAGAAGCATAAGTCCAAGTCGCATAAAGATCATAAATCGAATCTGTATAAAATGCCACCTGTTCAGCCAGATATTACAATTGAATTAAATCCTCCTAAGTTAGAACCTGTAAGGCAGGAACCACCTCCTAAGGTGTCTCCCGTCCCGCCCCGTTTACCGACGCCGGAGCCCCTCCCACCACCGGAGCCAGAACCGGCGCCGGAACCTATCAAACTTCCATCTCCAGAGCTTCCACAAGAAAAGGAATTAGATAACGCTGATAAGAAAAAAGATAAATCACATAAGAAAGAGAAAAAAGAAAAAGATAAGGATGGTATCAAAATTAAAAAGAAGAAAGATAAAAAGGACAAGAACAAGGATAAATCTGAAAAGAAACGGGAAAAGGAGGAGAGACAAGAGTTGAAGGATAAAATAAAGAAAGAAAAAAAGGAGAAGAAAAAAGAAAAGTCACAAGTGGCGGACGCCCTAGTGCCGAAGTTAACGCTGAAACTTAGCTCATCCAACTCGAATTCACCAATGCCACCGAGCTCGCCAGACATATTCAAGTTGAATATCAAACCAGTGGTCAAAAAGGAAGACGAGGAGGAGGAATCGCCGTCGAAAGAAGAGCCAGTATCGAGAGAGCATAGCCGCTCTCCTGAATTGGCGCAAATATCGGCATTAGTCACCAGACCGCCAAAGATCAAACATTCAAAGCACAATCATATCTTTGACGGCGAGGGAGGACAGTCATCATCGCCACCGTCGGGCAGTTCGCCACCTCGGAAGAACACGCCCTCCTCCTCCTCAAAATATAAAAGGATTTTGATAAAGCCGCTGTCCAAGAAAGGACATGTAGAGCACTTTGACGATGACGTTGCGTCGATTTCAGAAGAACCGGCGCCGGCGCCGCCGCCGCCTCCGCCGCCTCCTACACCCGTAGAAAAGCCGACCGGACCGTTGCCCACTCCTTTTTACATGGATGAGCATGGGAATAAGATTTGGGTATGTCCGGCTTGCGGTCGGCCCGATAATGGATCGCCCATGATCGGTTGTGACGGGTGTGACGGCTGGTACCACTGGGTGTGTGTCGGGATCACCGAGGAGCCCGGTGCTACGGAAGACTGGTTCTGTAAGTCGTGTCTCGCGAAGCGCGCCGCTATGGCGCTCGCCGGAGTTACTTCCGGCAAGAAAAGGGGCCGAAAACCTAAAGGGGAAAAAATCAGAGACTGTCATTGATATGGACCTTTCGTTGTTACTGAGATTAGTGATAATTTTCCGTTCGATAGTTACGCGTAAATGAATGCAAGTTGTTAATGGATTAATTGTTGAATGATATCATGAAGAAAAATAATGTTTTTCATCATTTATAATGTTATATCATAGGCTTCAATTAAGTATAGTTAATAATGAATATTGACATAAAATGTTGAACATAAAAATAGTGTAGTTACTTGTAATAATTACCATAATTTTAAATATTTTGTTACGATTTCTCTTTATTTCTCGCTCGCTCGGTTAGATCAAGCTGTAATGCGACTGCGAGCGTGTTATACACTACTCGCGTGTAAACATAGATGATAATATAAGATTCTTTTTATATTGTACAAAAACTGAATTTACTTAAGAAATTGGTGATGTATAAAGTAAATGTAGTGAATATTTAAATAAACAGAAATAAGGCTGGATGTATTTTCAGCTGATATTTGAATATTTTCATATTATAATTTTAATATAACCCTGTTTTTTTTTTTGTTGAAGTTGTTCCTTCAATTATTGTACAAGGCAAGCATATTCGCGTGGTTGTTTTCGTCCAGTTGGCGACTAATCGGAGACAGGTGACGGGATCTTGCCGCGCGAATGTGCACGCCTTATTGCATTCGACTTACTTGGAGGGGAGGCAATGTAAATTTTTAATTTCAGCCAGTGGCCAATTAAATATATTGGTACTCGAAATGTAGTAAATTATTTTATTCCTTTGTCGCATATACCTTTTGGAAATATCTGAGCTACCATGTCTACGTTATTTAAGAAGCTGAGATGTCTACAATAAATCGTTAATATTGTATACAAACAGCGTATAATCACAAATCATTGTTATGTTACATTTTGGCTTAAAGGCCCTTTGGATGGATCTGGCTGCTTGTAAAAGCTATTAAATTTGTCACCGAAATATATACGTATAAAGTTCAGGCTTACCATATACGTAGATTAACTAATAATATACAGGTGATTTTAAAATCGTGTAATTCCTTTTAACCACGCATTCTACTGGTAATTAACCTTGACCATATTTTTTTATTAGAATTATATTTTTGGAGAAATTAATGTACTTACCGATTTTTTTCACGAAATGGTTCCAGATAGTCACATGTTAACCACCCGACAAAATCTTAATATTTTACTAATTAAAAAAAAATAACAACTATACCTGATGTCGTAAATAATAAGGGGCAATAAAAAGGACCGCCCGTTATTATTTACGACATTAATTATAGACGTTATTTTTTTATATTAGTAAAAAATTTGAATTTCCTCGGGTGGTTAACATATATTATGACATCTGAAACCATTTCACGAAAAAAACCGGTACACTAATTTTTCCAAAAAAATAATTCTAATTAAAACAAAATATGGTCAGGGTTATGTTATACCACCAGTAGAATGCGCGGTGGTTAAAAGGTATTACACGATTTTAATATCATTCTGTATAAACAAATATAAGTAAATCTACGTTATGCCAGCCAGAACTTTATAATATTTCGATGACTACCTACTGTATTATCGTTTGTAAGCGGCTTGAGCGATCTGAAGGGCCTATTAGCCTCAAAACATAGAATAAACGGCCTTGCATTTAAATTAGTGAGTATAGTAATACCTCGACTTACGCTACCCCGACATACCGATTTTCAAATCTCGTCTTTTCGTCTATTGTTTGATCATCGCACAATTCAAATATGGATTTTAGAATTTCTCCTACACTATTGTTCAGGAATATAGGCAATATTGCAGGAGAAAGAGTGTTTGAGTCGTCAAACTACTTTCTTAGATTTTATGAAGCGTTCTACATCACAATAACGACAGTTCGCGATTTTATTTTTGTAAAATCCATTATGTATTTATATGCTTAACTATACTCGACTTACGCGGTTATCTCTCAGTCGCGTAAGTTCGGGGTATTATTATACTTATTATTGTTTACCGACTCATAATACACAATACACATTTACTGTAGGTCTGGCGGCTAGAAGATCTTATTGGTACAGTCAGCGACATAAGTAGCTGAACATTTGTAAACACGGATGGCGTAGTGATTTAAGTGGTCACCTCGCCGAGTGCTGTGAGTTCGATCCCCATACAGGACAAAAATTTGTGTGATCCATAAATAGTTGTTCCGAGTCTATGTGTTCTTCGTGTCCGTTGTTTGAATGTTTGTAAAGCCCCGCGGCACAGGAATTATTCCTAGTGCAGGAATTGTCTAAAAAAAGTGTCTTATAAATGAAAATTTTATTATTATATTTATATATAATTCTACTGTACGTGTGTATTTGATGAAACTGTTTGTGTGTGTTCAAGTGGATTCGAGAATGGTTTAGATATGTTTTTTTTTCTCGTGTACAGGTCGTCTGTCGGGACAGCTAGTAGTTATATAATAATGAATTGTGATTAAAATGACGATCCTTTAACTGTTACTGCAGTAAAAGATAAGGAATTACCATATTTTGTGTATGGTAAAGCAAGTCAAAATCTCGCGTATTTTTGTCGACTTATGTAGTTCATAGTTTACTGTACTATAATATGGTTTCTCATGCAGTTCATAGCTTCTATGCCCTTGATATGGTTTACTATTTACTTTTTCTATGGGTACATATTCTAACAGCGCCCCTAGCGGCAATCTCGTTAAATTAATCTATACTAATATTATAAAGCTGAAAAGTTTGTTTGGTTGAACGCGCTAATATCAGGAACTACTGGTTCGAGTATTGAAAAATTATTTTAGTGTTGGATAGCCTATTTATCCAGGAAGGTTAAAGGCTGCATAACATCACGCTACGACCTACGGGGGCGGCGCAGTAATCATAAACGCGGGTGAAACCGCGGGCACAGCTAGTATTAAATAACTGGTCAGGTGCGAGTATGTCTTAGTACTGAGGGTTCCGTACTATGTAAGGAAACTTTGTTTTGATTAATTCAACGTCTTCTGTAAAACATGCCGTAGAATTATCAACTCTCTATTATTGCTATAAACTTTCAATATGCCTAAATAAATCTTATATTTTGTAAATGATTTAAGCCGATCTCTGACAAACAGCTACATTTTTTCGATTAGTATTTTAATAACAATTATAATACTAATTATTTCAGATTTAGGATTGCCAGTCGATTGCATTTGTATCTACTTGCTGATATTAATAGCTGTGACACACAGACAAAGTCACACTGAGAGTTTCTTTATTTGTTACTTTTTTGATTATAACATCACCTTTTTTAATCATAACATCTCCCGCTCTAGTAGATATTAATTTCTGTGTCTCGGGGGACTTTACAAACATTCAAACAATAAACATCCAAACTCGGAACAACCACATGTGGATCACACAAATTATTGTCCCGTGTGGGATTCGAACGCGCATCACTCTGCGCAGTGGCAGCGGCGAGGCGACCACTTAAATCACTACCTACGCCATCCGTGCAGTCAACAAGTCAGTTTTGGTACGGAACCCTAACAATTTATAAAAATACGCAGAGGTTTTTCGTAATCACGACTTATAAAATGTCGTACCAAGGTGACCGGTAATAATTACTTAATCAATAAGCAAGAACACTAACTAGACTGCATTGAACTGTATCGTCGCCGCTTTAAGGTAAATATGCTGATTGGATTCCAGTTGAAGACCGTGTTTGCTGCTGCTATTTTCTAACCTACTCGTGACTAGGGTTGCCAGGTCGTAAAACCTAAGAACCGGTCAAACCATCCAGTTTAGCCGGACATTTGGAAAAAAAGAACCGGTCGTCCTTAATATTTTAGTCTTAGTATAATATGACAATTTTTTAGGGGAGGACTTTGCTAGTCCCCTCTCCTGCTCTAGCGATACCTACAAGGTGAGGCGGGCGAAGCGAGAACTAACACATGACAAATGTAGGTAATTTAAAATGGTCATATTTATAAAGCCTAACAAAAGCCAGATATTCTGGACACCACCTAATTTGACACGTAAACCAAAAAGCCTGACTGTGTCGTGTGTCTGGTCCAGCTTTACCCGGACGCCTGGCAATGCTATTCGTAAACCTCAAGGTAATAGACATTGGCGATGTTAATTAATAATGTTGCCATTATCAGGTGGGTTTGAAGGTCATCACTTGTTTAGATATATACATAGGTTACCGACTACCTGCTTTTTCATGTAGTTTTCTTCAGCCATGTAGTTCAACATGGCTGTAGAGAACAAAATTTTAACAAAAAAGAAAAACGACTTCAAAGAAGAATATTCTAAAACTTGCATAATGCACTAAGAGGTTAATAAATAATTGCATGTTCTTGTGAATATTTAATTATTGTTATTAATGGAGTCGGTGTCAGCCAAGGGAGGTTTGTAACTAATTAAACATCAGATGTCTTACTGTAAACATAACATAACATTGGCATGCACAATTGCACACATAGACGCAGCACGCGGCGCGGGCGGCTGACACCGACTCCAAAAATAACAATAATTTAATTATTCACAAGAATATGCAATTATTTATTAACCTTTTAGTGCAATTTGCAAGTTTTAGAATATTCTTCTATGAAGTCGGTTTTCTTTTTTGTTAAAATTTTGTTTATTTCTCGGTTTTTAGTTAACCTTGCCAAAAACGAGAACATCATCAATGTAGCCAAATACGCATTATTAAGGACTAGATGTTCCCGCGGTTTCACCCGCGTTTATCGTTACTGCGCTGCCCCCGTGGGTCGTAGCGTGATATTATATAGCCTATAGCCTTCCTCGATAAATAGGCTATCCAACACTAGAAGAATTTTTCAAATCGAACCAGTAGATATCACGCAGAATAAACCAGGAGAAACATCGTTTGTACTATGTCCGTAATGGGTAATTATTTTGCTGCAATGTTATTTTAAAACTGCGATATCTCCTAAGATATTCATTGAAATCGAATGATGTTAAGGGCAATTTTGTTTTAAATTAAATAGTTGTGATGAATAACGTATTTATTTGGATAAGGATTAATATCATGTTTATAATAATACCTTCGCAAATAATGCATTATTTTAGAACAAATTTGGTTAGCATAAAAATGGTTATAGTGAGCCAACCTTAAAAGATAGACATATGCTGTCGCGGACTTTTTTTTAGAACTCTTAAAGGGGACCAATTCTGTCATACATGATTTTTGCGAAACTAACTGTTTACGCAGCGCACGCAGCGGAAGCTCTCAAAAGGACAAAATACCCTCCGATTTTGAAACATTCTTCATTGGTGCTCAGCTCCTATTGATTTTAGCGTGATGATATATAGCCTATAGCCTTCCTCGATAAATGGACTATCTAACACTGAAAGAATTTTTCAAATCGGACCTGTAGTTCCTGAGATTAGCGCGTTCAAGCAAACAAACAAACAAACTCTTCAGCTTTATAATATTAGTATAGATAACTCGACAACGAATGGTCAAATCTTGATTAAAATAAAATGGGACCACACGGGAAGCACCAGCTTTCAAATAAAAAAATAATCATCAAAATCGGTTCACTCAGTCGAAGGTAATGAGGTAACAAACATTAAAAAAAAAACAGACAAATTGATAACCTCCTCCTTTTTTGAAGTCGGTTAAAAACTACACGAAAAAGCTTTATTTTTCTATAGTTTTATGGTGCGACCATGTTATGGCAACCATGGGCGCCGCCAGAATTACTTTCAGGAAGGTGCATCTGCATCTAAACATTACACTATTAACTGATAAAAAATATAGAATTATACATGTAGGTATATTATGTAAATAGGTAAATATAATGTCAAATTCAAATGCGGGTATATTATTGAATGCATTTCGCACATCGAAAATGAAAACATTCTATGTATTTCTTTGCCTGACAGGGGGGTGCGAGTGCACCCCCTTGCATCCTGCTGGCGGCACCCATGATGGCAACCGCTCGAAAATGAAGAACTGAAAAAATGTGTTCTAATCTGAATACAATTTGAATCCATTTATAACGGTAGGTACCTATTTCCCAGTGTATAATTAATTTACCTACTTATTTATTTATTTTAAATCACTCTTTTCGTCTTATTTGTGTAGGGAGTATTCCGCTTTCGGCACCTATGGTTTCGGAAATAAAAAGTGGAATAGCTTAGGTGCCGAAAGCGGAATACTCCTTGTGTAGTGTATGCACAGGTGTGACTGTCAAATATTTATTATGGTCTGGTCTGAACTTATGTAAGTCTAGCAGTATATATATGGTATTATTTTTAACAGGCAACCGTAGCGTTTGTTATTTTGTTTCTATGGCGAGTGCGGCTTTCCAGCTCTGTAGCGAAGATAGCGCCATGCTTTTAACAGGGGATTAATAATCTTTGGTCACTGGCTGAAATTAACAAATATTATTAATCCCCGAATGATTATTAAAGCACATAGGTACCTACATATTTTTAAAGAACCAGCGAAACGCGATTGTTTCTTTCGGTGTTGCAGGTGACCGTAAATTAGAACTGTGCTGCTAGCTAAGACTGCGCCGAGCGTAAGACAGATAATGCAGAGCTCGTGCCGCGCATATTTAAATCGGCGCGCGGCCGCTATAGTGAAATTGTATGGAGGATTTGAAGTGCTTTTTTGATAAATAGGTATGTAGGTATCTTTATTGTCAATATTTGGGACGGACAAATTGTAACATAACTATTATATAGGCGAAAATATTAATTATTTAAAGTTTTTTACACGGAGTAATTGTTAACACATTGATTGTTATGGTATTTAAATGTATATTTTATATTTGTATTAAACAAAAATTGTTGATTTTATTCACTTAACTGTAACCGCCTGTTTTGGCACATTTCGCTCGGCGCAGTCTTAAGAACCTGAACGATTCACGCAATACGACAAAAATTGTGTTTATAAGTAGATACAATTTTACTGGTGAAATGTGAACTTTATAAAAATCATATAGGTAGTCTCCTGTTTAAAGCACAGCAATACTTTATCGAGCCTAAAAATCCCTTTTGACGCAGGAGCACATCACGAGGTTGTTTTGCTACGATCTTCTGGGCATACCTAAGTGTCAATGTGCAAAATATTCTAGAGCCAATTCTCGTATGTAGATATAGAAGAAACATATTATATATAAAAATCCAGAGGTTGGGTTATTCTGGATATTCTACAAAAGCTATTTCGTCAGCGTCAGGTGAATTATTTAAAACTAGATGTTCCCGCGGTTTCACCCGCGTTTATCGTTACTGCGCCGCCCCCGTGGGTCGTAGCGTGATGTTATATAGCCTATAGCCTTCCTCGATAAATAGGCTATCCAACACTAAAAAAATTTTTCAAATCGAACCAGTGGTAATCACGCAGAATAAACCAGGAGAAACATCGTTTGTACTAAGTCTGTAATGGGTAATTATTTTGCTGCGATGTTATTTTAAAACTGCTATATCTCTTAAGATATTCATTGAAATCGAATGATGTAAAGGGCAATTTTGTTTTAAATTAAATACTTGTGATGAATAACGTATTTATTTGGATAAGGATTAATATCATGTTTATAAAAATACCTTCGCAAATAATGCATTATTTTAGAACAAATTTCGTTAGCATAAAAATGGTTATAGTGAGCCAACCTTAAAAGATAGACATATACTGTCGCGGACTTTTTTTTAGAACTTTTAAAGGGGAACAATTCTGTCATACATGATTTTTGCGAAACTTTAACTGTTTACGCAGCGCACGCAGCGGAAGCTCTCAAAAGGAAAAAATACTCTCCGATTTTGAAACATTCTTCATTGGTGCTCCGCTCCTATTGATTTTAGCGTGATGATATATAGCCTATAGCCTTCCTCGATAAATGGGCTATCTAACACTGAAAGAATTTTTCAAATCGGGCCAGTAGTTCCTGAGATTAGCGCGTTCAAGTAAACAAACAAACAAACAAACTCTTCAGCTTTATAATATTAGTATAGATGAGTACCTAACAAAGATGTTATGATGCATTTGGTAGACACTAATTATTATTAAGATCTATGATATTACAATTAAACTGACTGCTCATATTTATCACATAGGCGTTTTACTATTATTTTTAGCTATTTGATAAGCGAGCATACGGTGCGCTGATAGGTAAAACTGAAGGTAGAGTAAAAGAGGATCCCCAGCAAATGGCACCTGTTTGAACCGCATCTATTTGAACCAGAAAATTATGCATAATATCATCGCGAGCCAACCGTTCCATATGGATTTTAACTACTATACAAAGAATTTAATTTCAATCACCGCATTATGAAATCCATCCTTTGAAACCACAAAAATGGTGGACCACAATTTCCTTATTTACTTCTTAAAAAAAGCAGTCGTTAGAAGTAACTACTGTGTCGTGGGGGACTTTACAAACATTTAAACAATCGACACAAATAACGGGCCCAGACTCGGAACAACCATTTGTAGATCACGCAAAGTTTTGTCCCGTGTGGGATTCGAACTCGCAACACTTAGCGCAGTGGCTGTGGCGAGGCGACCACTTCCATCACTACGCCATCCGTGCAGCCAGCAGCGCCATCATTGTAATGACAGCAGAACGCCTTCGTAGTAAAACCTTTTAGAACGCCTACACTTTGTAGATAGTGAGTAAACTCAATAAATTGAATATCCAGCATTATTTTCTGTGGGTGAGTTCTGTATTTCCTTTATGGAAGTCGTGCTAGTAATAAAGTCTAGGAACATTACAACCCAAGCTACAGACATTGCAGTAAGCAAATCAACCATCATCATCATCATGTCAGTCAAAAGACATCCACTGCTGGACATAGGCCTCCCCCAAGGCATTCCACACAGACCGGTCTTGGGCCACCCGCATCCAACCGTTTCCCGCGACCCTTACCAGGTCGTCGCGTCGGTCCACCTTGTGGGGGGCCTACCCCTGCTGCGTGTTTCGGTGCGTGGCCGCCACTCTAGGACCTTTTTGCCCCAACGGCCATCGGTTCTGCGTGCTATGTGCCCTGTCCACTGCCACTTCATCTTGGCTATCCGGAGAGCCATGTCGGCAACTTTAGGTTTCCTGCGGATCTCCTTATTTCTGATTCGATCCCGCAGGGAAACCCCGAGCATAGTTCTCTCCATCAATCAACCATTAACTAGGAAAATTAAAATAACAATGAAATACTGGAATTTGTTTATTTTACAAAACAAGCAATAGTTAAGCAACTAGACATAATAATAATATGTTACAAATAAATGCTGAAAGCATTCTGATTCTAATTAGTTTACTGGTTGTGTGGATAGGTACAGCTTTCCTACTTCGTTGCTAACCAGGTGCTCTGTCTAAATGATGACCAATTCCAGACATTTATTGCTCTCCAACTACAAGAAACAAATCTATAAAGTCATGTTACACACATCAACAGACGCTAACAAAAAACCCTTTATATCTTAAAAGGTAATTAAAGTATTTCATTTCACATAACTCTCTAAACTCGATCTACAAAATAAAGGCTTAATTTTTACTGGGGCTCGATGGAGGTTTACTCGATGGTGAAGGTGTCGCTGGTTTTTTCTCTTTGTTCCAATCTTTAAGACCTTCTGGCAATGTCGTGTCTTCATCTAGAGACCCGGTGCCTTCGACAAACTCTTCGTAAGTGCTCTTTTCTGGGAATGGTCGCGGTCCCAAAAGTTCAATCATGTCGTCCCTACTCAAAACCTCCTGTTTCAAAAGTCGTTCAGCCACTTTAGTGATATTCTCCTTATGTTTAACTAACAACTCGGTTGTGAATTGATGCGCTGTGTTTATCAAGTCTCGCACTTCAGTATCAATTAATTCGGCGGTCTTTTCAGAGTAGGGTTTATCAATAACCATCTCACCGGGTTGTGGCATGTCAAATGAGACATTGCCGACCTTATCGTTCATACCATAGTGGACTATTTGCGCGTAAGCACTTTGAGTGATCTTCTTCAAATCGTCTTGGGCACCAGTGGTGACTCTGCCGAAGAATATTTCTTCACTAACTCTACCTCCGAGAGTCATGCACATTCTATCGAATAGCTGCTCCTTGCTGTAGAGGTACTGTTCTTTAGGCAGATACTGGGCGTATCCGAGACCCTTTCCTCTGGGGATGATAGATACCTTGAGAAGGGGGTCAGCATGTTGTAGGAACCAGCCGGCGACGGCGTGTCCAGCTTCGTGGTAGGCAACGATCTTCCTCTCGTCAGGTTGAAGGACGTTAGATTTCTTTTCCATACCAGCGACAACTCGCTCGATGGCTTGTTCAAAGTTTTTCATATTGATGTCATTGGCTAGTTCTCGGGCGGCGATCAGGGCGGCTTCGTTGCAGACGTTTGCGATGTCCGCACCAGTGAAACCTGGAATCAGGTAAAACTTATTAGATATAACTAATTTATCATCCTGTAATAATTAATATTCTTAAACGAGGCCATATGTTAAAGAATATTCATCTGTATGGATCGAATTATATCGAGTTGTAAAGAGCGCCGCAATGTGAATAATGCTGCGAAGTGAGCCATCAGTTCAAGACGAAAACGCGAATTGCCGACGTTCTGCATTGGACTATGGCATCCTCCACAACGCGGCTGTCCACACATGCCATAGCTCCGCATCGCGGTGTAGAGCTGTGGCACCTTACGTACAGTTGCTAACAACTGTACGTAAGGTGCCACAGCTCTACTCTTGCGAGCGTGATTAGCGACTACGGTCTGCAGGCTCGCAAGATCTGTAAGCCAGTGGCCAGGCGATAAAACTTAATAGCAATATATTTATGCACAACACAACCATTATATCTTGGGTATGTAGACGAATCCAAGTGAATTTATTCAGAGTTAGTACATAATATAACAATATAATAGTCTCTGCCTACCCCTCTGAGAAACAGGCGTGAATCTATGTATGTATGTATGTATGTAATATTTATGTCACTAGACTTAAAGTTGAGCGAGGAAAGCATGTTATGCGCCTGTTGGAACAAATGAACCGTGTGTACACGTAAAAACGTTTTGTATTATAAAAGCTATAATAAAGACGCATTTAAACAGGCATTTATTTCATCTACCGGTGTACCCCTAGTAATAACCGGCAGGGTCTGTCTAAAGTCACCAGCGATGTGTCCCGCGCTCGCGCTACGTGTACATATTAAGACGGCATTTTTACTAATTATACAATGTTTCCGATAAATATACGTATTATAGAAATAGACAGATTTTGGACTTCCATATGAACTTTTGTCTTCTATTTCATCCACATGTAGGTCAAAATTTCAAAATTGCTGGTACAAATGTTTACTTATTTACTTTTTATTAAGTGCCTAAATACAAAGTCTAATGGTTTTATCTTTGATAATGACGAGTTCCCATACAAACTTTCATCACTTATTTTAAAACCATCATGCCCTCTTTTACAACAAAAGATAACCTATTTCTTTTCCCAAGGTCTAGTGTATCTTTAGGATTACTGTCCGATTTATATATTATGTTCACTATTACTACTTACCATGTTAAGACTGTAATCTGTTTGTGTACCTATTATAAATAAATAAATACTTAATTTCATCAAAATCAGTTCAGTGGTTTAGGCACGATAATGACGAATTCCCATACCAACTTTCATCCCTTATTCCGATCCCTTAATGCCCTTTTTTACAACAGAAGGTAATCTATGTCCTTTCCCAAGGTCTAGTCTATCTCTGTACTAAATTTCATTAAAATCGGTTGTGGCTTAGGCGCGATGATGACGACTTCCCATACAAACTTTCATCCCTTATTTCAACCCCTTCATGCCCTTTTTTGCAACAAAAGATAGCCTATGTCCTTTCCCAAGGTCTAGTCTATGTCTGTACCAAATTTCATCAAAATCGGTTCAGTGGTTTAGGAGTGAAAGCGTAACAGATAAACAGAGTTACTTTCGCATTTATAATATTAAATAAGTAGGGATGATACTTATAAAACTCAGCATGGGTGAGTTATAAGAATTATAAAGAAATTCAGACTTAATTACTAACCATAAATATATTAATAATTGGCAACTGACCTGTCTTTATTTAATATTAAAATCTATTTAGAAATAAAACAAATTTTCAAAGGAACAGATGGAGTATATCAACTACTGGATATCACAAATTGAACATCTAGTTAGAAACCACCAGGCATAAAAAGAATAATACTCAAGAAAATACCCTAGTATATATAATTTCAGTTCACAGGTTATGGACTGCACAATCTCAATAACCAAACATGCACAGATGGGGCAATCTTTTGTGCAAATGCTCCAAGTGGTTTTGATTTGATACTCATACCAGACAAAAACTAGTGATTCACAAAAAAAGTATGGTGTTCTTTGTGGCCACTGTTCCAATGTATATAAAGTCACTTTCATAGTGTGCGAGTTGTATTTTCTAATCTTTAATGAGAAATTAATAGAATACTAAATACAATCTTTTTCTATCTCAGTAGATTCTGATGGTATCATAAAACACAAATTGAAAATATTACCTGGGGTAAGTGCAGCCATTTTCCTTGCCAAGTTCTCCTTATTTAAAGTTGTCTTTAAAGGTGTCAAATGTACTTTGAAAATGGAAGCTCTGCCTTTGATATCTGGTGCAGGAACAAAGATTTGTCTGTCAAATCTACCAGGTCTGAGCAAGGCCTTGTCGAGAATATCCACTCTGTTTGTAGCTGCCAAAACGACTACATTAGTTGTAGTATTGAAGCCATCCATCTCGACAAGAAGTTGGTTGAGAGTATTCTCCTGTTCAGAGTGTCCACCAAAACTGCGTCCACCTCTCTTCCTACCGACAGCATCAATCTCATCAATGAAGAGGATACATGGAGCATGTTTGCGAGCCATGGAGAACATGTCCCTAACTCTGGACGGTCCCACACCAACAAACATCTCCAAGAACTCAGAGCCAGAGACTGTGATGAATGGTACGTTAGCTTCTCCTGCCGTGGCTTTGGCTAGCAAAGTTTTACCTGTACCAGGAGGACCAGTAAGCAAGGCTCCTTTGGGAATCTTGGCTCCCAAATCAATGTATTGCTGGGGGTTCTTTAAGAAGTTGACAAACTCCATAATCTCAATTTTAGCTTCTTCACAACCAGCTACATCTTGAAACTTGACACCAATATCAGTGGGGTTTATCAGTTTAGCTGTGGATTCCATCACACCTCCAAACAGGCCACCTCCCTTTCTTCCACCACGGCCCATCATGTCAGCTGATCTCCTCATCATATAAATTAAAAATCCTATGATAAGCAGAGTTGGGAGCATGCCTGACAAACTGGCAGCTTCCACCTCAGTCTTGTAAATGACAGGAACAAAGTTAGGAGGGTCAATATGTCTTTCAATTTGTGCATTCTCTAAGTTTCTTTCAAAGGAGTCTACACTACCAATGGCGAACCAGATGACCTTTCCTTCAACAGCTGAGCCCGCATTTAACTTGACTCTGACCCACTTTTTGTTGATTACTTCTAACTTTTCAACGCCTCCTTTAGATAAATATAGATTGACGAAATCTCGCCAACTAATCTCTCTATAGCGAAGTTCGAAATATGCGATAGATGCGAGTAATGTAACAATACCCATGGCACCAAACATCATCCATTTTTCTCTGTCTGGACTTTCGTAGTTGGAGCGCCCACTACTGCCGCCGCCGCCGCCCGACCCTGAGAACATGTTCATATTCCATTTGTCTTGTGAAGATGAACTCGGTTTGGACGACGGCGCTGCACTCTTTGCAGGAGTAGATGAACCTTCTTTGTCTGATTGTTTAGAATGTTTCTGACTAGTACCAGGCTGGAAATACTTTTCGAAGCCCTTCGGCGGCTTCTTACAAAACTCGTACCATTGGTTTAGCACTGAATCTAAAGCTGGAACGCCGACTGGCTGAAGTTTGTGGGTATTGAAATGCTTTAACTTTAATAACTGTGATTGCGTTAATCTCAAACTCTTCCACATTCTGCCGTTTTGTTTTATTTAACTATGTACAGGATTTAATATTTTATTGTTATTGCACAATTTTTTCGAAAATGGGCTCACAAAATACTATCAAGAACCGTCGTGACAAACATGGTTATAAAATCTGTCAAAGCCAAAAGTCTTGATCACTTGTCAATGAAAAAGCCCCTATTTCACATATCAAATGTATACAATCACGAACAGTATTGTCGCTTTGTGTCTGAAATACTCACTTTCTTTACGGTTCGTAAGAGCATTGAAAATTGAAATAACTTCAGGTACTACACTTGCAAAATCTAAAATTAAGCGATACATTAAACTATAGTTAATTCGGCACCATGCCTAATATATTTTATACATAAAAAGACTGATTTAATTCTTGTTGGATATCATTCACTGTACAGATTGTACCATCTAGTCTGTTTATTACCTACTATACTCAATCTCTAGTGGATTTATTTGTGTACCAAACAGTTTCGTTTGACGTTTCTGAACGAACAATCAGACATTTTCATTGCACAAGTAAATAAATGCAATCTGCAAATAACTCATTTATCTCATCGTAATAACTGTTTACACATCACCAAACCTTAGAAACTAGTAAAATATTAATCGCAGAAGTGTTTTGTTTGAAATTACGGGCATTTAACTGTGTTAACCCTTTCAATTTAAGAAGTGATTTTGTAAAGTTATGGACCAAGAGAGACCAGAAAGCAGTTCGAATCATGGAAAGAGGACACGACCTTTATTACTGCAGCCAAGTCCGAAGATCGCAAGAGTTTCTGCTTACGCTAGCTCAACGTCTAGTGGGGTACTCAAGAATTCAAGGAAGTTTGGTCCTAGTTCTCCTAAAAGGGCTAAATTAACGTATAATAAGAGTGATGTACCAGCACCTGGTACTCCAGTGCTTGATAAGCTCGTGCGTAAAGCTGGGCCTTATTTGCTAGGACCCAAATTAGGGCCTAGTCCTGTTAAAAGTATTGTGCAGTGTTTAGCAAGAAAGGAGAGAACTGATGAATTTTACCAGGTAATTTGCTGTCATGGCTGTTATTCTACCCAAGTATCCTCATATTTTGTTTCCTTAAAATTTTACTGTCAATTTAGATTCATTATTATGCTATTATTTAGTATTATGCTGATTTTAGGATAGACAACTCATTGCCAGTAGTTTTTGTAAAGTAATAAATTTCCATTATAAATTTACTAAACCCATATATGTTCTGTAGTTCATAATTAGAATTATTACATCTATCAATCATAAATTCAATTATAAACTTTTTGGTTTTTTTGCACTATAGTCACCTTACTCTAGGATTAAAAAAGGTTGTGTAATATTTCTATATTGTTTTATAAATTTGTGAAATACTAATGCAATAACTGCTATTATTAATAATAGTTAGCTATTACATCATACTGGAATTTTAAGTAGTGTATGATGAGGCAGCCTTTACTAATATATTATAATGAGTGATGGATGTTGATGAGTTTAGTGGAATTCATTTTATCAGAGTCTGTAAATAAAACTTAAGCTTATGTAGAAGCTAGAACCTATTGTAGCTTGTTAACAATGAAATTATTTACTGTATAGTTATTCCTTCGAACAATAGAAATACATACAAACTTACATATAAAATAAATACTGTGCAGATTTGTTTTGATTCTTATTTAAGGAATCTCTATATCAGGTCCTAAGTCAGGCTCCAGTGCACACATATATTATTATATCTTTCAATTAAAAATTCATAGTGTCAGCATAGTTCACAGTGAAATGTAGGTGTGCTTAGTTTTCTTAGCTTTACAGATTAATTATATTGGCTTGAGTCTCTTGTATGTATTTAGATAAATGATTTGTTAGTTTATGTCTATTTTAGGTGAAGATATTAACTTTAAGGAGTGAAGGACAACCAGAGACACAAGATGACAGACAAGGGAAGATGTTACTGCATACAGAATATTCTTTGTTATCCTTATTGAAAGACCAGGATGGAGTCATTCATCATCATGGGTTATTCAAGGTATAGTTATAAAAGGAAATATTATTATCTTGTTTATGAAGTCCACCGTACCTATTTATGGTGGACTGTATAAATATAAAATTAATTGTCACAAACTGGCTGTACCTAGAACCAGTTTTACATACATGCTTTTAGGATCTCATAGTACCTACCAAAGAACTGATGTGATACCAATTTATTAACTGTAGTTGCTCATCAACTAGGATATTATTTATTATATTGTAATAAATAATTTATAAGTTGCAGGCACATTAAATCAATTATGCTATTGCACAACCATTTTAGTCAAAGGATTTATGATACATATTATGTAAAGAGATTATAACCTGATATCTGTTGATAAAATTTATTCATGAATCAGTAATTCAAAGAAGACTTGATCACACTTCTGGTTAAAATATTTAAAATTAGAATTGGGTGGAACTGAACTGAATAATTCAAATCCTTTATATTTATATTTTACAGAGTTATAATATGCACATCTTTTATATTTTTGACCACTTTAGTGCACATTAGTTGATGTTACAATATGATATCATACATTCATTCAGTTCTGCAAACTTACCAGCGATTTTGAGGTCTGGCTGTAAGGTGCTTGCACATGTTTTCAACACATACTACATCTAGCTCAATTGTTTTTTTACAAACTGGCGTTAGAAATAAAAGGGGAATGCCCATTTTTGGCTAATGTGTAATTTTTAGCCACGCAAGATTACACATATGATAAAAAAATATATTACAATTTCTAATAATTTTTCGTACTATTAATTTACTGAAAGAAGATAGCAAAATCTATATAATAAAAAAAGTATCGTAACGGAAATAATTCTTGTTATAATGACCAGTGTTGCCACATTATAATTTCAACGTAAAAACGAGACTAATATAAGTTCACAGGTGTACAGAAACAGATAAAGGCTACCTTTCATACCGAAAAAAATTACTGTTCCCTAGGAAAATAATAATAATGTTCTTATGATAATAGATGGCGCCACGTGTCTTTCGAATCATGATTGAATTATATTATTACAAGCAGTGTACAACCCGAATTGATTGTCAAATTCTAAATTAATGCGAGCGAAGCCGCAGGCAAAAGCTTGTACACACATAATTTTGAAAAGTCAGAGGTACATGCGTTAGGATCGAACTCGAGACCTTTGCGTGGCAATTCAACGGTCTCACATTAGGTTATAAAGTATACAGTAACCTAAAATCCATTTTCTAATTCCAGGATCACGCCTTAGAAGAGGCGCCGAATCCCAACGGTAATGGCTTTATCTATACAGGCAGAGTCCGCCAACGGCTTTTCCTTGTACTAGACTGTGTGTCTTCCCACCAGTTCAGTGAAAAAGGTTCCGAGCTTGTCAACCTGCAACAGTATGTGACCAAAGTGAAAAAAGTTCCAGAAAAGGAAGCCATATTGATATTCTATGATATTGTTAGGGTTGTTGCTAATTTACATAAGGTAAGATAATTGATATTATTTTAGTAATATAAAGGGTGTTAGGCACACGGTTGTCCAAATGAAATAGAGATCTGGTTTGGGTTATTGCCAACGCGTTGGACTCGGGCAAATTAAATTTAGTCTCACAGTATCGGAGATATGATTTTTTTTAAATTTTAAAATAATAGGTCGGTAATTTGGACTAAAATTGTAAAAATGTTAAACGAATATGGGTTTAGCTGTCATAATGATATTTTTTATTTTAGTTAACAATTGCTACATTTCATTAAAATTATTATTTCCTATAGACACCTTGTAAAAAAATTATAACAGGCTGTCAAAGTTTCGGAAAGAGCTAAAAACAGAACAAAGTTCGATATTGCATGATTAAAAAGAAATAATAATAATATTTAATTTGCCTGAGTCCAACCCGTTGGCAATAGCCCAATCCAGATCTCTATTTCATTTGGACGACCGTGTGTCTAACACCCTGTATATGTTTTTTACACCGCACGCTCTAGTAATAAGTCCTGTGTCGCGGGGGACTTTACAAACATTCAAACTATGGACCCAAAGAACACCGACACTCTGAACAACCATTTGTGAGTCACACAAATTTTGGTCCCGTGTGGGATTCGAACCCACAACACTCGGCGCAGTGGCAATAGCGAGTCAGCTACTTGCCCGTTACACGTGCAGTCCAAATATGAACCTCTTGACTATTAAGTGAATATAAAAATCATGTGTGCAACACTCAATGCATTAAACTTTGAGTTAGTAATATTTACACTGGCAAATATGAAAATAGTCCTGGTACCAGGTCTGTTTCATATTTTTAATATTAGTATAGTAAATCTTATGGTGCTGATAGACTTAAGCATTGCCTTTTAACAGAACATCGAGCTTTCGTCGTTTTTAAATTGTCGAACTGAACAACGAAAAGCGCCAAACATCGTTGACCGCGAGTCTCTAGCTCTTACGGTTCTTGAGTTGAAAGTTGTATAACACACAGATGGACGGACGGACAAAGCTGTTGTATAAGAGTTTTTCCGAACTCTAAAAAGAAAAACACATTTAAAAATACAGTGTTCGCTTAGACGAGGGACATATTGAAGGAGAGTACTCAGTATTCGATTCTCGTTCCAAATATGTAATAAACATATAACCTTATTTTTTGACACAATTATCCAACAAAATACACCATTTATGAACACCAAGCGCGCGAACCAAAACTTGCAAATAAACGATAGGCATGTAATAACAATACCGTCACGCGCATGCTTTGACACGAGCCACTCGGACGACTCGGACTACCGACAACACCCTCCCCGCGCGCACACCGCGCCCCGCACCTTTGTCCTGGCGCCGACGCGGCGACGGCGATGCGCCCACAGGACATACTCCCGCGCAACCCGCAGTCTGCGCGAATGCATCCCTACTTCCGCATGTCTAATTAGCGCGCTTCCGTATTTCGCGTCGATCCCGTGTGCATCACGTACCTATTTTGTGTAAACATTTGTGATAGGTTGATAACAGTAGAATCAGTTTTAAACATGTCGACTTATCAGTATTCCAATGAAGAATACTGGGATATGGTTTGTGTCTATGCACTATCCAATGATAGTGTTCGGGGAGCGGTCAACTTGTACCGCGAGATGTTTCCCAACCGCCAGACTCCTTCGTACAACCTGATGTTGGGCACCAATCACCGATTGCGAACATTCGGACAATTCACCGTGCCGACGCATGCCCAAGGTCGTGGGAGAGAGCCATACCCAGTTCATCTCCAAGAAGCCATCTTGGAATACTTTGAGCATCACCCGCAGGAGAGTACTCGAAGTGCAGCAAGGCGGTTTGGAGTATCAAACTCAACCGTGTGGAAGCTACTCCATAAAGAAGGAATGAACCCATATCATTTTCGTCCCGTTCAAGAACTGGGAGCTAATGATTATCAGCCGCGAATTAATTTTTGCCAGTGGTTTTTATCAAATTTAAATAACAACATTTTGTTTACGGATTAAGCCACTTTTACAAAAAAGGGAGTATTTAATGTTCACAATGAACATTGGTGGAGCAGTGAAAACCCCTATGTGACGCGACAGGACGCTTATCAACATATGTTTAGTGTTAATGTGTGGCCAGGCATTTTGAACAATTGTTTGCTAGGCCCTTATTTTATCGAGGGAAGACTAGACAGCTTGGGTTATTTAAACATTTTAAATAGTGTTGTAGACGAAATGCTGGACGATGTGCCCCTCAGTGCTCACCGCAACCTGTACTAACGCAACATAACGGAGCGCCCCCGCATTATCAGGTACAAGTACGTGAGTTCCTAAACGCTCACTTTGGTGATAAGTGGATAGGTCGCGGAGGGCCTGTAGCGTGACAGGGTCGCTCTCCTGATCTCACCCCGTCAGATTTTTACTTATGGGGTGAAGTGAAGAGATTAGTGTACGTAACGGAATACTGGAATAGGGATGAGTTGAAAACGCGTATCACTAGTGCATTTGATAGTGTCCGAACTGATCCATTTGTACTCAATCGCGTTAAAGACAATATGCGGAAACGGGCTGAACTGTGCATTGCGCGGGAAGGTGCTCATTTTGAACAACTTTTAAGATTAGTGTAGATTTTGTAAATAGTAAATTATCAATCAAGTTAATTCAAGTTAATCGTTTTAAATAGGTGTGATTCCTTTTTTAAATACGCTAGAAATACTTATGTACTATCGACTTGAGCGACGGTTGACCATTTCAGAAAAATTTCGCTTGCACATGTTGACCAGTTGAGTTTGTATCGCCTTAGAATCAGTAAACAAATGTGAAGTGTACAAAAACTCAAACAAAAAAAGGGGCGTGTCACGGGTACGGGTTGTTGGCCTACTATGCGATTTTAAGTAGTTCTTTAACGCTAGCCGCTAGCGCTAGAGTGTCCAAACGTTGCGAGACTTTTCACGAATTGTTTGATAAGTTATTTCTTTTTTATTGACCCGTATTTTTATTTTTGAATACACGTATTAGATTCGTGTATTCCTAAACTACAGCTGATTTCAATATGTCCCTCGTTTAACCGAACATACTGTATAAAAACTATGAAGACCCACCGGCATCGGGAACTGGGTCCAAGCTACCGGTGGTTAGGGTTCCAGCGAGAGGAATCTCCTCACGATGCGTGCCGTGTCAAGCAATACGGCCTTCTGCATCAGAGACTTAATCCAGCCGTCTAACGCAAGCCTCTTCAGGTGGTGATCGAGACTCTTGGCAATCAGTTCATGGACTGATACGACTATAGAAAGAAAGAAAGAAAAATAATGTATTAGACACAACATATTAACATACAAACAAGAAGAAAATACGAAAAATAAACAAAAATAAAGAAAATGTTGTGCAGTGTGTCCAAATGGTTCCAGCTCAGCCTTTGCTGCGGATGACCGCAGCGCTGTTTTTCAGCCGAAACTCAAGGGCTAGCACGGACGATTATTCGGCATACAGCTTATAAACATACTTATTAATAGATAGAGTAAATATAATATAATGTATAATAGACAGGCTATTACATATATGTGTAAAAAAGACAATATTAAAAAAAAATTGATAAAAATTACATAGGTACAATGATCGCCGAATCCACATCCCACGTGTCGACAATCTCGTGCGCCAGATCCAGATATTTAACTTGTATATTCTTATTATTATTACAAAGCTAAGGCCTGCCGTTTGCCTACCATTTTGAGAATATAGACGTGAAGTTATGTATGTAAAATCCTATCCTAATCCTAACTTCCTAACTAATATTATAAAAGCGAAAATAAGTTTGTTTGTTACCTTTTCACGCCTAAACCACTGAACCGATCATCCTGAAATTTTGCATAAACTTTGACAGGTGTACAGAAACAGACATAGGCTACCTTTCATCCCGAAAAAAATTACTGTTCCCGAGGAAAACAACAATAACGTTCTTATGATAATAGATGGCGCCACGTGTCTCTCGAATCATGATTGAATTATATTATTGCAAGCAGAGTACAACCCGAATTGATTGTCAAATTCTAAATTAAAGCGAGCGAAGCCGCGGGCAAAAGCTACTAGTTTATGAATTCTTATGTATATTCATTTATTTTTTTCAGCGGAACATAGTACACAGAGATTTGAAACTGGGTAATATTGTACTAAACCAAAGGACAGGGCGAGTTATTATCACCAATCTATGTCTGGGCACGCACCTTGGCAGCGACAGAGATCTGTTGAAAGACCAAAGAGGTAAGGAACAGTCCCCTCTCTCTACGACTAGTCCAGTTTATGATATAGAGTTCCCCTACACCAACCTTTAATGGTTATATTAGGTGGAGTCGCTGTACCTTCCAGTGCCCGAGAGCACCTTCCGGGACCAGTTATAGACAGGTATTGTCGCCAAATCTCGACTCTCCATCCTAACCTCAGAGATCCGGTTCTCGTAAGTGAGCTACCTCGTACCCAAGTGACACTACCTATTCTCCAGATAGGTACCGGAGCAATAAAGCCGCTCAAGAGGTAATAATAATATCAGCACTGTATTAAACTGTTCCACTGCTGGGCACGAGTCTCCTCTCAGTGTGATTAGGGTTAGGCCATAGTCCACCACGCTGGCCCAGTGCGGGTTGGCAAACTTCACATATCTTAGAGAACATTATAGGGAACATGCAGGTTTCCACACAATGTTTGATAATGGAACAGTCGCAAGAGGAAAACCTAGGCGAACGTTTCTCGATCAGATCGGAGGCGTTCTGGACAAAGGACAAGAGAGCTTAAGAGCTCCTTGAACCGACGGGCGTGTATGAGGAATGTGATGAAAGTGAATGAAGCCAGAGAAGTGTGTCAGGATCGTAGCAAATGGAAATCTGTAGTCTCTGCCTGCCCATCTGGGAAACAGGCGTGAATATATGTATGTATGTATGTTTGATATTATTGTTTTACTAGATGTGCCCGCGGTTTCACCCGCGTTTATGATTACTGCGCCGCCCCCTTGGGTCGTAGCGTGATGTTATTTAGTCTATAGCCTTCCTTGATAAATGAGCTATCCAACACTACAAGAATTTTTTAATTCGGACCACTAGTTCCTGAGATTAGCTCGTTCAACGTCCGATTTGTCGCTAGAGAATTAAAAAAAAAAGACCAACAGTTTCTAATAGTGTTATTTTTTTGAATATGGTAGAAATGTAGCTGCAGTGTGTCCACCGGAACCAGTTAAATTTTGAAAGTGGTCTATGAGAAAAAATGTCTGGGAACCTCTGGTCTAAAACTAAACTTACTCCTGTTATTTTCCAGGATCACCGGCTTACATTTCGCCCGACGTGCTCATGTGTAAGCCGTACCTGGGTAAGCCGTCAGACATGTGGGCGCTAGGAGTGGTTCTATACACCATGCTGTATGGACAGTTCCCCTTCTGTGACACCAGTCTCGCGCAACTCTTCAGTAGGATACAAGCTGCCAATTATAATATACCACCGTGAGTATTGATGGAAAGCGTGTAGCAGAATAGTGTGGTCGTATTTAGGGATGGTAACTTGCATATGGTAACTTGCATATGGTAACTTGCATATGGTAACTTGCATATGGTAACTAGCCATGCCAGTGTGAAAAAACCTGTAAGTGTTTGACATTACGATACAAATTATAATACAGTCGCCTCTCGTTAATTGAAACCAGCGATAATTCGAACCTCTCTATAATTCGAAGTTATCACGAGTTCCCTAGAAAATCTCTTTATATTTGGAAAAAAATCTATACATTTTTAAGCACTTGATAATTCGAACAAAAAATCGTAACTACGTAACAAAACGACGCGTTATCTTATCTTATGTGTGGGAGCCAGTCAGTGCAGACCGGCGACACTTCGACCCAGTGGGATCTTTTGTGTTGGCCCCAAGCTTTAACCTTTAACTATCTCCTCATGAATGTACTGCGTAAGCCGCAGTGTACAAGTCAGAGGGAGAAGCCTGAAGTCTTCAGGATTTGGATATGCCAACCCCATCAGACCCATCCTCAGTCCAGCCAACGCGTCGCATACACACAATAAGTGCGATATGGACTCGTCCTGTTCACCACAGGCTCTGCAGATCGAATTGTATGCCAATCTCAATCTGCACAGGAAGTCGTTGGTGCCAAAATGGCCAGTGAACGCTCCTGTGAGCAGGCGCATTTGGCTCTTGCTATACCCACAGAACTTCCGGGTGAAGCCTGTGGCTCCGTTTCCAATGAACTTCTTGGAGTGTTCCAGACCCCTAAGGGTATAAACGACGTAACAAAACGACGCGTTAATTCGAACTCATAGGCACCAAACACTGGACAATTCAAAGTTATCAGGTTGCATAGAGGTATACATACATTTATGTATGTACATTTTGAGACAAGTTCAAAATTGTATCATCGTTGCACGAGCATTTGTTATTGTTACGATTAGTTTGACATTACTCTTTCGTTGGTGTATACAGAATACTATATACAAAACACTTGATTAATTCACATTATGTATGTACATCCTATCCTAACTAATATTATAAAAGCGAAAATGAGTTTGTTTGTTTGTTTGTTACCTTTTCACGCCTAAACCACTGAACCGATCATTCTGAAATTTTGCATATACGTTGTCAGGTGTACAGAAACGGACATAGACTACTTTTCATCCCGAAAAAATTACTGTTCCCGAGGAAAACAATAATAACGTTCTTATGATAATAGATGGCGCCACGTGTCTTTCGAATCATGATTGAATTGTATTATTACAAGCAGAGAACAACCCGAATTGATTGTCAAATTCTAAATTAACGCGAGCGAAGCCGCGGGCAAAAGGTAGTTGTACATATATGCGTATCTCTAACCTTTTGATTTTGTTAAAATTTGCATTTTTGTTAAAAAATAATAATTGATTATTACTCAATAATTCGAACTTTAATATTTTTCCTCTAGAAAATTTCGAACCATTTGATATTTCAAACTCTCGATAATTCGTAATATTTTAAAAGTCCCTCGAGTTTCGAATTAATAAGTCGACTGTATTGACATATGAAGATAAAGCGGTTGGATGCGGGTGGCCCAAGACCGGTCTGTGTGGAAAATCTTGGGGGAGGCCTATATCCAGCAGTGGATGTCTTTTGGCTGACATGATGATGATGATAAAGAAATTTTAGGACAGAAATTTATCATGTCAATTTATGTTGTTTAATTATTTGTTATCGCTTTTTACTTTTACTCAGCCATATTTAGATCAATCTGAACATTTGCTGGTAATTAAAGAATACAATTTTTTTTTTTGAGCAACGATATCTCAGTGGGGAGGCCAACAGACTGCAACCCACGTCGCGCACCTCTGACTTTCGGAAGTTATATGACTTTTCGAAATTATGTGCGTATTGATTGACAATTATCGCCTGCTCCGTGCCTCGGAGAGCATGTTAAGCCGTCGGCCCCGGCTGCCATGAACATCTATGGCAGTCGTTATTGGGAGAGTGTCGACACAAAAGATCCCACTGGGTCGAAGTGTCGCCGGTCTGCACTGACTGGCGATAACATAAGATATAATTATTTAATTTGTCAAGTCTTAGAATACCAGACATCATTAAAAACCTATTGTGTCTGGCCACTGGGGTGCCACTGCCACTTAATTGTTGCCAGTATCTATTTCTGAGAAAAGATACTCACGGTATCGCATGATAAAGAATTCCATGTAAACAATTAAAAGGATTTTGTGCGAGAATGATAACACTTAAATTTCATGTGATTGCCGGTATTTATTTTATTCACGTCATTCACTGTACGACACCTAATTATAAATAACATACGAATCGGCCTCGATGGCGTAGTGGTCACTGTAACTGACTGCCACGCCAGAGGTCGCGGTTTCGATTGCCGCACAAGTCAAACATTTGTGTGCATGAACATGGATGTTTATCTTGGTCTGGGTGTTTCTATGTATAATATGTATGTATTTACAAAAAAAAGTATGTATGTATGTTTATCCATTGTCTAGTGCCCATAATACAAGCTCTGCTTAGTTTGGGCTAGATGGTGTTGTGTGCATGTGGTAGAATATTATTATATTACTAGCTGTTACCTGCGACTTCGTCCGCATAGATTTTAACTAAAAAGTGTTTGTCTCCGCGGAACCCTATTTTTTTCTAAAATCCAAGTACCCTAAGTTACTCCTTATCACATCAGCTATCTGCCAGTGAAAGTCCCATCAAAATCGGTTCAGCCGTTTCGGAGATTAGCCGGAACAAACAGACAGACAGACAGGCAAACACAAAAATTTTAAAATTAGATGTTTTCGTATTAGGTACTTTATATACTTTCATATGCATTAGATAAAAAGCTGTTATTTTGACATTACAAACAGTCAATTCAATTTTATTTATTTGTATAGATTATTATTATAGCATGAATATACTAGATTTTGCCTGCGGTTTCGCTCGTGTTAACATAGATTTTGTCAATAAATTTATATCCCTCGGGAACATTCGCAATTACAATATTTATTAGGATGAATACATTAATTACATCATCAGTAAAGGCGTGTTGTTATGTATATATGTAATTTATACTAATATTATAAAGCTGAAGAGTTTGTTTGTTTGTTTGTTTGAACGCGCTAATATCAGGAACTACTGGTTCGAATTGAAAAATTATTTTAGTGTTGGATAGCTCATTTATCGAGGAAGGCTATAGGCTATATAACATCACGCTACGACTCACGGGGGCGGTGCAGTAACCATAAACGCGGGTGAAACGGCGGGAACATCTAGTCTATACTAATATTATAAAGCTGAAGAGTTTGTTTGTTTGTTTGAACGCGTTAATCACAGGAATACTGGTTCGAATTAAAAAAATATTTTTGTGTTGTATAGCCTATTTATCGAGGAAGGCTATAGGCTATATAACATCACGCTACGACCCACGGGGGCGGTGCAGTAACCATAAACGCGGGTGAAACCGCGGGAACATCTAGCTTCACTAATAAAACAATACTTTTTAATTTCCAGGGACGGTAACTCAGTTCAAGTATCAGACAACACAGTATTTTTAATACAAAGGTTACTGGTAAAGGACCCAAAGCACAGACTGGTAGCTGATGAGGTAAGAACTGTTCTATTTATTCACTAAGTTTTACTTACGGCTTCTCTTACTTCCTTGCATTTTCTGCCGAGACCATAGCCTACGTCAGTTTTCGAGCCATGAAAATGGCTCTATGCTGAAAAACCATGTTTGTGAATGTAGAAGCGAGCAAATCTACTTTCGTATTTCTATCCTCACTTTGATAACAATAATCCTTACTACGTATATTGGGGATTATGGCAAATTATCGAGTTGAACTTTTGGTTGAGCAGCGATAGCTTAGTGGGGAGACCAACAGACTGCAATGCAGAGGGTCTCGGGTTCGAACCATGTCGCGCACCTCTGACTTTCGGAAGTTATATGACTTTCGAAATTGTGTGCGTATTGATTGACAATTATCGCCTACTCCGTGCCTCGGAGAGCACGTTAAGCCGTCGGTCCCGGCTGCTATGAACATCTATGGCAGTCGTTATTGGGAAGTCAGTGCCCTCTAATATCCTGACACTGGTCTAGCCTTAGGGTATCGTTAGCCTTCGGGTTGCGGAGGTGGCAGTCACTCGGTGTAAAAACTGATATCCAGTCAAATCCGGTTAGACTAGAAAGCCGACCCCAAGTGACTTGGGAATAATAAAGGCTAGGGAGAAGATCGAGTTGAAATTTTGTTAAATTATAAACGATTAAGGTTAAAATAAATAGGGCATTCGCAGTAACACTACGGTGTCAGGCAACATTTTCTTTTTTGCAACTAAGGTTTGCAACAAACCTGATGGTAAGTGGTCACCGTAGACTATGGATGCCTTCAACACCAGAGGCATCACCTGCGCGTTGCCGACCCTTTAGGAAAGGAAGAAGAGAAAAAGTAGGAAGGAGAAAGAGTTGGAAGGGGGAAAGAGGGTGATTGAGCCTCCGGCACTCTCACTCACCGAACGAAACACAGCAGTAGAAATACTGCAATTTCACGTCGATATTCTGTGAGAGGGTAGTCCTCCGGTCGAGCCGGCACATTCATGCTGAAATCAGCGAGGCTACGCAAAACGCCCGATAGGCAACCTTAGTACCTTCTAGTACGAGGTCCTTATAGATCTTTTTTTTTTTAAATATCATGCCTGCACTATGCTTATTTCCTCTGTCGGCGGGGACTTAATAAACATTTAAAGAACGGACGCAAAGATCATCCTGGCTCGGAACATCTATTTTAGGATCACACAATATTTTTGTCCCGTATGGGGATTGAACCCACAGTACTCGTCGTAGTGGCCGCGGTAAATTAGCTGGCTAAATATACATATTGTTACGTGCTGGGTTCGACGGATAAGAATGTAAACAATATTACCGACTAAAACACGTTTTATTCTAGCACACAATTAAATTAAAACAACAAACACTATACCTAGTACACTTTTCCACTGTAACTGATTCAAACTCCGTAGTATTTTCGCTTCCGTTTGCTTCGATGACTATTTGACCGCTTACGATTGTAAATTGACTTGGCGGTGCGCGTGCGCTCTATTTATACGCGGTTAGAGCGTTTCCAGAGCTTTCTAGAAACGTCATACCCGGTATATAACAGCACGAAGATTCGAGAATGTGCCAGCGTTGTCTCTACTCTTCTTGTACGAAGTTCCGTAAGATGTCAATAGATGGCGCTGTAATAAATTATTAGACGGAACTGCCGAGTCTTCCCCACAATGCCGAGAGATGGCACTGGGTGTAACAATATGTGTATCGTGTAACAAATGCCTGCATTTCTCTTTGGGGATACACAGGCCCAGTGTTATGTTATATTATTTAATTAATTATGACCTAATCCTTAATTATGACCTACATAATTATGTCCAGATGTCTTTCGTCTGAGATGATGATGATCCTTAATAAATGTTCCCAGGTACTAGACCAACTGTCAAGTATAATAGCAAGCTACGTGATAGTCCCGAACCCTCCGGAAGACCTGCAGGTGGTACCAGACATACCGTTGGACGAAGAGGACAAAGATAAAACGAATAGCAACCAGTCTTCCAGCGAAGTAGACAGGAAACCGTTCATGAATATTCCAGAGAATAATAGTGAGAGAACGCCAAATGCCACTGTGAGTATCCTGACTAATATTTACATATAAATGCGTATATGAGTTTATTTGTTTGTAAGATAACTATATACAACTACACACAGTAGTTTATATAGGCTGATTGGTAAACGACTGGACATATTGAAGGTGGGTATTCAGTACTCGATTCTGGCCCCAAATATCAAAAAAAAATAGGTACTTACTTAAAATTTGACCTAGTTATCCAATAAAAACTTAATGTGCGCATACTCTTGCGCATATACCAAAGCTAAACAAAACCTCCGCTCCCGCCCCCAGCTACCGCTCCCCGCACTCTCCCGAACTTGCACCCCCGCCCGTCCTTTTCTTATCAAAGGTCATTAGCCTCGACAGCTGTGTGCGCAGTGTCCACATTTTATGGATATTTCATACAAACTTTCATAAAGGTTTTCTTTGCAGGTTATACAGATTTTATTTTATTTATTTTTATACGTTACGGCTGACCATAAGTTATCATGTCCTTAAGTATGTACAATGTTTAACCAGTCAATCTGTATAAGAAAGAAAAGAAAATGATGTGTTTTGTGAGTAATAAACATTTGGCGATGGAAAATGTGGCCATGACTTTCTTGTCTGCTTCTTCTCATGCAAGCTCTACTCCTCGAACAGGCTATTTTCAATGCAATTTTTTTTTACTATTCTATTTTTTATTTATGTATCTTATGTCCAAGAATAGTTTGCACATTTCTATAGAAATAAAGGTTTTTGACTTTGACATATACCTATATCAAAGCAAATTCTATTACAAAAAAAGTAATTTGAAAACTGCTTTATTTATTACTTGATTGACGGAAAAATGTTTTGTCGCTTATGAGATTTAATTCTGAGTATGGTAAGTTCATAACATACTTTTCACGACACGCAGCGGCTACAGTATACGACATTTGTGCTGCCCTGTTGGCCCTGAAAAGAAATCATCAACCATCCGGCAAAAATCATCACTTCGTCAGCATGGATGGCGTAGTGGTTAGTATAACCGACTGCCATTCATGAGGTCGCAGGTTCGATTCCCGCACAAGTCAAACATTTGTGTGCATGAACATGGATGTTTGTCTTGGTCTGGGTGTTTCTATGTATAATAATATGTATGTATTTACAAAAAAAAGTATATATGTATGTTTATTCATCGTCTAGTACCCATAGTACAAGCTCTGCTTAGTTTGGGCTAGACGGTGTTTTGTGTGTATGTGGTAGAATAGTATATTATAATATCTCCGGGCCCAATAAAAGGAGGATCCTCCAATGAGGCTGGGTGATCGTGCCTGGCGGACCGCTGCCCGATTGTTGATGTCGGGAACTATATATAGCTACACGTTATAAAAACATAGCTTGCGATATTCAGAATTGTATGGCGAATTGGTAATTGTGTTCAACGCCATCTCTTGACGTATATCGTAACTTCCTCGTCTGTGAATATTAACTTTTTCTTATTATTTTCAGGAGGAACTAGGCGTGTTCTGTGTACCTCTACCGGACTTCCTCGCTTTAAACTTCCCGTCACCGACGAGAGTACAACAGAGCAGCATCATCGTACACCCGACCACTTCCATCGACCCCTCGTCCATCGCATCACCGAACCAGCAGAACCAACGGCAGATCACTGTTCAGAGGATAGGTAATATTTTATTCTGTACCTATTAGTCCAAGATCCCAGGGCCCCCAGACATTACATATTTTCTCATATATATAAATATACATATATTATAGGACAAAGTAGTGTTAGTATGTACTTTGAATGTATGCATACCTGCTAGCCTGGCCCGGCGGCTATTGTTCATTACCAGGTGCTAAAGGCAGGTAAAAACGAGATGGGTGTTAAAACCCAGGATTCAACCTCTTCGTCTTCATGTGACCTTATGACCCCTATATCTCGGGGGTCTTTTAACCCACAGGCCCATATTCAAACTCGAACGAGGTATGACCCCAAGGTGTCTGCACACGAAGTTACAAGTGAATCGGTCCAGTGGTTCCGGAGTTCTGCCTGTCACTAACAGACAGACACACAGACCCACATAGTGCTTTCATTAACCTCTGAAGAAGACTCAGAGGTTAATAATACTCACTTTTCTTAAATTCTCAGTTCTGCTTTCATGTACATTTTTTATTGTTAAAAATTGGTTTATGTTTAACTTATCACCAAATATAGTAAAATATAACAGTCAGAAATAGTAAATGATCACCAAATTATATTTAAAGAGATCAAAATAAGTCGACAGAGCCCCACTTCGCGGGGCTCCTATTTTTGGGTGGGTTTAAGAAGGAACCTAATATAACCTAACCCTTCCGAGACGGTATGCAATCATTTTTTGAGGCGTATAGGTGCTCGTTATGATATATTTTAGAAAGCATATATTGCTGCGCTATGAATGGGATTAAATATAATAACCACCAAAAATACTAATTTTTGGTGGTCATTATATTTAATCCCATTAAAATTAATAGTCAATTTTGCCAGACAATTTCCGTCGGCGGTAACTATTACCAGACTCAAAATAATATTGTACCTTTTCTTATATTCTCAGTCTTTCTTATCTTTAACGAATACAGGCATCAGTGGCCATAAGAATAAATAATTGGACTTGCGATCGAGATGGCCATGGGGTTAGGTTCCAGCCATTGCACTATTGATATAAACTCTCTTCCAACACAAGCATATTAGTTTAGCTGGAGTATTTAAAATGAATACGAGTAATTTGCAACCCAAGTCAGGCCTCCTTCACTCGGCCGTACCTACAGGGATAAGTGCCTACACTTCGCGCGGCTTCCAAGCCGCGTCGCCAGTCTCGGTTGTCACCGCTGGCGCGCAGAGCTCGCTAATAACGTAAATTTTAATAGTGAACAAAAATGTCTCATCACAAGTCTGGTGCAAAGTATTGCTCATTTGACGGATGTGTGTCGAAAAAGGCAGACATTATGTACATATTTTCGATTATCGTGTTGTTCACTCATAAAATTTGATTCCTTGAAATTAGACTTAGTTTAAAATAAATTATAATTGCTTAAGTAAGTTGTTACATACCTAGACTAAGAATTTACGAATGGCCTGAGTAAGTAAGGTGCAGTTACTTATTTATACCTAGCGAACAGACGAAAAATACTTCCTAAGAATTCGTCAAGCCAACTCGAAGTAACTTAACAAAAAATATCACTAACGATTAAACAAGGATATATCTAGGTTTGTTTTCATTTATTAAAATTTACCGTGTAACCATACGCATTAAACATAGGACAATCATTTATTATTACGTGGTCAAGTAGGTAGATAGACGATGAATAGATATTATAGTAGCAGCGGCAAGTCGACATCCCTAGCGCGACAGCTAGCGCGCCACTCCGCGCCAGACAGCGACAGCGTTATGTATTAGAAAAGAGCGGGGACGGTTAGGTGAATATCGCGTTAGGCACTGAGTGCTTATGCGAGCTGAATTACACTTTGTTGCTTAGTAGCAAAAGTCGCTATTTCTATAAATTGTTTTGCGAAGTGATCCTTCTGTACGTTAGTACTATTTATTCCGTGCCCAAGTTTTTAGTAAAAATTAAATCGTTGCAGATAAACATCTATAATAATGTTTAGTATATAAATAAACATTGTTTTTCTCCACAGGCCGAGACGCCAGACCGCTACTGCCATGCGAGATCGCCAGATACCAGCACATGTTCACATCAAACCAGATCCAGAGACAAGAACAGCCGCGTCGACCAGACGCGCCCAACTTCGTACCAGAATCCTCGCGGCAAGACAGACCTGAGAACTCCAGACTTCGAACACTCGCACAACGTATACCAAGACTTAACCCTATAGCGACCACTTCGAGTCAGAATTCTGCAGACTTTAGAGTTATACAGTGGTCTGAACCTCGGTCTAGGGGTTGGGATAATGACTATGTGTTGAGATTGCCTGTGTTAGACTTGTCAAGGGTTAATGGAAATAGGATCATGAACCCTGCTCCAGTGCATACGGTTAATACAGAAGCTGTAGTTAATAACCCTAGGCCACCGGTCGATGAGCCCGATGTGGATTAGGGTTAATATTGTCAGTGAATGCAGGGTTGAATTTTATTTATGTGATTCCTTGAACTGTGCTATCTATTGCTGCGTGATTTTTGTAGTCTCTGATTTGATGCCCGAGTCAAGTGTTATTGTTTTTTTTATGGATATTTTTAACAGGTAGTAACACGAAGTCTAAATGTAATTTTATAAGATATTTATTAATAGATTTGTGCCTGATTTTTGAAAAGCAGGTCAACGAGAAAAATTATAAACAGATGATCAAATGCATGTCAACAGCTAGGATTAGTTGATTGAATCAGCAATCAACTAATCACCCTAATCACCCCCTTTCCCCCATCCCGCTCCTTCTCCTTCCCACTTCCTTTCCTAAGGTCGGCAACGTGCATGTGATGCCTCTGGTGTCGCAGGCGTCCATAGGCTACGGTGACCACTTACCATCAGTTGGGCCGTATGCTTGATTGCCACCTTAGTAGACTAAAAAGAAAAAAATCTTGATTATGACACATTGTTGATTAGTTTTGCAGATATTGGGTACGAACATAACACACGAAATGTGATCAAAACTACTTATTTAGTAATATAGTGTAAGTTCAAGTAACCAGTGATCGGTTTCAATCACTTGCTTTTCAGAGCTGGTGTAAGATTATCGTCATTAATAATAATAATGTCCTCCAGACCGAATTTCGGCACGGCGACCAATCTCAAGACTGCGCCGAGCGAAATGTGCCAAAACAGGCGGTCACAGTTAAGTTGGTAAAATCAACACTTTTTGTTTAATAAAAATATAAAATATACATTTACCATAACAATTAATGTGTTTACAATTACTCCGTATTCAAAACTTTAAATATTTTCGCCTACAAAATTACACAAATATGCACGAATAATGCAAAAACGTAAGCCCGTATTAAGTAATTTTTTTAATTATAACAGTATAAATATATCCTATTTTACAGCTTAAACGAAACTTAAATAGTTATATTACAATTTGTCCGTCCCAAATATTTAAGTTATTGGTTGACAATAAAGTTACATATTTATACAATTTTACTATGGCGGCCGCGCGCCGATTTGAATATCGAGCTCTGTCATTCAGTCCAACCGCGTCTTACGCTCGGCGCAGTCTTAAAGAGACTGGCCATCTGCGCAGGAGATCTTACAGTGCACAAGTGCATATGTGCGCAAACACAAGTGCACTCTCTGTTCCCTAACTCTCATGATCCGATGGGACGGTAATCCGTCACGACCGGAGAGAGATCAGGCACAGGACCAACGGCGACACGTGCGCTCCGAGGCACGGGGGTATCTAACATCGCCAACCTCGCTAACTACGGGCTCAATAACTTTTTGTTGGCCCGACCTGGGATTCGAACCCGAGACCTCATGCACAGCAGTCGCATTCACTACCGCTGCGCCACGGAGGCATTAAATAATTAGTAAAAGCGGATTGCTCAGTGCAATATAAAAAAATAACTTTTGTAAGAGCAAAAGTTTCAAAATTTTTTTTGGTGTATATTCAGCGTACTCTGTTTCGTTTTTTAGCAATAGATATCATGGTTTAAAGGAATAACACTGATTAAATAAAGTTGTATTCATTGTGCACACAGCGACACATCAACTTAGACTGTTTGGACTTTGAACTATTAGGGTCAATTCACATCAGGCGGAAAAATGCTCGAGCATCTTTTAAGTGGTAATTCAATATCAACCTTATTCCATTCAGATATACCTAAAAATAGCATGCAACATTAAAATCTTATCCAATAAACAGTTGCATACTATTTTAAGCGTTATCTAAATGGAATAAGGTTGATATTTATTACCACTTGAAAAATGCTCGAGCATTTTTCCGCTTAATCTGAATTGACTATTAGAAGTTGAACGCTGCGAATCGTGCCAGAAGTACGTTATATTTTTGTTACGCTCTATCCTTACCATTACATCGACACCACGATGCACAGTCCCTTTCCGACAATTCTCTATTTTGTACGTAGCGTAGTTATGCGTATATAGGGTGTCTAACTTGATGTGTAGCTGTGTGTACCTATAGGTAGGGTTAAAATGTTCATAAATTTATATGTTTTGTATGTATTTCAAACAGGAATTTGAGTAACATATTTCAGGTACAATATAAAAAACTGCAAATTTTTATTTGAACTATTGAAAGAGTCTTAGCACAAAGTATTTAGTACTGTAATGGTTTTGAATGAAATGTTAATAGACATTGTTTTTTTCCTTCCATAATGATAGAAAGACCAGACAAGAGAGATAAGAGGGATTCTGATCAGATAAGTAATAATTCATGTAATTGATCAAAAAGTATGAAAATTACGTTTATACGACAAAAATATCTGTCAACCGATTATCACTTTCATACATTTTAATCTTTTTGGTAGCGTCAGTGTTGATTTTGATCCATTGTAGACCCCAGTAGTTAATTTTTATTACCAAAGATATATTGTCTTTGGTAATAGATCAATAATCCAATTACACTCCACGGAACTCTCGCTCCCACAAGACAGCGTCAAAAGTGGGAGCGAGACGACAATATTCCCATACTTGCTGCGTCGGTAAACATTGATTTAATTGCTTGTGTAAAGGAATTGTCGTAACTATGTGTTTATCATAATCCTTTTAAGTCTGATATGTCTAGACTAACTAATGTTTTAGTTTTAAGTACTTTGAATGTTCTGGTGAATGTTTAGCCACAAATTACACAGATACAGATGGCCGACTTACAATATGAGTAAAGGAAGACGATATTCATGGACGCAAGCGTACACCAAGAGGCAAAATCGCCGATCAGTACTGCATTATCTGAACTTGATGCTAGGCACTTACCTATCTTGAACCATTTTTCATGTACTAGATGTTCCCGCGTTTATCGTTACTGCGCCGCCCCGTGGGTCGTAGCGTGATGTTATATAGCCTATAGCCTTCCTCGATAAATAGGCTATCCAACACTAAAATATTTTTTCAAATCGAACCAGTAGTTCCCGAGATTAGCGCGTTCAAAAAACTAAACTCTTTAGCTTTATAATATTAGTATAGATGTGCCGTGTTCTTGTGTCTGTGCGAGTGCATATGTTTTCTTGCATTGTATTAGGTCAGCCATCTGTATCTGTACAATTTGTAGTCTTGCGTGTTTCATATTGTTGCATAAGTCAGACTCTCGATCTTATTTCTAATGTATTTCATTTAAATTAAATGAAATAGGTACATTAATTTGATACCTTATCTCAGATAAGGTATGAACTTCCATTCGTGGATCAATATTTATTAATGGAAAGGCATACTTCATGATATGTCTTTGGTTATATTCGTGTGGTAAAGGGATTTAAATGCTGGACTTGATTGCATGTATTAAAACAAGGAGTATCTTGCAACTCGTTTTCACGTATATGTAAGATAGAGATAGGTCGCATGATAGTACGCTACGGTGCAAACAAAAATCTAGCATCCCGCTCATTCTCACTACTTACCTGTGAACGAGTAAATGTGACGACAAATATGTCTATTTTTATACACAATTGTTCGGGTATTCGATTTTACTTATCTTTAAGTTATTTTTAATTAATAAATGATGCATTATTTTTTATTAATCAAACAATTTTATTACTTAATGTATGTCGTCCATTAATTGTGTATGATTGTTATTTTTTTATTATTTGAAAGTGAAAGAAGTGATTCTGGTGCCAATTCGTAGTTAGAATTTAATAAAAAATTGTCGTTAGACTAGCTTGGCTATGCTGCGTTTCTGTTTAATTTAATTATATTGTCCTAAAATTTATATAATACGAAACGCTTCTAAGTTTCTACCACCCTTCATCTAAAAGGTAAATCAACACAAAAAATTAAAAATGTTTACATACGATCTAACGCACGTCACCTCTTGTGATTGGCTAAATGGATTAGCAACAGCCAATGAAATCACTTGATATGAGTTTGATTTTGACACATCGTTGATTAGCCTACCAGAAGCTGGGTGTCAGAAACTTAAGTATAACAGAAGCTAAGCTAGAAATAACTAAAGTATCTCATAGAGACTTAATTACTATTGTATTATGACGAACATTTTCGAAATTAATAGAAACTTAAGCTAATATCAGACAGATCATCTTTTCATTTTATTCTTTTAGCTAGGAATTAATCTTTGACTGCTCCGATGTTGATTCGATTTAAGTGGCCACGTCATTACTGACAATGCGCTGTGTCGTAGGGAAGAATAATAATTATTGCAACATAAATAAGCCTGACTTATTTACGTAGCAGTATGACTAGCAGTACTGTTATGGTGACGTAATTTGGGCGTTGCTATTTGCGCGCGAACGAGAAGTATAAATTAGAGCAAAATTATCATAATATATTATGCAAAGTAAAACATATTTTGTATTAATCTGCATATTTTTTAGGGCTGAACACTGACCCCAAAATACAGACACTCGCCTAGTTTGGGGGACCAGTATCAGTATGTTTAAATAAAATACAACACAATGTTCTAGCAGAATCAAATTGTAATGTGTATATATACGTTTCTTATGTCTAGTGTTGTCCCTATCCGGCTCGAAGTCGATTAGCCCGGTGCTTCCATAATAGTAGTTTTACTGCCAAAAATGCCAGGCGGTGATTGTAGACCCGATGACCACACGGAGCAAAGATTTTGTGATCTAAAATAGTTTTGACGACTTTAGATGTATTTTGTTGCCGTTGCTTCTATGATGGTGAAGACCCTCAAGGAGAATCTTCTTAGTGCGGCTGAATTAGGAGGCAAAGTATAAATGAACAAAATTCTTCAAGAAAAGAGCGTACTCCTTTTTAAAAGGCCGGCAACGCACTTGTAACTCCTCTGGTGTTGCAGGTGTCCATGGGTGGCGGTAATCGCTTACTATCAGGCGATCCATCTGGTCGTTTGCCCCCTACCTCATAAAAAAAAATATTCGAATGAATACTCATTGGAATGATATGTCTGATCTAGCTTAAGGGTCAACGCAGACGGCGTTCAAGTGACTCCTAAACTAACACATAGAATAACAAATTAGCGTCTTCCTTATACCAATTTCAACCCTATGCTAATGAAATACGGTTGAGTTTTAATTGCCGTCGATGGAGTTGCTTCTTCGCAAGTTGTTTACTCCACAGTACACCTATAATTAGAGAACAGCCATTAAAATATAGAGACTTAATACACTTTCTATAATAATAAGTAATATTAGAAATATATCGGACCACTTAATAATATTGATACCAATTGTAATTAGAGAAATAAAGCGATTTGATAAAACGATAACTGCCATTCAAATAATAAAAAGAATTAATGTAAATATTTTCTATTTATCGCGATTACATTGTTGTGTCCTCAGAACAAGGTAATAATGTCCATTACTGACCTCTATTAGACTCTTACTTTTGCGTTTAATTGATTACTTTATTGACTATCAAGTCATGGAATGCCAGACATATTCAAAAACCTATTGTACCTGACTGTCTGTGTGCTAATGAGTCGTAGCGGCGCCCTAGCGGCGAGATACTATAAGATTTCAATTATGATTGACATTCCAACAATTGACAGGTTAACGCCATTTTGGCGCTGTAGGTATTCTATTGTAAACAGATTACGAGTTCCAGGGTCTTTAGATATTTTGTTAAGGCTCGTGTAAACGAGACTAATTTATTGGTAGCACAGAACCTATATATTAATACGTGAAGCAAAAACTGTGTACCCCTTTTTACGAAAATTGCGCGGACGGAGGAGTATGAAATTTGGCACAGTTAAAGTTTATATGGAGAATGAGGGGCGAATCCTAATATTTATATAAAATATGCATTAGAAATACATTAAATTAATGAAAAAACACTACACGGACACAACCATGCATTTGACACACGCAGTCAAAGCGTGGAACTATGGGTACATATATCAATATATAATGACATATATCAGCAATATCTTACAGGCAAACTTTGGTCGAATTTCGAGCACTAGGCGACCGCTAGTTTGAATAAATTGGCGTAAGGTAAACTTAAGATCTAAAGGCAGATTGAAGGCCTGATACCTAAAGACTTAAGTCCTGATTCCTAAAAGGATACATAAGTTTGCCTTCTGCATACTATATAGAAAAATATATTTAAATATCCAGAACATGTCATCTCATGTTAGTGTTACCTTGTTAGGAGAATGCGACAATATTAATATTATAGTATTTTAAAGCTGGTTAAATATTATCAAAAACTTGTAAATAAATTTTAAACACCACGCAAGCTCTATCGCGATTCTTTTATGCCAGTTTCGTATGTTTCAAATTTGAATGCTTTTATTCATGAGCATTGGTTTAGGGTCAGCACCGACGGACGGAGTGGCGGCAAAGAGACTAATTCAGTAAAATGAACGAAATAAAATGACGGCGAACGACACAAAGTGCGGTCATTTTATTTCGTTGTACCAAATACAGTCGTATTCTGAAGCACTTTAGGTTGAATTTAAATTGTTACTGAATTAGTCTCTTCGCCGCCACTCCGGCCGTCGGCGCTGACCCTTAGTGTTCATAATTTGAATATTCGAACGGTGTGATGCCACAAAACAGATGGATACACAAGGCCGGTTGAAACCCACTAAGACAGACGAATGTGAACAGCAATTTCTTTAGAGGCCGTTTATTAATTACGTAGGATACAGAGGTCTTATCTCAGAGTGTAGGGTAAAAAATCTTGCTTTCTTAATTACTAATGGCTCCATAGCCGGCGTTCTGTATCTATATAGTTTGTGGCAATACAAATAAGTTCAATTTAGTAAATATATTTGATATCTTTTATTTTTTATAACAGATGTCGCTAGTTGTATACAATATGTATTTACAAACGAATATTATTTAGACCTGTAGTGAAATAATAAATTGAAGCGATGATGGTACTATAAGTAGAACAATTTTGTTATTTGTTAGTTGCATGCTAAAGCGGTATGTGAGCTAATAAAATGTATTTTGAAGTGTACGAGTTTTATTTTTACCTAACTTTACAGGTACTGGCGGTTAGTAAGCGGTTACTGTACGCTTGATTCAAATAAGGCCCGGTACATATATTGAGTAGTAGAGCCTCGCTGATTTCAGCATGAATGGGCCGGCTCGACCGCGGAAGGACTACCCTCTCATAGAATATCGACGTGAAATAGCAGTATTCCTACTGTTATGTTTCGTTCGGCGAGTGAGAGTGCCGGAGTCCCTATCATCCTCTTTTCCCCTTCACGCTCCTCCTTCCCACTTCTTTTTTTTTCTAAAGGGTCGGCAACGAGCAGGTGATGCCTCTGGTGTCGCAGGCGTCCATAGGCTACGGTGACCACTTACCATCAGGTGGGCCGTATGATTGTTTGCCACGTTAGTTGCATAAAAACTAAATATTCAAAATCTAAATTATGTTAATATCTGATCATCAGATATTAACATAATTTAGATTTTGAATATTTAGTTTTTGTAAATATAGGTAATTATAGTAACTATTATGTATAACTAATCAGATGGTGTTTAGTATGTGAGGAATAATTGATAGACGTCTTTCACGTAACTCGATACATTTACGACTGAGCTCAAACTTACGCGGCGGACGCAGCCGCCACTAAGTACATGCCACCACATGCACACTTATATAATCATGACACATCCAAATACAACCTGTGTCCCTACAGTAAATTATGTTAATATTTGATTATCAAATACTAACAAGTTTTTGCGTAGCGGTATTAAATAAAAATCTATACTAATATTATAAAGCTGAAGAGTTTGTTTGTTTGAACGCGCTAATCTCAAAAACTACTGGTCCGAATTGAAAAATTCTTTTAGTGTTGGATAGCCCATTTATCGAGAAAGACTAGGTTATATAACATCACGCTACGACCAATAGGAGCGGAGCAGCAATGAAAACTGTTGCAAAAACGGGGAAAATTCTCTTATGTGAAGCAGACGAAGTTGCGCGCGTCAGCTAGTATAAAATAAAATAAAAAATTGTTGTGTATCAGTTTTTGGATTAGATTCCGAGTCGGACAAAGTTATTAGAATTATCTGTCTGAAAATATTTCGTAGCAGCACGGAGTACAAAACTTTACCGCATACCTAGACCGCAGTAAAGTCGCACTATATAATGTAGGTAGTACTAAAACTAAAGCTGGTGAAATGTGCTTGTAATACACCAAAACTTAAGAAGCGTAGGAGCCCTTCGGTGAGTGAAACTATGAATCATTTTTTAATACATTTTCACAATATTTTGAGTAGTAGAGCGTCGCTGATTTCAGCATGAATGGGCTGGCTCGACCGGGGAAGGACTACCCTCTCACACAATATGTACGTGAAATAGCAGCATTTCTACTGTTGTGTTTCGTTCGGTGAGTGAGAGTGCCGGAGGCCCAAGCACCCTTTTTTCCCCTTCCCGCTCCTTCTCCTTCCCAATTTCTTTCCTTAACCTTTTGGACGCCTTTGTCACATATACGTGACAAACGAAATCTTGCCCTCAACGCCAACGTCACATATGTATGACAAAAAATACGTCGCACCTTAACATAAAAATACACAATAAAACTAAATAAAACATTACTTTTGTGGTTAAATAATTATCAGTGTCATGAGTAGGCTTTATTAGAAAATTTAAGACGAAAATAAAAACAGAGTTTATATTCGATGAAGTTTTGGAATCCCTATACTTCTGAAGGTCATTTTACACAAAAAGTGGCTTGGCGTCGGGGGCACGGCGATGCGTTTATACTCTGGCGTTTAAAAGGTTAAGGGTCGGCAACGCGCAGGTGATGCCTCTGATGTTGCAAGCGTCCATAGGCTACGGTGACCACTTACCATCAGGTGGGCCGTATGCTTGTTTGTCACATTAGTTGTATAAAAAAAAATCTGAAGAAACGAGGAAAGCCCGGTTTAGTGAAAATTTTAATAAGGTAATTTAAAAAAATATGTTTTCATAGAAGAATTACATATTCTTTATATTAAATTTAATTAAATTAGCGGCCTTTTGATTCTTGCTGCTACAATAGTCCTTGCAACTTACAATAGTAGTCAATGAAGAATGAGAATGCGCCGTGATGTACATCCTCTTTTAGAAGTAGGTACCATGGTGACGTAGCGGTAATGAATGTGACTACTGTGCATGAAAACTCGGATTCGATTCTCGGGTCGGGCTAAGTTTGTGAGTTTTTCTATAAAAAAATATTTAGGTTTAACAGCTGGGACTCATAGCCAGTTGCACTCACTGATCGGTAAACGATTAGCGAGGTTAAGCAACGTTGAGTGCGGTCAGTCTATAGATGGGTGACCGCTTAGTGGTATTTCATCTGGACGTCTCCGTGCTTCGGAGGGCACGTAAAAATTCAGTCCCGGTTGTTGTCAAATTGACAGCAGTCGTTAAGCCATGTCAGAGGCCTACGGGCGGCTTGAACAACTCTTGACAAAAGGTCGGCCACTAACCACACGAAAAGAAGAAGAAGAAGCTGGGATTAAGTTAAAGAAAGTGGCGATATTGCGAATCCTCTGCCTTAGAAAGCATGTAAAGCCGTTAGTTCTGCGCCTGATGTCCGGTGGAGTGCCAGGGTTTTAATAGTTTTGTCTGTGAGTTCATTCTTCTATCTGTTCCCGCGTCATATAAAAACCACTTAAATGCGGTTTGCACAATTCGGTAACTTAGTGTTTCGCTTAAAATCTTAGCTATATTTTATCCAATTGCGTTAAGTAGATCCATTCCCTAGTAATTAATGTCGGCGGCGAACTGAAGTTTACGCGGGACAAAATCACGGGCAAGGTTTCATCATCTCGGCCAAAAGACATCCGCTGCTGGACATAGGCCAAGGGAGGGTAGGTAAGGGGCTTAGGGTTACTATTTTGGGCAAGGTTTAGTAATATAATAATTTTTGAAAACGATATATTCTATTTAAGGCGATGATTTCACCTACAAAGTAAGAGATTTGAGTTGAAAGCGACTAGTAGATATTCTTGTCAATCCCGCGAGCTAAGGTTATTGCTTGTATTAGGTTCGACTAGTTTCACGTTGCTAGTGTTACGCGTCGGTATCGAACCTACGACCTCTCGATCTCAAGTCCAATGCCCTAAGTAGCCTAAGTAGCCTTTCCCTGACGCTTCAAAATAAAAAATAAAAACTTAAATAATTTTATTACACAAATATGACGGATGATAAATAGTTCAAATTAATATTCTCACAAAGACGCGGATGTAATTTATATCTCTACTTCTTAACAGTTAAAAATTGCATCTTTTCAAAGCTTCCTGGCAATAAAACGTAGCATTAATATTAAAATTAGTTTTCATTTAAACTAGGTTTAAGTCTGACGCCCGCGTTAGGTTTAGACACTGAAATATTACCTTTTCGCGTCGACTCCGGGAATTTTCAATTTACATTATTACTAGACAGGGTTATGAATGTTCTGTTTAACTGAAAGCTGCTCATATTTATTTGTAAATAGTGTAAACATTACATGTTCAATCTATTTATTCTAGGCATTCAGTTATTTCATTATATCTTACTAAGTTAAAATCATCTTAGGTGTATATTGTCTTTGCAGATCCACATTAAACAATGATTATTTGATAGTTTAATTTAAAAAGCAAAACTATTCGGCTACATAAATGTAAGCTTTAATTCAGCATACAATTTAAAGACGAAGACTGCGTATACAGTTATCTATAGGTACTTTAATTCTTCTTTTTCAAGTTCAAATATATTTCTTGGAATATCTTTTTTCTTTTATTTAAAAATACCACAAAGGTTAACTTAGCATGATTCCTAATAGATGACTAGGCTGAATACGCTATTAACGTCTATGGCAGTCGTTATTGGAAAGTCAGTGCCCTCTAATAACCTGACACTGGTCTAGCCTTAGGGTATCGTTAGCCTTCGGGTTGCGGAGGTCAGATGGCAGTCGCTCCGTGTAAAAACTAATATCCAGTCAAATCCGGTTTGACTAGAACGCCGACCCAGTGCCAGCCGACAAGTGACTTGGGAATAATAAAGGCTAGGGAGAAGAAGAAGGCTGAAAACGCTATAAGATTTTAGTCCTTAAAATTCTTATATTATTTTCAGCCTAGTAAACTTTTCTTTCTCGAAGATACGTGAAGTCTGCCAACTGGGCGAGCGTGGTGGACTATGGCCTAACCCTGCTCACACTGAGAAGAGGCCCATGCCCAGCAGTGGAACAGTTTAATACAGGGCTGATATTATTATTATATAAACTTTTAACCTTCAACATATTGTAGGTAGGCAGCAAAACCAAATAGGAAAAATCTCATATCAATGCTAGGGTAACGCAAAGACTTTTGGTGTATGCAGATCTTAGAAACTTACCCAACACAAGTCTTGGTTATATAGCTGAAGTTTGTGCAGGATACCTACTTAGGTACCTACTCAAAGGTTTTGCAAAAATCTTAATGGCTCTTTTATATCTTTGTGTGGTAAATGACTATATCGTAAATCTGGCGAGGCTTGTCTATTAACTGCCATATCTGAGAACAAAGAGGGCGACTGATCTCACTTCCGACAGAACTATAGTTCGGAAAGCGATAATCATTATAAAATTGCAACCACGCTTCGGCATGAATGGACCGGCTCGACCGGAGTGATATCACGGCCTCACAGAAAACCAACGTGAAGTAGCGCTTGCGTTGTGTTTCGTCGAGTGAGTGAGGGTACCGGTGGCCCAACCTCTCCCTCCCCTTTCTGGAGTAGAGGGAAGGGGAGGAATTTAAAAGACCGGCAACGCACTTGTGATTCCTCTGGTGATGCGGCGGTAATCGCTTACTATCAGACGATCCATCAGCTCGTTTGCCTCCTATACCATAAAAAAACATAATATGTTTATTTGGATGCAATCCCATAGGATTGCATCCAAATAAACATATTATGTTTAAGAAAATAACATTTAAATCAACTCGACAAGCACATATTATGCTTGTCGAGTTGATTTAAATGTTATTTTCTTCTTGTTCAAGCGTAAGTATCTAATACCTAAATAGGTACGTAAGTACGTTTCCCAGATTTCAAACGATTGAAACGTTTACGGACAATTAATCAGATATTCAATATTTAAAAGCGTTTTAACTGGTCGGGCACTAAAGCGGTCATAAAAACTCGATTAAAGTATTTGAAGTCGTAAAATTTAAAAATTCCGAGTGAATACGTTTCTGTTCTATTGAAGTTTATGGTTCCCCCGTGTGGGGTATAAAAGTATCGATGCTTTTGTTTATTTTTGTTGAGGTGACGTCACTTAAGTATTCCTTGGTGAGTTCACCTCCTTATTTTCGAAATATTGACAGTAAAATTCAGGTTATAAAAATTCAATTATGTAATATATTTTATAACTTTTAGCTACATAATATATTTACACCGTAGTAGAGCAGCGATAGCTCAGTGGGAAGACCAACAGACAGCAATGCAGAGGGTCTCGGGTTCGAACCCACGTCGCGCACCTCTGACTTTCGGAAGTTATATGTCTTTTCGAAATTATGTGCGTACTGGTTGACAATTATCGCCTGCTCCGTGCCTCGGAAAGCACGTTAAGCCGTCGGTCCCGGCTGCCATGAACATCTATGGCAGTCGTTGTTAGGAGAGTGTCGACACAAAAGATCCCACTGGGTCGAAGTGTCGCCGGTCTGCACTGACTGGCCCCCACATAAGATAAGATACACCGTAGTAGAATTTGTTTTATTATTGTATCTTGAGTTTTACCCAGTAGGTACGTACCTACCTATTATTTTTTTAATAGGTACAAATAACACCAAGGCCCTCTATCTAATATTGCCGCCACTTAACTAAGGTTCCATACTGTTCAAAATAGTATTAGGTATACTTTTGAGTGTCGCCACTGACACTGCGCCGAGTGTTGTGAGTTCGAAGATTAAGTGATCCACAAATTGAATATTATACAATAATATACGTCTGAATATTCTTTGTGTTCGTTATTTCAATGTTTGTAAAGTCTCCCGTGACATAAGAATTATTACTAGTGAGGGAGATGGCTTTTAAAAAGAATAAAATATATTTATGACCTAGCTGTTACCTGCGACATCGTCCGCGTAGATTTTAACTAAAAAGTGTTTGTCTTCGCGGAACCCTATTTTTTTTAAGTCAGTAGCCTAAAGTTACTCCTTATAACATCAGATATCTGTCAGTGAAAGTACCGTCAAAATCGGTTCAGCCGTTTCGGAGATTATCCGGAACAAACAGACAGAGACAAAAATAAAATTTTAAAAATAGATATTGTCTTATTTGTACTTTATATACTTTCATATGCATTAGATAAAAAGCTGTTATTTTGACATTACAAACAGGCACTTCAATTTTATTTATTTGTATAGATATATAGATATAGATGTATAGGTTACACAAATTTTCGTCCTGCTTGGGAATCAAATCCACAACAGTCAGCGCACTGTCAGTGAGAAGGCGACTACTAAACTATTGTTATCTTAATTCTTCTATTTGTTTTTGTATACTAGATACGTCGACGATCCCAATCTCACAGATAGATTGGAGTCGTTTGAGCAACCGAGACACTAGGTCTCTCTGCGTGTTCTACCGACTCTTTCACGGGGAGTGCTCTGAAGAACTGTTTGATTTGATACCAGCAGCCTCTTTCTATCACCGTACCACTCGACAACGAAGCAGGGTTCATCCATATCACCTGGAAGCGTTCAAATCCAAGACGGTACGCTTTCAGCGATCATTTCTCCCACATACGTGCAAGCTCTGGAATGAACTGCCAGCTTCGGTGTTTCCCCAGCGCTATGGTATGTCCTTCTTCAAACGAGGTTTAAAGAGAGTTCTTCTTTCACGGTAGGCAGCGGCTTTGCTGTGTCCTGACATTGCTGAAGTCCATGAGCAGCGGTTACCACTTTCCATCAGGTGGGCCACTTGCTCGTCTGCCACCAAAGGCAATAAAAAAAAATGTGTTCTGCTTTACCTACTATAAAGATTATATCTGAAAGCTTATTTCCTCTACAGATTCTATTACAGGTTGGAGAATAAGAAACAATATAAGACGATCAAATAAAATGCGCGTATCGCCCCAGGGCGCATGTAAGTACCTTGTGACGATGCGAATCGGTAGGATTATTTTTTATTTGCCATATTATAATGCATGGAAGCGTCGTTATTCAGATTTCCGAGGGTGGGACTTAGAACGTAAAATGCGGATTTCGATTTCAATTATTTTAAGGTGGAATAAACTAGAAGGAAAACTTGTTTCACCATAATTATTTAATTTATTTTGTGAATATGTGCGTCGATACTTAGGTCGTTTGTAAATAGCAGCACGGAGTATGGGAATTTCTCTGATTGACTGCAGTAGGCCGGTCCCTATTACGTGCGATCTAAAACTGTAACAGTATGTGAAAGACCTTTAGGTACAGCTTAACGTCTATTTTATTAAAATTCATATTTATACAGCGAGAGCTAAGTGGGGAGACCCTGTTGGTCTCCCCACTGAGCACGTTAAGCCGTCGGTCCCGGCTGCCATGAACATGTATGGCAGTCGTTATTGGGAAGTCAGTGCCCTCTAATATCCTGACACTGGTCTAGCCTTAGGGTATCGTTAGCCTTCGGGTTGCGGAGGTCAGATGGCAGTCGCTCCGTGTAAAAACTGATATCCAGTCAAATCCGGTTAGACTAGAAAGCCGAACCCAAGTGACTTGGGAATAATAAAGGCTAGGGAGAAGAATATATTTATACATATTATAAAGATATAATAAAGAGAGAAATAAACACAATTTTACGGTCATGAATTTTTATATAAGTTTGAGTATTTTGTTTCGAAATATTTTTACATATATATCTATATTTGTTACTTACCTTATTTTATAATTACTTTTCATATTATAATGCTACGTATGCTAAATACTAAGTAAATTGAACACCAGGCAATAGGTCAAATTTAACAAAATTTATTGACACAGGTGAAATTAAATAAAAGCTTTCAGAAAATTGTGTTGTGTGCGATACAAGTTACGTGCTATATGTTGTTATTCGTACGAGTATTAGCATATTAGGAGCCCGCGCCCGAGGCGACGGAGCCGGCTGTAGGTACCTACCGAGCCTTTTGTCAGCGATTCTCTTGTGCCGTACAGGTTGATGCTTTTGTATCTAGTGTTTTATTTTAACGTTTTGTTACTGAAGTGTGCGGGGTACGGGCAGTGAAATAAGCCAAGACGTGTATGCTCAATGAATCGCTTATTACGACTAAAAATACGACTGTCAAGTCAAAGTCAAAGTCAAAAATCATTTATTCATTTAGATCACAAACTAACACTTATGAACGTCAAAGTACTTATATAGGTTAGTGAGTTTACTAAGTTACTGAAGCTACATTTAGGGTAGTTGCTAAGTTCAGGCAAAGGGTTGAGCCTATGAGAAGAAACCTGCAAGAAACTCACGGCCACTCTTTTAAATCGTCAATTAAATATAATTTCAGTATTTTACAACTCAGATTAACAAGGCGTTACAGCCATTATGACATATACTACTAATTATAACAAACTAAAGATAATAACAAACTAAATCAATCATTTACTTAATGTTTACTTATGCTATCTTACATACACACTACATTACTTATATACTGCTGCTGATGAACAAGCACTGTTTTATAATTCTATATGTACCTATAAACATTGAAAGTTAAGAAAGAAAGTTTATAAGGCTAGTGTGAATGGAACATTAGCAAGAGGAAAACCTAGGCGAACGTTTCTCGATCAGATCGGAGGCGTTCTGGACAAAGGCCAGGTTAAGAGCTCCTTGAACCTACGGGCGTGTATGAGGAATGTGATGAAAGTGAATGAAGGCAGAGGAGTGTGTCAGGATCGTAGCAAATGGAAACCCGTAGTCTCTGCCTACCCCTCTGGGAACAGGCGTGAATCTATGTATGTATGTATAAACATTGAAGTAAAGAGAAGTGGTAAATATGTACAAAAATTGCACACCATCTTTGAATGCTACCCATGGTTGCTGAAGTTTTCAATAACTAATAGGTTTCTTATCTATACTAATATTACAAAGCTGAAGAGTTTGTTTGTTTGTTTGAACACGCTAATCTCAGGAACTACTAGTTCGGTTTGAAAAATTCTTTTGGTGTTGGATAGCCTATTTATCGAGGAAGGCTATAGGCTATATAACATCACGCTACGACCCACGGGGGCGGCGCAGTAACGCTATACGCGGGTGAAACCGCGGGAACATGTAGTAAAGTATATTACTAGAAAGGAAATAATTATACAGTATTTTAACGAATAAACGCCATTGTATGCTTTGGTACGTATTTTTTTGCATATTCTGTAAATAGCTCTCCTATTCCATGTAAACACTGTCCCGCAAACATAAGCACAATGACATGTCATGAGGTCAAAGTCGTATTATAGACCCAAAACATGGATAGTGAACCTTGATAGTGAAAATAATATTTCAAACAACAATATGCCAATTTTCTATCCCTCGGGCACAGTATGTTCTGGGTGAAAGGTACCATATCCTTTTCTGTAATCCTGAAAAAGTGTTTGCGAAATTGTATGATAATCGGTCGAGTAGTTAATGCGTGAAAGCGTAACAAAGAAACAAACTCACATTCGAATTTATAATATTAGTTAGGATTATCAAAATTAAATTGAAGTTAAAGACATGCAGCCAAAGCGCTTACATTTTAATATAAAATTTTGTCTCAACGACCACCAGTGGTGGCCGTTGGGAATAAGCCCAAACTTTGCTCTCACGAAATCTACGAATATAACATTTTCATAAAGTTCGTAAAAAATATAACCATTCTTTTTACTAATATAGTATGTAACACTCTGTATAGAATATTTCACGAATCAGAGATCACGTAACGCACAAAGCGAACGACAAATATATCATCTGAACGTCATCGAGTCATACATTACTTATACATTCATGTATTACTTACCTGCTTGTTACAATTCTCATTTTTGTTCATAATGAAAGATTAGAATTCGGTATCTCCCTAAATATCATGCGTTTACGTAATAAATAATTGTTTTCTGAAAAGCAATGGTAGTAAACGGTACTGTATCAAAAAGGGTCCCTGGTAACCTTATTATATGATGACGGGGTTAGGGGAAGCAATTCTCTGTTCGCGAGATGACCTCCACCAGCCACCCTGAGGTTTCACCTGGGGGTGGTGGGCTTCGTGAGCCTGCCCGCCATCCGATCAGCACTAGGTCCGAGAGGCGGCGTGCGTGTTCCCACGCGCGCCTCTGTGTCGTGTGTCCGTCCCCTCTCTAGGGGGGACAGTAGGAATTAAATGTAGAGGTGCCCAAAGGGTAGTCTTGTTGTATAGTGGCCTGCCGTTTCATATGGCGTGCCAAAACCTCGGCGGGGTCGCGATTGCGGTTTTGTCGAGGAACACCGTGGTAGGTTTACTCGGTATTGCCGGGAGGTCCATTATTATCATCATTGCCATCTTTCTTTTACCCCGGTGAGTCCGACATAACCCTTCCGCCCGACCCCGTGGACCTACGCGTCAATGCAGTCCCCCATATTAAAAAAGCGATACTCTGTTAAAAAAATATGACTAGTTGAGTAATTAATAGTTAAAGATGAATGAATTACAAGTGAGAAACGGCAATGAATTGCCGTAAATCTTAAAAAATAATATCTTGATCCATTCGAAAAAATGGGTCAAGTAATATGCAAAGGTCACGTGATACCAAGTGACCTTGAGGTCAGAGGTCAAAGCTCATAGTTATTTCGGGGGTATATCGACTATGCTGAGTTGAATGGCGTTGAATGCGAGTCTCTAGCTCTTACGGTTTTTGAGTTGAAAGTTGTATAACAGACAGATGGACGGACAAAGCTGTTGTATAAGATATTTCGAATTCTAAAAAACAGCGATTAGATTTCCCGCCTATTGCGGGAGTCTTAAACCATAGCTTACGAAATCTGGGTCTAATAAACCTTCAAGTACCTTTTCGAGGACTTAGGTGTGAGACAATGAGTCTAAGTAAAACATAACTGACGAAATATGTACATAGGTAGGTACATGCATAGGTTGTACATGTATAGGTTGAATAATAGACCTCTGCTTACCTTTTCAGAGATATACAAACGTAAGTCGATATAATAATGTCCTCCAGACCGAATTTCGGCCACGGCGGCCGCTCTTAACTGAGACTGGCCATCTGCGCAGGAGATATTATAATGCAAAAGTGTGTGCGCAAACACAAGTGCACTCTCTGTTCCCTAACTCTCATGATCCGATGGGATGGTAATCCGACACGACCGGAGAGAGATCAGGCACAGGACCAACGGCTTTACGTACTTTCCGAGGCAGGGAGGAGTCTAACACCACCAACTTCTTAAATGCTGCTACTGAGATTTCTTAACAGAAAAACCCAATAACTTTTGTTGGCCTGACCCGGGATTCGAACCCGAGACCCCGACACAGCAGTCGCGTTCACTACCGCTGCACCACGGAGGCAGTTAAGTCTATATACATACATGTATACTAAACCATTACCAAAGTCCTTTTTTATCAGCAATAAAATAATCTTGCTAGTCTTAAATCATCATACATTATCAATAGTATCGGATAGGCCATTGCGGTCGCGTCGTGTATCATAGTGCTATTATTTCAAAGGAGCAAGCAATAAAAATACACATTATATTGATCTATTGAATTACCTACAAAGTGGGGGTCGAGATCTTTGACATTTGCTACGATTTTAGTTGATTTATTGTATTCTTAGAGAGTACAAAAGAGTAGTATTGTTTAGAAATGGTTTTAAGACATGAAAATGGTTTCTGGAAATGTAGTTTCTACCCAGTGTTATTAGTAAGTATATAAGTAAATGGCGAATCTTAGGCATAATAATAATTTTATGTAAAGAGATAACATATGCTTCCTTTTGAAGATAACTCCACACTTGGAATAATTATTTACAAACATCTGAAATTCAAAAACCAGATACAGAAAACATCCAGACTCGAAACAACTATCTGTGGGTCACATCAATTTTTGTCTCATGTGGGGATCGAACCCACGTCACGACTCGGCGCAGTGGCAGTGTTGAGGCATCTACTTAAACCACTACGCTATTCATTAGTTAATTAGTATGCATAATGCCTCAATCTCCCGTAACATAAGTATACGCCGATGAAACCGCTTGTGATTTGGTAGATCGATTCAGCGAGTTTTATTGAGCTGGTCTAACTTGACGATCAATCAGATGTACTTGTACTCGAAAGAGTAACAGGTAATATGAACGTTTGAAACATTAATACGGGTACTGGGCAGTATGTTATAAATTATTCTATGACAAATTTTTTTAAGTTACAACACGCGTTTAGAATTGCTTCCCTTATTACGCGGGACTTTAAATTTCAGCTACCAAAATGTGGATCACTTATCGAGGATATACAGGTGTAGTTCTATGTATGAATATCCTATCCTAATGCTAACTAATATTATAAATGCGAATGTAAGTTTGTTTGTTTGGTACACTTTCACGCCTAATCTACTCAGCTGATCATCATGAAACTTCGCACACATGTTTTCAGGGGAACAGAACAAGACATAGGATACCTTTCATCTAGAAAAACTACTTTTACTAACTTAACTATTTACTAGCCTAGTCTAAATTTACGCGAGCGATGCCGCAGGCAAAATCTAGTCTTATATATTTTGATTCGGTATTATAAGGGGCCAACCTATTAATTTGTTTTGTTTATTTCATCACATACACACAACACCATCTAGCCCAAACTAAGCAGAGCTTGTATTATGGGTACTAGACAATGGATTAACATACATATAATATATAATAATAATATTGCTTTATTTCTTCTCACATAATAAACACTACAAATTTCGTTACATAATGTGTGTGTAGTTGTGTACATTGATAAAATTCAACAACTTTTTTTACATTTTGTACAAATTCATTTATGTGAGAAGCTGGTGTCTGAGATAGGTATAAGTATACCTGTAATACAGATCACCAGATCACCATATAATTTTTGTTTATAAATACCTACATACATATTATACATAGAAACACCCAGACCAAGACAAACATTCATGTTCATGCACACAAATGTTTGACTTGTGCGGGAATCGAACCCGCGACCTCAGGCGTGGCAGTCGATTACACTAACCACTACGCCATCGAGACCGACGTTTTAGGACGAATTAGGTGATTATATTACCATCTATGATAATTCGATAGAGATATGATGTTTTTAAATTAAGATATAACATAGTTTTATTTATGAGATCATTCATACCAATGTGTACCGTATGCTTGTTTGCCACTTTAGTTGTATATTGCAAATTATGTAAAAGAATTTGGGATTAAATATAATGACCACCAAAAATACTAATTGCGCAGCAAAATACGCTTACTAAAATATATCGTAACGAGCACCTATACGCGTCAAATCACTGCATTCCGTCTCGGAAGGGTTAGGTTATGTTAGGTTCCTTCTTAAACTCACTTAAAAATAGAAGCCCCGCCAAGCGGAGCTCCGTCGACTTATTTTGATTTTTCATTTACTATTTTTGACAGTTATATTTTACTATATCTGGTGATAAGTTAAACATAAGCCAACGAATTTTAGTGTAAAATGCTATAAAAACTAAAAACTACTAAATTCACGACAGATAGACCTTATTGCATAAAACTTGATGACATTATTCTTTCTTTCAATTCGATACGTCATAATATGAATGTTTTTTCATTTTCACATACGATAATAATGTAAAATGTGATAAAGTGAGACAAATAAGAACTACGGCGCACACGTAGCTTTGATGAAAGTAAATAATTCGAGAGATACACGTATGATGTATGAATGTTATTTGTTTGGCATAAATATGTACAACAAGCTACAACTGAGATGGATACGGTATTGTATAGGTATTGATGTTCTATAGCCTTATAAATCAAGCCTACTTTTAATCAAGCCATTAAAAAGAGTCTGCTAAAAATAGGTTTTTGAATGTTTAACGCATTACCAGCCGGCGGGCAGAAGCCAGGTCCGTAGCTGGTAACCGTTAGGGTTATAATGAAACACGTAGACTGATTCAACTGAGAATATATTTTCACTTTTTACGCCTTCTTATATCACGTTTATTTTTCATACAAGTAGTAGCACTGTAGCACTTATGTCTTCAATAATCATTTACACCAATCAGCGACAATGAGTATATATAGTCTCAATCCTTATCACATTGAACGCCGTGCCGGTCATAAATGACCGCGAACAATAAATTTTCTATTGTGTCTGTTACATGGCAATCAATGTGTTAATAATATTACTAATTCGAAAGTAACTCTATCTGTCTGTCACCTCTTCACGGATAAACCACTTAACCAATTTAGATGAAATTTGGTACAGAGATAGTGTAAAACCTGGGGAGGAAATAGGCTTTTTATTAAAGTAGGTGATGTACGACCACGCGGGCGGAACCGCACGCAACAACTAGAATGAAATAAACTAAAATTGAGTAAAATTACAAGACTTTTTCCGTACTACCAAGATGGTAAAAGCATTCCGTGAACGGTTACTTATGAGTTATGATGGCAGCTGAAGCTGCTGCGATTCAATCTAATTAAAATAAAATAATATAAATTTGGACTCATTTATAATATGGATACATTAAGGCTTGTATCTCAAAAATACAAGTTAATTAACTTGTATTTTTACACTGTTAACCATTTTTAAACACTTATTATCGTTTTTCTCATTTTCATATTTTTATCATTTTATATTATAGTTTATTGTACTGGTACTTCCTGTGTTAGCTGTGGTTGCCTATAACAGAATGAGCACAGGACATGTATTATTGTAATATCTTTTATTGTGTAAGAGTTGTGTATCATTTGTTGGCGATCCTTATAAGTAAATAAATAAATAAGCCACGGGCAAAAGTTAGTAAGTATTACTGAAGTGTACACTGTGGTTGATGCAGTACATTCAAAAGGACATAGCTAAAGGATAGATATTGGGGTCGATACAAAAGATCCCACTGGGTCGAAGTGTCGCTGATCTGCACTCACTGGCCCCCGTATTTAAGATAAGATAGTAAGTATTAACTTATTACTTTTGCCCGTGGCTTCGCTCGCTCGGAAACGGTAGTATTTTTCTGGAAGAAAGGTACCTTATGTCTTATTCTGTACCTCTGATAACATGAATGCAAAATTTCATAATAATTTATGACTAGTAGAGCCTCGCTGATTTCAGCATGAATGGGCCAGCTCTACCGGGGAAGGACTACCCTCTTATATCGAATATCGACGTGAAATACCAGTATTCCTACTGTTGTGTTTCGTTCGGTGAGTGAGAGTGCCGGAGGCCCAATCACCCTCTTTCCCTCTTCCCGCTCCTTCTCCTTTCCACTTCTTTCCTAAAGGGTCGCCAAAGCGCAAGTGATGCCTCTGGTGTTGCAGGCGTCCATAGGCTACGGTGACCACTTACCATGAGGTGGGCCGTATGCTTGTTTGCCACCTTAAAAGTATAAAAAAAATAAAAAAATCGCTTGGGTAGTCAAGACGTAGAAGCATAACAAGCATTCGCATTTAAAATATTACTTAGAATAATTACAAGAACAGCGATAGCTCAGTAGGGAGACCAACAGACTGCAATGCAGAGGGTCTCGGGTTCGCACCCACGTCGCGCACCTCTGACATTCGGAAGTTATATGACTTTTCAAAATTATGTGCGTATTGATTGACAATTATCGCCTGCTCCGTGCCTCGGAAAGCACGTTAAGCCGTTCGTCCCGTCTGCCATCAACATCTATGGCACTCGTTATTGGGAGAGTGTCGACACAAAAGATCCCACTGGGTCGAAGTGTCGCCGGTCTGCACTGACTGGCCCCCACATAAGATAAGATAAGATAAGATAGAATAATTACTCTACATGTCGTAATAGGACACTATAGAATTGTACTATGAAAAAACCCTTGCCATATCAAAACCTTGCCGTACCATAGCTCGATGTATTGATGGAATTGAGCGCTGTGTGCAAATGTGATGAGGCACATTAGGCTTTCATTTTCCAACCGTGTGGAAGGGGATTGATCGCACCCATTTGTTTCGCTTCTCTCTCGCACAAATGACACGGGGACCTGCCGAATTGGTGCATATCATCTCTTTTCATATCTACTTACATTCAAATTGAGTTATTTGTGAGAAGTATTATTTTTATTGTCGGCCTCGATGGCGTAGTGGTTGGTGTAACCGACTGCCGCGCCTGAGGTCGCGGGTTCGGTTCCCGCACAAGTCAAACATTTGTGTGCATGAACATGGATGTTTGTCTTGGTCTGGGTGTTTCTATGTATAATATGTATATATTTACAAAAAAAAAGTATATATGTATGTTTATCCATTGTGTAGTACCCATAGTACAAGCTCTGCTTAGTTTGGGCTAGATAGTGTTGTGTGTATGTGGTAGAATATTTGTCGCAAGTTCGAGTTATGAGACATAAAACTGCGTCCAAACTAAGTTTAAAATAATTTTAGTGTTATTATGATACTTTCGGTTTTATTTAAACTACAAAATTAGCATAGAAGCGTATATAGATCGCAAGGATAAGCGGTATTGTAGCCTATAATTGCTTGCAATATCAGGGTTATTCCTCAAGCGTTGCTGATAATAAATAATATTCTACCACATACACAGAACACCATCTAGCCCAAACTAAGCAGAGCTTGTACTATGGATACTAGACAATGGATAAACATACATATATACTTTTTTTTGTAAATACATACATACTATACATAGAAACACCCAGACCAAGATAAACATCCATGTTCATGCACACAAATGTTTGACTTGTGCGGGAATCAAACCCGCGACCTCAGGCGTGGCAGTCGGATACACTAACCACTACGCCATCGAGGCCGTTAAATTAATATTTAATTATAATAGATCTAAATGACTTAAGTATCTATATTATTCATTTTATTTGAATAGAGACCCACGTGAGTGTAGTGGTTCTAAACCATGTTCCATTTACTACAATATTAGAGATGCCCATCGTTTTTAATAATGATAAATTATTATAAAATGATAAATCAGACATTTTTGGAATTTCTTATCAGACAGATGAACCGAATAAAATTAACTGTAAGTTATACTGTATATTGGCCTGTTTGTGAAGCGATAGGTGTTGATAGGATATTTTTACTCTAATTTTCATGCAAACATAATAAACTGTGTATCATTATTGGAAAAAAGTTATTTAGAATACAGAAATTGGATCTTTTTCTCCTTCGCTTTTATTATTCTCAAGTCACTTGGGGTCGGCTTTCTAATCTAACCGGATTTAACTGGATATCAGTTTTTACACCGAGCGACTGCCATCTGACCTTCGCAATCCGAAGGCTAACGATACCCTAAAGCTAGACCAGTATCAGGATATTAGAGGGCACTGACTTCCCAATAACGACTGCCATAGATTTTCATGGCAGCCGAGACCGACGGCTTAAAGCGCTCTCCGAGGCACGGAGCAGGCGATAAATTGTCAATCAATACGCACATAATTTCGAAAAGTCATAATATAATTTCCGAAAGTCATATGTGTGCGACGTGGGTTCGAACCCGAGACCCTCTGCATTACAGTCTGTTGGTCTCCCCACTGAGCTATCGCTGCTGCTTTGGATATGCAATACAGAAATTGGATGATCATCCAAAATAATTTCTTAGTTCGCGCTGATAGTCCCGCAAAATAAATCCAATGCTGTTTTCATTTTAGCACTTTCGAGCAGTATGTCGACATCTTACAAGTCATAAACAAATATAACCAATTCAAAATATAGCCGTTATTAAATTTCACAGATGTTACCATAGTTACACAGATTGATAAAGCACAGAGGTAGGTAGGTAGGTCGGTAAGTAAACATGTTCAGTAGTTTGTACACGACATTAGACAAATTGTGGCCTGAGGCGACGCGTCGCTCGATTTGGTACACTTTGAAGATACAGTATTAATAGTTGGCAGGGAAATGGAAGGCTTAATTTTGGGAAGGTATTTGTTTTAGATATAATTGTCTCTTTTGTTAGTTTTTGGAAGTATCTATCTATATCTATACAAATATAAAACTGTAATGGGACTGTAGTTTTACTCATGTAATTATTTTCAGGGAGGTCTTTCTTTTTTTTTTCGTGGTGCAATGCTTTGACGCATACCTCTCCGCGTGGCGAGAGAGAGGTTATGTCGGGCTCACCGGGGAAAAGATACCCCGGTAATACCGACTAAACCTACCACGGTGTTCCTCGACATAACCGAGACGTCGAGCCCGCGCGAATGGCTTTCACATGCAATCGCGACCCCGCCGTGGTTTCGGCCCGCCGTGTGAAACGGCAGGCCACTACACAAAAATACTTCCTCCACCGGCCCCCTGGGAGGGACAAAGACACTACACAGAGGCGTGGAAATACGCACGACGCCTCTCGGACCTGGTGCTGAACGGATGGCGGGCAGGCCCACAAAGTCCACCACCCCCAGGTCAAAACTCAGGGTGGCTGGAGGTCGTCTCTCGCCCTCCGGCGGCAGGGAGGTCTGCATCAACACATTATAGCATTAACTAATATATTATGTAGATAAATGTAATATCGAATTCAAATCGAGCAGGTATTTGTTTAAATATACCGGTTCGGTATATTTAAACAAATACCTGCTCGATCCTCAAGGATAAAATATTGTAAAAGACATTTTGGCGAACATTTGTTATTGATGTAATTTTATTCAGAAAATGGTTTTACCACCCAGAAAATCGCATCATGAGTACTACTCGTGCTTGTATACTTAGGGTAGAGAACATTACTCTGCTCTACTAATCGAAGAAAATACAAGCTATTAATAATAATTAGGTTTGCCTATAAACACATTTAGCAGCAGTTGGTAGCGGTCTATTTTAGAGAAGACCGCTGTCAAATAATATTGAATTATATAATATTGTCTTCTGTTTACGCGAATGTTATTCATTGAAATTAAACTACTATATACGGATTTTATCGCATTGTTTATTTGTATATAGTATATCAAATAAACAACGCGATAAAATCCGTATATAGTAGTTTAATTTCAATGAATATTGAATTATGTTATGTTGCTGTTCAAGTTCTTTGGCAAATGCAGACATGACTTTTGTACCGTATTAACAAGGCGCTGTTCAGTGATTGATGTTTATAGAGTTGCCAGCAATACAAGATGACTCCTTATGCGAGATTTGTCGTTGCTACCATCCATAGGATCTAAATCAGAGGTTCCCAGACTTTTTGAAGTGAAAATTTCTTTAGCGGCATTGTGCATTTTTTTTGTGATGGGTAAAAAATGTTACACTCGCGTCAGGACACGTGACCAGAACGAAAATTCGTAAGACGGAGGGAGAATTGTCATGTTTGTGTACGATAGCGCAATAAATGAATATTGTATTTTACCACATAAATGATAGTACTTTTATACTGATAATTAAAGCAATTCGTGCAAAATTATTCCCTAACCGTTCCAAAATATCAAAAATGCACAACGTTAATATTCAAGTTTTCACTTCTGCCGGCACTCCCGGAGTGCAACACGTTGATTTTTTTTCTCATAGACCACTTTCAAAATTTAGCTGGTTCCGGTGGACCCTCTGCAGCTACATTTCTACCATATTCCTTGGCATTCACATTTATATTGGTGAAGAATCTAAAAAATTTGATCAAATCTCTACGGGCTGACCTTTTTTTTTAGGCGGGCTGACTTTTTATTTAGTAATTTTCTACCGAAAAATCGGTAGGTTCGAGACCACTGGTACTGAATATGGAATATGCAAGTTTTCGTGGATCCCCGCTTACGAATTGTGAACTCCCATTTTCTTGTCACGCCAACGTAGACCCTCGTCGAGTCTCACGTGGATCCCTGAGTGTAAGCAATGCGATCAGTACTTAATTGTCAAAAGCTATTAGAACAGAACAAACATTAATTCAACTAACTTGCCCCGCAAAAAGGCACGAGTTACTTGAGCACAAATAAGCAGATTATACACAACTAGATGTGCCCGGGGTTTCACCCGCGTTTATGATTACTGCGCCGCCCCCGTGGGTCGTAGCGTGATGTTATATAGCCTATAGCCTTCCTCGATAAATGAGCTATCCAACACTAAAATAATTTTTCAATTCGGCTCAGTAGTTCCTGAGATTAGCGCGTCCAAACAAACAAACAAACTCTTCAGCTTTATAATATTAGTATAGACTAGCTGTGCCCGTGACTTCGTCCGCGTGGATCTCCTTTTACAACAATGTTTTTCTTTAAACTATAGACTATTAAACTACAATTTTTTTTAAAATCTATTTAAGACCGTAATTTTTGTTTTGCATCGTTTCTAACGTAAAGTGTTATTTAATATAAAAAATACATAATTTCAGCGTAAAGCTTCCGGATAAACTATATTCAAAGTGGACCCTTCCGGTACGTATGCATAAAAATTTCTGGAACTACTGACCCGGGAAAGAGCGACGTACAACTGCCCATGTGAAAAACAACTGAGACTAAGATCTACTCCAGCAACGCGGAAAGTCTGACCCTGAGCTTTATTAATTGTCATTGCATAACATTCCGATACTGGTAATTGCGTTCTTTTAAACTGAAATGGAAAATTATTTGGTATAATGGGAATTCTGGGAATAAAAACAATTTCGCCGGCACCGCAACCTGTTAGAATTTGAGCCTCTATTATGTTTTGTTGTAATTGTATGGTCATTGCGAGGGGTTAAAATGGATCTTTCGCTTAACCAATTATTGTCCCTTTCAAACAGTTCTGAAAGGTCGCCGTAAACAGATGTTATAAGATCTTGCTGTGATTGCACTCTGCAACATAAGGCAGGTGATAAAATAACTTTTCCTCCGTGTTGTTGTGGATAAGTGCCTTCGCCAATTTTTAGTAAAGTATCCGAAAACTGATTATCATCCGGATTATCTCCAGTTCCTACTCGCATATTTGTTGTTAAATGCACCGACTGTATATTACGCCACAAATTAGAGCTTTTCAGGCAAGCTCTAATCTTGTTGGCTCTTGTACCCCGCGGTATTACCGGCAATATTTGTCTAAAATCACCGCAAAATAGAACTGTGACACCGCCCATTGGCCGACCATTTTGCCTTATATCCCTTAAAGTTCTATCAACTGCTTCTACTCGTTTTCGATGGGCCATTGTGCATCCATCCCATATTATTAAATTACACTCAAGTAAAACCTTTGCTTTGTCGCTATTTCTAGAAATACTACAGGTTGGACTTGCCGTGCAATTTAAGTCAATCGGTATTTTAAACATGGTGTGAGCAGTTTTACCTCCTGGTAGCAATATTGCTGCTATCCCCGATGAAGCCACGGTTAGAGTTATTTTACGCTGATGTCGAACATAGGCTAAAATTAATTTGGTCAAAAATGTTTTCCCAGTTCCTCTGGATGCATCTAAAAACCAAATTCTTTAAACTTATATCTAACAACTACGTATCTATGTATTTTTAAAATCTAAAGCGCGCTTATTCCGAGAAGAATCAATAAGAACCACGTCCGTTCGCATTAAGAGTGAGTGGCGCGGCGAAATTTGGAAGTTTTATTTCATCTATATCTTGTGTGTTTATAAACCGATTTCTATAATTAAAAAAAAAATAGATATTAAAGTGTACTTTTTGAATACGGGAGTTTGATAAAGATATATCTATGTGAAATACAATATATTTATGTATTTAATACATTTTGAAGAAATGCCTAACGATTAAACACGTTATTGTGGCTAATTTATAAAAGATAGATATATACTATTGAGGACTTCTTTGTAATACATACTTTTGGTGTATAATCAACGTATGCGAGGATAAGAGCTCGAAAGCGCATTTTCATCCGACTTGCTTCAAATTTATCGTCACTGCACAGCTCCTATTTGTCTTAGCGTTATGTTATATAGCCTATAACCTGCCCAGGAGTATGGACTACAATCGTACCCAGTTTGGTTAAAATCCCTTCAGTAGTTTTTGACCCATGCGTGCATATACAGACAGACAGACAGATAGACAGACAAAAAATTTACTGATTGCATTTTTGTCATCAGTATCGATCACCATTCATCCTCCAATATTAATTTTGAATATATATTCAATGTACAGAATTGACCTCTCTACAGTTTTATTATAAGTATAGATTATATATTTATCCTAAAACCACAAGTTATTGTAGAACCTCCACATATCATCTAACGTATGTAAATTAAATCATAAATAATTAAAAGCGGTTTCTCCATTAGCTAATTTGATGAATCGCCGCGAGCGATCGTTCAGTGGGTAAAGATGTTTTGTGTAATTGGTCGGAGCACAAACAGGGTAAAGTACTTTGGTAATAAACTTGCTGTATCGTATTACTTCACAGGTAAATGTAGTTTTACTCTAACGTACAATGTTTTGTTATTTGTAGTTACTTGTGTTAGCATATAGCAGCGATAGCTCAGCGGGGAGACCAACAGACTGCAATGCAGAGGGTCTCGGGTTCGAGCCTACGTCGCGCACCTCTGACTTTCGGCACTTATATGACTTTTCGAAATTATGTGCGTATTGATTGACAATTATCGCCTGCTCCGTGCCTCGGAGAGCACGTTAAGCCGTCGGTCCCGGCTGCTATGAACATCTATGGCAGTCGTTATTGGGAAGTCAGTGCCCTCTAATATCCTGACACTGGTCTAGCCTTCGGGTTGCGGAGGTCAGGTGGTAGTCGCTCCGTGTATAAACTGATATCCAGTCAAATCCGGTTACACAAGAAAGCCGACCCTAAGTGACTTGGGAATAATAAAGTCTAGGGAGAAAATTAATAAAATACATTTTATTGTGATGATCTACATACATACTGCCTGTCTGATAGAGCCGTTGGATTATTGCGGCATCAGGGAATTTATCGCGCGCAGCCGATTGGTAAAGATACCTTAAATTTTTACACTGTCATTATATACTACAAATTATGGATCTCGATCGCAAGCCCGATGTCTTAACTATTTAGCTACTGCCGTTTTCAAAATTCATATATCATAGAACAAACGAATCGTTAATAAAAATGTGTCTATTACTTACCCCTTTCCATGTTATTTTAACTTCTTCACAGTTTAAAATTTTAAATACGTGGAACAACAGGTTTTTATTGTTTTTGCACACACCTCAATGCACCGCGCGAATGGCAACTGAGTATAAACAATTTTTGAATGGTTTCTAAGAAATAACGGCGTCAGTGTGGCATTATTATGCTTCCTTGCCTATCGCTCTACATTTAGATAAAGTACGAAAAGGATAGATGTAGTCTTATTAAGCTAAATTTGAACTTTAACGTAACGCTAGTAAGGAGACCTCCTGGAGGACGCCGACAGATACGCATTTATTGACAGCGACCTAGAGGAGGTTTTGGACATATTAACGGAATCAATTAACATCTTTATACATTCCTTTGTCTATGATAAAAGAAACTGCTGTGGAACTTGGCACACTTTCAGATTTCAACCTATTTATCGGCTGACAACCCCGAAAATCGTTTATACCAAACTTGGCCCCTTTCTCACATTAACGTTTCTGGCAGAATTTTATATTACAACATACTTCCTAACCCCTGTTTATTGATATAATAACTGGATGCTATCACTTCATCTTTCTTCCAGTACCCATTCTACACAGACTGTAAAGAGAAACAACTTGGAAATAACCAACTGATTTTCCATACCATTCTCCTTTGAAATCCAAGTATATATCGATAGTTTCACGAATGAATGGATAGTCGTAAAACGTTATGAATAAGTCCTGTATGTAGACGAAGAAAATTTTCACTTTACGATGGAGTTCAATGAATTTTATGGTTTTATATTTTACCTACTGTTGGATGTGTTTATTGCGTTGTCAAATATGGATTATAGTAGTCTATTTTACCGTAGTAAAGTAATGCTTTTAGTTTATGCTATTAGTAACGATTTTGAAATCATCGATGACTAAAAAATTATTTATTTACGTCTGAAAACGCGACTAAAATACTCGTGAAAAATTATTAAGCGGCAAGATTTTTCCGTCTACATTGTAGATGGTAAAATCTTGCTTCTGCCTATGCAACAGACTTTCTGAGAATTGTCATACAGGAAAATTCGATAACACCATGCCTGACTTAGAAGTCGAATCTTCCTAGGTTCGATAACGACCACACGCATACAGAAGCATAATGCCGCAAGACAGACGAGGCAATCGCAATATATCGCTTCATAATTATAAGAGAGGAATTATAAGAGGTCTAATATAAATACTGCATTGTGAATCACGATATTGTGTTAATAAATATCGCGATACAGAATCATGACACAGCAAAGCTGCCTACCGTGAAAGAAGAACTCTCTTTAAACCTCGTTTGAACAAGGACATATCATAGCGCTCGGGAAACACCGAAGCTGGCAGTTCATTCCAGAGCTTGCACGTACGTCAGTGTGTTTCACTCTCAAATGTATTAAACGAATCCAACTTAAACGGGCTAAAATAACTAAACTACTCTACCAGAGTAATGTAACAAAATAAAACGTCTACATGAACTAAAATAAAAACTCGGAAATACAAAATCCCGCGTAAACCATTGCACCTGAGTCCGCCATCTTGTATTTCATCCCACCATTTTGTTTTAGCAGCGTCTGACGGATTACACCGCACATTTTAATATTTTAATTCAGAATAATAAAGCATTATTTTCCTAGAGTCGGTAATTATTTTATTACAGTTATTATCTGATGGGGGCAATTAGGCGAATGGATGGGATTAAGTTCTAATTAGTGAAGATTTTATATTTCTTTGTGTTGTTTTACATTTTCTGTTTTGAGACCTTGTGTATTGTATTAAGCCAGGGTTCCACAAAGCTTATTTTTTTAATAACACGTAGCGTCCAATTTTTATTATTTGATAGAGTAAAATGAAAGGGTTTTTGGTCCGAGGTCGGGTATGTCTGAGTAAAGATTATCTCATCTATTTACCGGCGATACCACCATATACACATAGTCCCACACCTTTGTCACTGAAGCTGAAGGCATAGGTGTGTATTACACTACATTTTGTCAGTTCTGATTTTTGGTAAAATGGTGCGAGCCTATAGCCGTATGCTCAGAAAATAATCATGTGCATGAACAGTGGTTACCACTTACCATTAGCTCCTAGATGGTAAACAGTTGACAACCTTGTAACTCAACTAGATTGTCTGCCACAAACAACCATAAAAATAAAGACACTGTAAATAAAATACCAACAATACAAAATGATTAACAACTAAATAAGAAAAGATTTCATAAGTGCAGTTTTCAAATAGAAATAGTTCAAGTTGTATCAAACAATTTCACATTGCACTACAAAAACTTTCGCAGTTCGCAATTCATCAAAATCATTTTTATATACTCTCCTTCGGTGTTTTCTCGCTATTTTTAATCTGAGGATCGCATTAAACTTGATACTTTGTTTCAAATTGCATTTTCTGACGCGTCTTATAAAAACTTATACATAATGCATGTTTTGCTTGCAGCTGGCTTTGTGAAGACTACTATTTGTTGCAAAATATTCAAGGGAATATCTTATGTGATACTTTAAAAATATTTTTATGAGAGCGTCATTTGGTCTAGTGGTTAGCGTCTACGGCTGCCTTGCCTTGCCTAGTACGAGGCTTTGGATTAGAACAAGACATTATTATTTGTCAAGATATTCCAAAAATCAGCTTGATGTTAGGAATTTGCTGATATTTCTTCCCTGTCTTCTGTTCATAAGATCATGGGGATGAGAACGGACAAGATATATGGGATTAAAAAAATTCTCAGTTGTGTCACGGAGTCGGGAACCAGTGCCCGGGAAACGGCAATAAGACGGCGTTTATTATGAGGAACTGAATACCAAAATTGGGTGTTATACACCTCTACTTGCCCCTTCGAGGATATGTCCTCATTACATGCATAGTATTAAGCCTATAGGCGTGGGAACGTGGTGGTTGAGACAGATGTCTGACGGCCTGATGTGTGACGGCCTCGATGGCGTAGTGGTTAGTTTAACCGATTGCCACGCCTGAGGTCGCGGGTTCGATTCCCACACAAGTCAATTTGTATGCATAAACATGAATGTTTGTCTTGGTCTGTGTGTTTCTAAGTAAAATATATGTGTATTTACAAAAAAAAGTATATATATGTATGTTTATCCATAGTACAAGCTCTGCTTAGTTGGGGCTAGATGGTGTTGTGTGTATGTGATAGAATATTCGTATCGGACGCATATGTAGCGCGGTTCGAGTGAGTCGCTCTCTTACGTTTGTAACTATAACATGTAACGACTGAATAAACGTTGTGATCTGCAAATCATCTTTTACGTAGAGACTCCCACAAGTCGTAATCGTGAACACGTTCGGTAACAAGGATACAGCCTAGAAGCCAGTAGGTGTCCAACAATATTATTATTATAATGTCGTATAGGTTCGAGTGGTGGCGTCGCTGCTGCCACTGCTCCAAGTGTTGTGGGTTCGATCCCCACACAGGACATAATTTTTTTGTGTGATTAACAAATATTTGTTTCGAGACTGTCTTTGTGTCCGTTATAATAATAATAATAATAACTTTATTTCCAAGACTATGGTGATATATAGGCTCTTTTGTGTGATTCACAAATATTTGTTTCGAGACTGTCTTTGTGTCCGTTATAATAATAATAATAATAATAATAACTTTATTTCCAAGAATATGGTGATATATAGGCTCTTAAATTAAATGTTGTCCAGCATATTCTGCCATTACAGGCGTGCAAATATAGTTTGTTCAGACATCAAAATTATTTATTTATTACTTTCTTATTATTATCATGCAATTGTAGTAAATTACACCTAACATTTATTTATATTCCACAATTAAAATATAGACAGTCATATTATTATATTGATAATGTCCAAATTTAAAAAGTCATTGAATGTTTGTAAAATTCCCTTTAACACAGCATTTATTCCTAGTGCGAGAGTAGTCTATTTAAAAAGAAAAGACTTGAAGCTACGCTAGATGACTTTGTTTAAAACCTGAACATCTAGCGGAAACGTGTTTCCATGGTAGGGGTGAAGGTGTATAAAACAAAGATAACGTTTGTGGCAGTGAAGCTGAAATACAGTTGACTTATCGGACTGTAGCGCTTCTCGATTTCAGTGCACGCCTCGAGGTTCACCCGTAACTTGAACGTTTCACATTATCTCGTAGATGCATTATGTTAAGGTATACTTGTACCGTTTTACAAATTAAGTTTTATTTAGCTGTGTCATACATACATTTAACGGCCTCGATAGCGTAGTGGTTAGTGTAACCGAATGCCACGCCTGAGACCGCGGGTTCGATTCCCGTACAAGTCAAACATTTGTGTGCATGAACATGAATGTTTGTCTTGGCCTGGGTGTTTCTATATAAAAATTGGGGCAGTGTTTGGGGACTGCTGATAGAAGTGAAAACTTTAATCCTTGATCATAAACACTTCTTTAAAAACAACAAAAAAAAGGGGGCGGGTCCGATTCATGATACTCTCTTAGTAGTTATTAAGGGGGGTCAAAATTTCGTTATTTTTATATGCATAAGTATGTTTATCCATTGTCTAGTACCTATAGTACAAGCTCTGCTTAGTTTGGGCTAGATGGTGTTGTGTGTATGTGATAGAATATTATTATTATTATACATTGTTCAGTAATATGACTTTTTTGTCAGTCAAAGATCATGTGCCGAAATCGCGGGTCTATACATTGGTACGTGAAAAGAAAACTTTAAATCTCTTTAAGTTTTTAAGTATAGAGCGCGCACGATGGAACTATAAGCTTAAAAGGAAAAACTTATTACACAAAATTAATAATATTACACAAAATAATCTATAATAGTTTTTCGACGATTGATTGATAACTTGTACAGTTTATAAACGTTAAATCTAATAAGTAGCTTGCGTGATATCCAGGTGGTGTACATATCTTAAATACGGATACAGAAACACCTTAGACAAAAAGATTTTTATTATATACATAGTGAGGTAGGCAGTCAACATCGCTAATCTATCAATAATGATTTTAAAAATCTAGCTTAAGTACAAAACAAATAAAAAATAATTACAGCTTTTAAAGCTTAGGCGTCAGTAATCAATTGCCTCTTCGCCCGCCCGTAAGACATATGCCTCATGATTCGCTACAAATCGTAAACAAAGATCACAGATTTTAAAAACAATGGGTGATATTGAACCCTTTTACGAAAGGGTAGTATTTAACTGTTCCTCAATTTTTTGCCTTTGTTCCACCAAAAATACTAATTGCGCACCAAAATATGCTTACTAAAATATTTTAAAGAGATTAAACTAACTCCACGGAGCCCCGGTTCGCGGGGCTCGTATTTTTGGGTGGTTTAAAAAGGAACCTAACATAACCTAACCCTTCTGAGACGGAATGCAGTGATTTAAGGCGTATAGGTGCTCGTTATAGTATATTTTAGTAAGCATATTTAGATGTGCAATTCGTATTTTTGGTTGTCATTATATTTAATCCTTTTCCAAAATAAATATCCGTAAACCACACAATACGACAACACTTGGAACGGCGAAGTGGCGAGGTAGCTTCTTAATCTATTGTTCCAGCCGTGCTGTCCAGAATAGGCCCAAAAACAGCTGCTATGCAAATATAGGCTAGTATTTTTAATAGACGCCAAGTTTGTCAAAATATCACTAGTTACCGACACCTAATTTGTTAATCTATAACACTTTAATAATGACTATAATTCAGACTAATGTACCTAGAAAATAATTACTCACCATAATTAGCAAAGACTCATTAAAAACCGACGCATTTATTACTAACATATTAACAAATAATTCTAAAACCTCTGTCCAGTCTAATATTTGAAGTCTGAATAATTAAAAGCCATATTCACGTTTCAAGTTAATTATTTGTTCAGGATGATATGACTGGTTTTTACTTCCACATTTCGTTTTGAGAGGCAAAAATATTTGTTAATTGTGGGTCTAATGTTTGGACAATGGATGTGGATTATGAAAGAAAGTAATTAAAGGAGCTTATATATATTCACGCTTGTTTTACGGAACGGGTAGGTAGGTAGAGATTAGAGATATCCAGTTGCTACGATTATGTCTATTTCGCTTTATTCTCATGTCATCATATTGTCTATGTTTTTTAATAGTTACTGTGTGCTGTCTTAACCTGGCTATTCTCGAGGACTTAGGCATAATCTAGCTTTTCTGAAGAACATCTCTGAATTGATCAGAGAACATTCGAGACGGTGTTCTGTCATAATACTGTCAGTTCAGTTGAAAAGCTATTCCTTTTGTTTTGTTTTTGCCGTTCGTTTGTATATGCGAGTATTGCAACTAGTAAGTATATACATATTTACTAGTTTCCTAACAGAAAACATAAAGAAGTATCATTGAGGTATTCTGTTGTGAAAAAAATTGGCAAACGGGTTGCCGGCTCGGCCGCTCAAGCCGTTCATCGAAGCACGATTAATAACAAATAAACTGAAACATGATACTATGATACAAAACCAATAAGACTTTTTGGTCATAATTATCTGTTTTAATTGTATATTTTCTAAGTAAAATGACAAACAAACAATTATACTATTTTTGTGCGATGTGGGATTCGTATCTACACCAATCAACACATTGTCAGCGACAAGGCGATCGCGCGCTGTCTGCACCGTCCATGCTAACAATAATCATCACTATAAACAATATTCAATTCAATATCATATTTTGCTGTTCACAAACACAACTGGATTGCTATTACAAATCGCGTTCTATCCAATTCCATTCCGCAGCGTCACATGGTCAAAACATTACCAAGTTCTGTAGATCCACAGTGCAATACAGATAAACACAAAGCGAGTTTAGTTAGGACAGTATTAGTGTAATGATGCCCTCCGGCTGTGACCGAACGGTCACTCGGGTTAGTTTATACATTAATAATTGACGTAACTTGCTTGCCCGTTTAATATGCATGGCAGTTGTCTTACTGTTGTAATAGGAGTGGGTAGTTAGTAATTATCATGTCAAATTGGTATATGATCATTGTATATAAATAATTGTTCAAAGTAATGATTTTTATATTACTTATTTAATCGTTTATCTGCGGTTAAAGCCGCGTGAACCTTGTTGGAACGCAAACAACGATAAGAAATATTCTTAGTCTTTGTCTTAGAATGCCAGACATAATTAAAAGCCTATTCCGACGGGCCACCAGTGAGTCACTGTGATTTAAAAAAAAACAACGGTTTGCACTCCGGGAGTGCCGGCAGAAGTGAAAACTTGAATATTAGCGTTGTGCATTTTTGATATTTTGGAAATGTTAGGGAATAATTTTGCACGAATTGCTTTAATTATCAGTATAAAAGTACTATAATTTATGTGGTAAAATACATTATTCATTTATTGATTTGCGCTATCGTACACAAACATGACAATTCTCCCTCCGTCTTACGAATTTTCGATCAGGTCACGTGTCTTGACGCGAGTTTAACATTTTTTACCCATCACAAAAAAGTGCACAACGCCGCTAAAGAAGTTTTTAATTCAAAAATAAGAAATTGATTGATTTAAAAAGTGTTACTTTAAGATATAGCACGCGGGCTATGTTCTGAAATAGGAGGCGAGCGTATTGCTGTCTATCGAACACTTCGTCAAAGAAAAACCAAATAACACTACCCGATCCACAAATCAAACACAAAACTTCGTGTTATGCATAAAGTATTGTGTTTGACTCGTGGGTCGGATCGAACTTCTAATATGATTAGCGCGCCTTAGTGACAAGGTTACTACTTAAGTCATTGCGTCGTTCTTTCAGTCGATATTATAATTTTTGTACGGTTTTGAATCGAGAAAATTATTATTCGTCCGCTCCTTCCACTCGTTCAGAATTATAATTATTTAATCGCTTACTTCTTATCGGTCAGCGTGGCGGTGAAACAAATGCTTGTTAAATCCTTATTCTTACTAATATTATAAATTCGAAAGTAACTCTGTCTGTCTATCTGTCTGTCTGTCTGTTTGTTACCTTTTCACGGCTAAACCACTCAACCGATTTAGATGAAATTTGGTACAGATATAGTTTAAAACCTGGGGAAGGACATAGGCTACTTTTTATTGATGTAGGTACCACGCGGGCGGAGCCGCGCGCAAAAGCTATTCAAATATAAATAATGGTAGGACTGTTTATTATTTTGCCAAACTAAAAATGTTTGCTTATAAATTTATGTGTTTCACAAATAAATATATTTAGTGTGGAGTCAGCGAACGGACCCCAGATACAACCTTTATGGCGCCATCGATCACTCGTAACCCTTCGACACAATACCTGCTAGTTTATAAACCTATAAAATGTGATATATTCATGGATTTTTATGACAGACGTTATAATATATTACTTGTATGTGCATGTGTAGGCGCGCTCCGTGCCTCGGAGAGCACATACACGCCCGCTCTAGGCTTTTTTCCTATATAGCGAGGGACTTTATAAACATTTAAACAACAGATATGAAGAACAACCAGACTCTGAACAACCATTTGAGGATTATACAAATCTTGGTCCAGTGTGAGCAAAAAAATTTATCTTATAGGCGCCCTTTTACCTTCAAATATGGTCACCTTTTTGGACGCATAGACACCGATAGTCTACAATTTTCAACATGCGTAAGCGAGATTGCACTACGTTTATAATTCAGTGTCAAGTTGGCATTGTGTGTCGGATGACAAGTTAACGTACGCATTTAGGATTTAAATCTTTGCCCACACCATCCCGTCTCTCCCGTCGATCGCGGCTGCCATGAACATCTATGACAGTCATTATTGGGAAGCCAGTGCCCTCTAATATCCTGACACTGGTCTAGCCTTAGGGTATCGTTAGCCTTCGGGTTGCGGAGGTCAGATGGCAGCCGTTCCGTGTAAAAACTGATGTCCAGTCAAATCCGGTTAGACTAGAAAGCCGACCCCAAGGGACTTGGGAATAATAAAGGCTAGGGAGAAGAAGATGTAATGTCATGAAGCAGAACTTTTCTTGTTTATAATTTACATTCTATCTTAGCTTGAGATATAGATTATACATACCTAAAAATAATTGTATATATTACTAAGTACAACTGTGTTTCACCATTATTTTATTATATTAGATTTTTGCATATTGCACATGTATGTTGAATGTTTATATGCAAATTTATGTGAGCGGGTCTTACGCGTTCTTATACTTCAACTGATTCCCTATATATTAGTAGATAGGATTTAGAAAACAGTTTGAAAATGTTATTTGCCACAAGTAATGACCCTCATAATTATAATAATATAATAATATACTACCACATACACACAACACCATAAACTACTAACTAACTAACTAAAAAACTAGCTAAACTAGCCCAAACTAAGCAGAGCTTGTACTATGGGTACTAGACAATGGATAAACATACATATATACTTTATTTTTGTAAAAACTTACATATTATACATAGAAACACCCAGACCAAGGCAAACATCCATGTTCATGCACACAAATGTTTGACTTGTGCGGGAATCGAACCCGTGAAGGTAGGCAGAGTTGTATTATTAGCGCAGTTCCAGTCTCCATGTTGATACTGAGAATTTCATTATAGAAATACTCAATTATACTTTGCTTAATCCGGGCATCGAACTCGAAACTTCATGCACTTACCACTGCACCACCTAGGCAGTTACATATTTTCAAATACCTACAAATCTAGTTATAGGTTTATAATAACCAATTATCTTGCTAAAGAGGGTGATACACACACGCTTACACACCCTCACACGCTTACACACACACACGCTCATACACACACACGCTCACATGCACATTTATATAAACAGACATCAAATTAACCGCATGATTGACTTGTCCTTACCACTAATTGCCCTTGGCCAGTGGTTAATTGGAAAAAAACCTCTCCTCTCCTTTGAATGTGTTCAACGGAGTGGAGAATTGTCATAACGCTGCGGGCTAATGTGTTTGTTATAGAGATATGAAACAAGATGAAAAAGTATGCGATTATATGACTAGCTCTTTCACTTGACTTATTGAATTGTATAATAGAGACGACATAGGCCACCGCATTTTATAAGGGGATTAAATATAATGACCACCAAAAATACTAATTGCGCAGCAAAATATGCTTACTAAAATATATCATAACGAGCACCTATATGCCTCAAATCACTGCATTCCGACTCGGAAGGGTTAGGTTATGTTAGGTTGGGGTGTGTGGCCAGAGAGAACCTCCTAGTGTGCCTGACGGTTGTTAGTCCTTTCCACATTTTTCGTGGATGGGAACGGCAGACGTTGGGCCGGTACACCCCGGGCAACACGGGTAATCATGTCCTTTCGGGTGCATTATTACTCGTGGCTAATACTCTGGCACGCGCATAGGGAACCCGAGGCATAAAAAGTTTAGGGTTAGGTTAGGTTAGGGTTAGGTTTTAGGTTAGGGTTAGGTCTTAGGTTAGGTTTAGGTTAGGGTTAGGTTAGGTTAGGTTTTTGTCTCGGGGTTATTGGCCCGCGAGGGTCGCGTTTTTGGGGTCTCTCCACGTGTTCCTCTGATTAACAGAGGACACGTGGATTTGAGACGGGGGGGATAGAGGAAGAAAACCTCTTTAAAAAATCACCAGTGGGGGCCGTAAGGCTGGGGCGGGTTGCCTCGGCGTCCTGCCCAGTCGGGCGGTTTTGGGGCGGGTGGATCGGTCCAGCATGGACCCCCATCCGGCCCAACACGGGGGGGATAGAGGAAGACAACCTCTCTAAAAAATTACTAGTGGGGGCCGTCAGGCCGAGGTGGGAACCATGGGTTTCCTGCCCAGGTGGGCGCTCTTGGGGCGGGTGGATCGGTCCAGCATGGACCCCCATCCGGCCCAACCCGTAATCCTGAACTGACAGGACCGGGGGCCTTCGGGCTGCGAGGAAGAAAATCTCTATAAAAATAACCCAAAGCTTAAGCTTTGTGGCCCGGCGAGGGGCTGTATGGCTGGGGGTACCCAGTCATTAGGGCCACTCAAACAAATATGAAGATGTCGGTTAATAGTCATAGACTACCCCAGGAGGGTACCGGGTGCGCCGCACCCGGAGAATCCCTCACGGAGCCTGCTGGCTCCGTCTGCCCCTCGTATTCTGGGGGGGGGGCAACTTCCTTTAAAATAAAAGTATCTAAAATGACTACGTTAGAATTACAAAGTCTCTTGGCAAATGGCGGTAGCTTGTGGCGGCATTCTGTGCTGGCACTTGGTGCGAAACGGTAGTTTCGGAGGTTGAGAGTGGATTGTAAAAGTAGTGTGACTATTAAGTGCAGAGAACAATAAATAATTGTATCGTGATCCGCTGTTTCATTGGTGAGGACTGTGAGGCCTTCTTATATCTCAGAAGTGGGATCACATCGCAGTAACTGCTTTCAGGCGATGGAATCGAGAACCAAGACCGCGAGCCAAGATCGGCGCAGGTTAGCGACGCCAGATCGGGGCTCCGTCAGAAGTCATCGAACTGATGATGCCCGTAGTCGCAGTCGCCACGGAAGCGCCACCCGAAGTCGGAGCCGTAGTCGTTGCTTTGATGAACGTGAAAGGGCCCTGGAGCGAGAGCGTGAGCGGATCCGGCACATGGAACGGGACCTTCAGCGAGATCGCGATGAAGAACAACGCGGCAGGTCTAGACGGCACGTGCAACGGGAACGCCCTACGAGCCGCACACGCAGTACGTCTCGTCGGGACCTACAAAGAGCAAGTGTGCATCGGGAGAGCCGGCAGCGTCACCCTGTGAATAGCAGAGGGGGTGCTCTTATCGAACAACCATCACCAAGGTCATGTAGTCCAGTCTTTTCTTCTAAAGATGTTCTAAAGTTATTAAGTTCGCTCAAAGATAAGAGGTCATCGCCGCCATCCGTATCCCAAGGCATACACTCAAAACATATTGATTTTAAAAATATATTACCCGATTTTAACCCTGCAACGAAGAACCAGCGTATGGATGTGTGGCTAAAGAAAGTCAATGAGTGTGCCTCGGTCTACGGATGGGACGACAAAATGACTGTACACTTTGCTATGCAAAAACTACAGGGATTGGCCAAAACATGGTACGAAAGTTTGAGTTCCATATTGTTCACGTGGCAAGAGTGGCAGGAGAAATTGTTGAGTGCTTTTCCCTGCGAGCAAAATTATGGACAATCCCTGGAGGATATGCTGAAACGTAGAAGTAGATTCAACGAACCTATCGAGGTTTATTACTATGAGAAACTTGCGTTACTGAACCAATGTGAAATAACTGGTAAACGCGCGGTTGACTGCATAATTCATGGTATCAGTGACCGTACTATGAAATCTAGTGCGTTGGCCTTGCGTTGTTCTCAACCCGACCAATAATTGCAATTCTTATTAAGCAATAGAGATTCGTACGGAGCAAATAATACGTTCCAAAGGAACAAAATAGCAAATAATTCGGACGTAGGACACCCAAATAAGACTTCCACCAAACCAGGCGTTCAGAATATGGTTTTCTGTTTTAATTGCAAGGAAGGGGGACACCCATACCTCCAGTGTCCTAAGCCATTGATTAGGTGTGATAAGTGTAATAAAGTGGGTCACAAAAGTAATGTTTGCAATTTTAAGCAGCACAATGAAAATAATAATAAGGCAAGTTCCATTCAAAAAACCATGTGTATTAACAGCTCAAAGCAAAATTCAAAGTTTGTTAAACCCATCTTAGTTAATGGCTCGGAAATGGAAGCCTTCGTAGATTTAGGTAGTGACGTCACTCTTATAAAAGAATCCGCCTTAGCCAAACTACTGATTCCACACAACAATGTGCAAACTTTTATGCAGGGTTTTGGGAATAGTCTAGTTAAGTCGTCAGGATCTGTGGATCTAAGTCTATCGTTGGATGGTGTTAGCGCGATTGTTTCTTGCAGGGTAGTGAGCGATCATCTGCTTGATAAAGCGGTTCTTGTTGGACAGACGTATACCGAGCAACCACATGTCATTATTTACAAGGATGCAGATAAACTTACAGTTTACGACATAGATTCCGAAGTCCCCAGTTGTTGTACAAATGATGTTGGCGAAGAATTAGTTAGACTTAGGAAAGTAGGACACAGCGTGCTTTACGGTACAGCTAGTATTAAAGCTGAGGTCCAAATCAATTTTTCAGGGTCAATACTGCTGAGCACCAAGACCGTAGGAAAACCAACTGACAGGTATATTGTTAATGGCGGAATATATGAGTCTAGGAATGGTACGTTAATGGTGACTGTGACACCTTTAACAATTCCCTGCATTGTTCAGGACAATTCGATATTCTCTAGGGGCGAGATAGTGAATGTTGTTAACAGGGTTATTGGAGCACAACCGGTGGGCCCTCAAGGGATAGATGCTGATGCTAAGGACTCCCTAAATGAAAGTGAGGTGAAAGTCGGTAAGTCTGTGGCGGAAGAAGATAGGAATCGCTTGATGTCGCTGCTACGCCGTTATAAACACTGCTTCGCATGTAGCTTACATGATTTGAAGGGAACGAATATCACTGAGATGAATATCGATTTGAATAGCCAGCGTCCCGTAGTCTATAGGCCCTATAGGTTATCTCATCACGAGCGCGGTCAGGTTAGGGAATTGGTATCTGATATGTTGGATGCAGGGATTATTCGTGATTCCGTATCTAATTATGCCAGTCCTATCATACTGGTGCGCAAGAAAGACGGGAAAACTAGAATGTGCGTAGACTATAGGATGCTAAATTAGGTTACAGTCAAGGAAAGATATCCTATGCCAATAATCGAGGATGAGATTGCCCGTTTGTCGGGACAAGGCTGGTTCATTACTCTGGACTTAATGTCCGGGTACTATCAGGTCCCTATTTCTGAGCACAGTAAGCATCTCACTGCTTTTGTCACGCCAGACGGCCAATATGAGTTTAACCGCATGCCGTTTGGCCTGGCAAATGCCCCAGCTGTGTTCCAGCGATTGATGAACCGTGTCCTGGGTGTAGCCCGTGTCCAGAAAGCGACAGTATATATAGATGATTTGCTTATTTTCGGAGTAAGTCCCGCTGAATGCCTAGAAACGTTAGAACTTGTCTTACAACTTTTGGACAGGGCTAACTTAAGATTAAATTTATCAAAGTGCAGTTTTCTGCAAAGTGAAATCGATTATTTAGGCTATGAGATTTCGTCGGTAGGGATGCGACCAGGTAAGACTAAAATAAACAGCGTAATGAATTTCCCATGTCCAACCAATGTTCACGGAGTCAGACAGTTTTTGGGTTTAGTGAGTTATTTTCGCAAGTTCATTCAGGGATTCGCAGAGACGGCTTTCCCATTGACAAAACTTTTGAAAAAGGACGCGAAATGGGAGTGGCTGGCTGAACAAGAACAAGCTTTTGTCACCCTTAAGGAGAAACTTGCAGATAGACCGGTTCTGGCGATTTTCGAACCTTCCGCCGAAACAGAATTACACACGGATGCAAGCCGGTTAGGTATTGGAGGAATTCTGTTGCAACGTCCGCGGGTATATGACCCATTTCAACCTGTTGCGTTTTACAGCCGGCAGACATCTCCAGAAGAGAAAAACTTCCACGCGTACGAACTCGAAACCCTAGCAGTGGTTTGTTCCTTAAGAAAATTTCGTGTGTATTTGTTGGGTAGGCAGTTTCGGATTGTGACTGATTGTAGCGCACTCAGATCAACGTTTCTAAAACGCAATCTCATACCTCGCGTGGCACGTTGGTGGTTAACTCTTCAAGAGTTCGACTGTTCTATAGACTATCGGGCTGGTAAGAGAATGACGCATGTCGACGCCCTATCTAGGAACCCCGTAGTTGACGTTGACGCAGATGATGAGTGCTATCCTAGTGTGTTGACGATTAATAGTGACGATTGGTTACTTACTTTGCAACTCGGAGATACAGAACTAATTCGAATCAAGGATATACTCGGTAGTAGTTTAGATTCTAAAGAGCTAGCATACATAAAGGAAAATTACGTAATTCACGACAATAAACTTTTCAGGTGTTTGGGTGGCAATAAAGAGAATATACGTTGGGTAGTGCCAAAGGGCGCTAGGTGGCAGTTGTGCAGACTTAATCACGATGAGATAGGACATGTGGGGTTAGAAAAGACTCTAGAGAGGATCAAAAAACATTATTGGTTCTCCAAAATGTCCCGTTTTATAAAAAAATATGTAGAGGCATGTATAGAATGTGCCTATGCTAAAAAGAATAATTCGAATGAAGGACTACTACACCCTATTACAAAAGTTGAATTACCTTTTCATACTCTGCACATTGACCACCTAGGGCCTTTCGTTAAATCTAAATTGGGTAACACTCATATATTGGTTGTGGTGGATGGGTTTACCAAATTTGTGTTTATTAAAGCAGTTAAAAACACAAACACTCAAAATGTCATTAAGGTTTTAAATGATATTTTTGATACTTTTAGAACTCCTGACCGACTAATAAGCGATAGGGGCAGTTGTTTTACCTCCCATGCTTTTAAAAGATTTTGTTTAGATAGAGGTGTGAAACACATTTTGAATGCCGTTGCATGCCCACGTTCAAACGGGCAAGTTGAACGGTACAATCGTACTATTTTAAACTCATTAAAGGCACTGAATATAGGGGAGGAGGAAAAGGGATGGGATAGTAAATTGGGTAAAATTCAATGGGGACTGAACAACAGCATACAGAAAACTATAGGTAGGGCACCCGCAGAGGTCATGTTCGGTGTGTCTATGAATAGCGAAGTAAAACCTATAATGAATGAAGTAGCGCAAGCCAGTAATAGCAATCATGACATTGATTTAGTTCGTAGAGAAGTTAAAGATAAAATTAATAGACACCAAGAATACCAAAAGCAATATTACGATAAAGGCAGGAAGGTAGCAAAAACATACAGTAAGGGAGATTTAGTAAAAGTTACCAGGGTTAATTTACAAAATGATGGTAAAAGCTCAAAATTATTATCCTCTTTCGAAGGCCCTTTTAGGGTCATAAAAGTGTTAGGTAATGATCGTTATAAAATTGCCCCTATTCCGGGATTCGAAAGCACAAAGAACAAACGCAATACGACTGTGGCCGCTGACCGCATGCGACCATGGATCCATATAAAATCGCTAGAAATTGATAATGATAATTCTGATGCCATGAATGAAGCGAATTCGTGTAGTAGTGATGATGAAACTATAGATTAACTAGTGTCAATAAATCAGATGAGTTGTATAGTAGATGATAATTATTTAGTGTCAAAATTCCAGATGCTTTATGATTGTGTGCGATATTCTCCTTGTTGCAGATGTCGTAACTCGTAGCCCGACTCTAAGAATTGATTGGTTTAGAGTTTCGGGAGCGGGAACGACGTTATGAAAGTCCTCGAGAATTGATTGGTTCGAGGCACATCAGTCTTTAAGCCCTTGAGAAGTGATTGGTTCAAGGCATATAACAGTTCTTAAGCCCTTGAGAAGTGATTGGTTCAAGGCATTATAGCAATTTCAAAGCCCTTGAGAAGTGATTGGTTCAAGGCATTATAGCAATTTCAAAGCCCTTGAGAAGTGATTGGTTCAAGGCATTATAGCAGTTTCTAAGCCCTTGAGAAGTGATTGGTTCAAGGCATTTATTGAGTAAATGTCTGAGCAATGATTATTTCAGTGTGTTTAGATATTAAATGGTTTCCCCTGGGAATTGATTGGTTCAGGGAGGTTATTATTCAGATTACGAGCAGGAATGTAATAGCTACGACTTATATGTACTAATTGTTTAAGACTTGTATTAAATAATTTAATCATCTTAATATTAATGAAGTGTGAAGTGTAAGTGTGTAATTGGAAATTACCTGTAAATTTTACAATGTACTATAACCATTGGCCAAGTGTAAGGTTCCACCGGGCGCGTGTATGAGGGCATACACGACGTCAGGATGGACGAGTGTAAGGTTCAATATTTTTAACAACAATTAAATATAAATAATTCACAAACAATTCTTTTATTAGACGTTAATTTGAAATTGACTTCCTTTAAAATAAAATTATCTAAAATGACTACGTTAGAATTACAAAGTCTCTTGGCAAATGGCGGTAGCTTGTGGCGGCATTCTGTGCTGGCACTTGGTGCGAAACGGTAGTTTCGGAGGTTGAGAGTGGATTGTAAAAGTAGTGTGACTATTAAGTGCAGAGAACAATAAATAATTGTATCGTGATCCGCTGTTTCATTGGTGAGGACTGTGAGGCCTTCTTATACACGGTAGAGTCGATTAGAGCGCGTACCAAAAAGTTTGGGTCCTCATATCTCTGCCGAACGACCAAGGCATGGAATTCTCTGCCAAGGCACGTGTTTCCTTCTTCCTTCAATCCTGGGTTCTTTAAGCGGGGCGTGAAAAAGCATCTTCTCAGGCCATCAAAGTAAAGACCTCAACATCGCCTCGGCTACTGTGGGGGCGATGTGGAGGCCACTGCTCTTAGACCACACGACTGCTTACCATCAGGTGGAGTGTGGTCATTTTGACGAGCAAAAAAAAAAAAAAACCTATAAAACAAAAAAAAAATGAAAAAAAAAAAAAACTTGTTCCTGATACTTAAGGGTTAAGTAGGTCAAAATTTCGTTATTTTTTGCGTAAGACGCACTATTTCTGAGATATTGTAAAATTATAAAAAAAAATAATAAAGTGTGGAAGCGTGACGATGTTGCGAGTTCCATGATTTTTGTTAACCCAAGAAGTGCTTTACGCGCCTAAACAAGTTTTCACTTCAATAATTATGCAGCTACAGATGTAACACATTTGTAACTCAGAATACATATTTATTCTCTATGACCTGCTATAGAAATCTTTCCTCTATTTTAGCACTCGACACCGCAGCAGGTTTCAGCCTTTCCATCTAATACGTTTCCATCCAACGCATCCAACATTTCTTCCACGCACTCGCAGGCTCTGGTAGGAACTACATGCCGTGGTATTTCTCGAGTCCTATAACTTGTCCTTATGCAACTAAAGTTTAAAGAAACAGCAGCTGGGTGGACTACCACCAAGTCAGCTTATCGTTGGGTAATATCGTATATATACAGTATGTATAATAAACCCTGTCCGATCCATTAAGGGCTTGTTTTTCACTTAAAAAACATGTTACGAAAAAAATAATCTATGTCATCGTAAAACGTATTTATAATATTTTTAAGTACAGTATTGCTCAGCATTTTTACCCTTAAATTACTGAAGTTTCTCACAGTCTAACAAGTGGGGTGTTGTTAGACTGTCAGAAATTTCAGTAATTTAAACCTGACAAGGACGCGGAGCGTGGCATACGTACTTTCGACGGCATTTTTCTAAGACGTAGTAGGTAGGTGCGGCGTAGCGCGGCGCGGCATCGGTGAACCTTTATGAACTTTAGTGATACCTAGGTATTATGATTAATAAGTTGTCGGTGTTGCCATGGGTAATCTATTAATATATTATTTTAAATAAATTTAATTCTCTGAAATCAGAGGTAATATTTTTGATCGATTTTCATAAACGGATGTAACTTACGTACTCATAATAAGCTACTGTATAACACCTTTAAGGATCGGACAGGTTTTATTATACACACTGTATATACTTACAAAACAATGTAATGTTAAATGTACTCTAATTTTACTGTTGTAGTTTAATCTCTGCAAACCACAGTAAATACACATTTATACTGTAGACATGTATTCTTAGATAACTGTTGACGTTTAAACACAACAAACCGCACCAAATACTCATTAATATCATACAGACTCCGACCAAAAACATAGGTAACATCACTGAAGCACCGAACAAATATTCCCTTAAGCCGAACATTCATATTATTTTCCCCAAAGCTGGAAACTGCACGAGTAACTAAATACCGTTGACAAATCCCGCTCGATATATCAGCACTGCACGGAGCCCGTTCGCGTAGTAATTGCGCATCAAACAAAAGGCCTATGTTAATATAGTGTTGTGTAGACAGACGTATGTGAAAATTATACGACAGTATTGAGGTCGGCAGTCGCGTAGCGGTGATCGTATTTGCTTTTTTAAGTAAGCAGTCGTGTGGTCTAAGAGCAGTGGCCTCCACACCGCCCTCATAGCAGCCGAGGCGATGTTGAGGTCTCTACTTTGACGGCCTGAAAAGGTGCTTTTTCACGCCCCGCTTAAAGGACCCAGGATTGAAGGAAGAAGGAAACACGTGCCTTGGCAGAGAATTCCACGCCTTGGTCGTTCGGCAGAGGTATGAGGACCCAAACTTGTTATTAATATTTGACTTACTAAGTCTCACACTAGTATAGTGTGACACAAGGTATGTTAAAAATGAATATTTTATACATATAATCCTAACTCTTCTCCTTAGCCTTTATTATTCCCAAGTAACTTGGGGTCGGCTTTTTAGTCTAACCGGATTTGACTGGATATCAGTTTTTACTCGGAGCGACTGCCATCTGACCTCCGCAACCCGAAGGCTAACGATACCCTAAGGCTAGACCAGTGTCAGGATATTAGAGGGCACTGACTTCCCAATAACGACTGCCATAGATGTTCATGGCAGCTGGGACCGACGGCTAAACGTGCTCTCCGAGACACGGAGCAGGCGATAATTGTCAATCAATACGCACATAATATCGAAAAATCATATAACTTCCGAAAGTCAGAGGTGCGCGACGTGGGTTCGAACCCGAGACCCTCTGCATTGCAGTCTGTTGGTCTCCCCACTCCCCAATCCGAACTATAATATTATAAATGCAAATGTGAGTTTGTTTGTTTGTTTACTTCACCTTTTTTATACCCCTAACAGCATGTATGCGACATTTCATTATAATCGGCATCACTTGTCGCATGTATGTTTTTACAGAAAAGGACATAGGGTACCTTACATCCAGAAAAAAGTACTCTACCCGAGGGATAGTATTTTATTTATTATATTTTATGCCCACCTCATGGGGTTGGCATGTATTGTGCATAACAGCCACATTGTACCAGCTCTTTTTTTAGGCACCACGTGCAAGTCTATTGCAGATTACCGGGTTATTTTAGACTTCGTGCTGTTCCGTGTGCTAAGAATTTTTAGATAGAAATCCCAATATTTGACCCGACCGGAAATCCAAACCAAAACCATGCACAGCAGTTTCATACACTACAGCTCTACCAGCCTCTATTGTAAAACGCCGATATAGCTTATTTCTTATTTGATAACTAGTTGTGATGAACCTCAATAATAATATAAAATAAAATAATAAGATAAAATGCTTAAAATTGTTAAACAGTATAACCAAAAATAAAATTTAAGTGATTGCAAACATCATAAACCGAGTTTAGAATTTTATTGTTATAAGAAAAAAAAATTGTATAAATAATAATTTCATACATTCATTACATATTAAAAAAAATAACTAATTCAACTTGTTACAACAATTTAAGGAACAAACCCACCGACATTACCGTGGGTACACCCATAAAGGCTGGTCATTAAACAGGGATTTGAAGGGTCCAATAGTCCGAAATAAAGTTAGTCTCGCCTGAGCCAGGAGGAGGTACTGAGGAGTGCACAGGTAATAAACTCTAAGGGTTAATAATCCCCAGTGATGCGGGGATTAGCCACGTTTACTTAATGGAGCAGTAGTGACGTGTTAGCTGGCGTAAGTGTGTGTGATACGGGCAAGTCTTTAGTAAAGATGGCAATTGCTTGTGAGACAATTGGCTGATATCTGTCGTCCATAGATTTTATATATAATAGTTGTCTAGATACAATATCCAGCGATAGCTCAGTGGGGAGACCAACAGACTGCAATGCAGAGGGTCTCGGGTTCGAACCCACGTCTCGGACTCTGACTTTCGGAAGTTATATGACTTTTCGAAATTATGTGCGTATTGATTGACAATTATCGCCGGCTCCGTGCCTCAGATAGCACGTTAAGCCGTCGGTCCCGGCTGCCATGAATATCTATGGCAGTCATTATTGGGAAGTCAGTGCCCTCTAATATAATGACACTGGTCTAGCCTTAGGGTATCGTTAACTTTCGGGTCGCGGAGGCCAGATGGCAGTCGCTCCGTGTAAACTGATATCTAGTCAAATCCGGTTAGACTAGAAAGCCGACCCTAAGTGACTTGGGAATAATAAAGGCTAAGGAAAAGAAGAAAGACTCACATAAATTCGAAAAGTCAGATGTGTCTTGGAATTGAAGTTCGATTCGATTCTGATTAATTCCCTATGTAGTCTCTCAGCTAGATAATCACTGCTATTGGAACTATTTTTCTTTTATAATATGGTCATAGAGTATATCTACGAGATCGTCACGACTACCAAACATCCTAGCTATACCCGTATATGCAAACAAAGCCGCGTCATAATCTAGCGAACTATAATTTACGACGTTGCCTGTCGCTATGTGATAACCGTACATGAATATAACTGCCGCAGCAGTTAAACGTCGAGTTTAAGTGGAGATAAACTGAGGTTCCGTACGTTTACGAGTTCACCTGTGACGTAAGGCATTTGAATGATAAAACTTCTTCTATAATTCCACCATTAGTATTCTGCTCATAATCTATAGGTACTATTGTATAAGTGTGATAAGGTTGTGTCTACATCCTAAAATCAAAATCTATACATCTATACAAATAAATAAAATTGAAGTGTCTGTTTGTAATGTCAAAATAACAGCTTTTTATCTAATGCATATGAAAGTATATAAGGTCATTATACGAAAAATTATATTTTTAAAATTTTTGTCTCTCTGTCTGTCTGTCTGTTTGTTCCGGGTAATCTCCAAAACGGCTGAACCGATTTTGAAGGGACTTTCACTGGCAGATAGCTGATGTTATAAGGAGTAACTTAGGCTACATTGATTTTAGAAAAAAAAATAGGGTTCCGCGGAGACAAACACTTTTTAGTTAAAATCTACGCGGACGAAGTCGCAGGTAACAGCTAGTTACAACTAATATTACAAATGTGAATGTAAGTTTGTTTGTTTGTTTTCACGCCTCTACTATTCGATGGATCATTATGAAAATTATATACAAGCTGCCAGGGGTACCGAAAAGGACATACGGTACCTACAATCCAGAAAATAATATGGTGTTTGTTACTCAATGACGTGAATAATTTTGAATGGATTTAGATGTAACTTGGCATACAGATCACGTCCTTATCATGATCTTTAAGTCATAGAAGGTAGACACTAGTAATAATTTAAATGTGAAATTATGTGAAGCTGTTTCCACTCCCGAGCATATAGCTCTGGCGGACTCCCTCTGACCGACCGGACAAGGCAAGCCAGAGTTCACTCAACTCCCACGGGCGCTCTTGAAGTTCCACCCTAGTCAACCAGTAAAGGCAAACCGGGGACGAGGCCCTAACCAACTCCCCGAGGCATTCAGGACCATAGTGTCGCCACTCACATTCAGCTCGCCACAAGCTGCTCTGCGGTTTAAATGTAAAAAACACTTAGTCTAATTCAAGAATCATACCTGGCACCTTTCATGATCTTCCGTATCTGTAACCGTAAACTACGCAAAGGAACCACGAAAGCGCTAATTACCACATCTACCATTAAAACCATCTGCAATTCTAAGATGGTTAATGAATGGCGCGGCACTTTGAAGCGTGTTTTTATTATTTATTTGGTGCCTAGCTCGGGCGGCGCATTAGCACAGAACAACGGCGGTGCAGCGTAAATCATGTGAAGTGACAGCATCGCCGCCCCTCCACCCTAGACGGTCTATCGGAGACGTGGTGAATGTATTCAGTGATATTAGGTATTACGTTACTTACGTAATATCTTTATAAAAAAGTCTGGTTGATACGAGGCCTATTTAGAGCATGTATTTATGATATGGCAGGTGACAGGTAGTGTAAGTGGCAGCTCTGCTTGTGGTCTCAGTTTCGATTCCAGTGTGAGGCAAAGTGTTATTAAGTTGTTCTGTTAACAAGTACTCAGTATTAGTTAACCTGAAATAGGCCCGCTTCCTATTACGTGGCACCTGAAATTACAGTTGGCGAAATTTGGGTGAAGTACACCTCTGCTTATCCCTTCTAGATGTGAGACGATATCGATGTCATCAGATTCATACCTCAAAAAGCTCAGGTTGATAAATTTATAATATTACCAGAGCAATAAATTTGTTCGATTTTTAAACAAAAAGTGGTAAAACTGTTCGAATTTCATCAGAAGTCGTAATTTTTGTAATAATAGATGGTTGTTCCGTATTTGTGTGTCTTGTGTTCTATGTGCAGACTTCGTATCACGCTTATTCTACCAGCTGAAGATGCCAGCAATTTCAAAGATTTTTGTAGTACAGCCTCGCTGATTTCAGCATGAATGGGCCGGCTCGACCAGGGAAGGACTACCCTCTCACAGAATATCGACGTGAAATAGCAGTATTCCTACTGTTGTGTTTCGTTCGGTGAGTGAGAGCGCCAAAGACCCAATCATTCCCTTTCCCCCATCCCACTCCTTCTCCTTCCCACTTCCTTTCCTAAAGGGTCGGCAACGCGCAAGTCATGCCTCTGGTGTCACGGGCGTCCATAGGCTACGGTAACCACTTACCATCGGGTGGGCCGTATGCTTGTTTGCCACCTTGGTTGTATAAAAAAAAAACTGTTTGCGCCATCCAACACCGGTGCAGTATCTTGTCTTGTCCCTAAGTGTTATATGCTAGTAAGACACACGTACTGTATTTCATATAGTAATACAGTGCATGCGTCTTACTAGCATTACCGCCCGCAACACAAAGATTATAATAAGATAGTAGTAGTCTTTTAAAGTTATTCCGTGCCTCGGAGAGCACGTTAAGCCGTCGGTTGGTTGAGCAGCGATAGCTCAGTGGGTAGAGAAACAGACTGCAAATGCAGAGGGTCTCGGGTTCGAACCCACGTCGCGCACCTCTGACTTTCGGAAGTTATATGACTTCGAAATTATGTGCGTATTGATTGACGATTATCGCTTGCTCAGTGCCTCGGAGAGCACGTTAACCGTCGGTCCCGGTTGCCATGAACATCTATGGCAGTCTTTATTGGAAAAGTCAGTACCCTCTAATATCCTGACACTGGTCTAGCCTTAGGGTATCGTTAGCCTTCGGGTTGCGGAAGTGAGATGGCGGTCGTTCCGTGTAAAAACTGACATCTAGTCAAATCCGGTTAGACTAGAAAGCCGACTCCAAGTGACTTGGGAATAATAAAGGCTACGGAGAAGAAATAGTAGTCTTTTTTAAAATAAAATATACTCCACGAATCTAAAAACGGTACACAATAGCGCATGATCCTAAAAAGCCACTACTGAACTTAAGTAAGAAACAAAAATTAATTAACTTTCCATTGTATTTCTAACAAAAGATTCCGTAGAGTTCATTAATTTAAAATCTTAGCAACAATAGTAAATGAAAAGGGTTCAGTTTCGGAGATTCGCCGCACAGATAGTGTACAAACATTAATCATTCCATTTCGTCGTCTAAAATAGATAAAACGATGTATTTTGCGAAGTTTCCCTTAAATAATGATTGATTGCCGCTGTTCTATTACGTTAATACTTTTGTGGCTACTTATTTTTGTATATTTTTGCAGCAACATACATACATACTTAGGCTCACGCCAATTTCCCGGAGGGGTAGGCAGAGATTATAGATTTCTATTCACTACGCAATTGATCATTCGTTTTACATTCTTCTTGCAAGCTTGCCGATAATAATTAATGCTTTAGAAGCAGCACGGAGTCTGGTTATGTGTCTGGACAAATAACCAGACTCCATGGGAGCCTATTGCCGTGTACCAGTACCAGGCTCCTCCCTGTTACACCTGTGACTAATCGGCCTCGATGGTGTAGTGGTTAGTGTAACCGACTGCCACGCCTGAGGTCGCGGGTTCGATTCCCGCACAAGTCAAACATTTGTGTGCATGGACATGGATGTTTGTCTTGGTTTGGGGGTTTCTATGTATAATAATATGAATCATCATCATCATCATGTCAGCCAAAAGACGTCCACTGCTGGACATAGGCCTCCCCCAAGGTTAATATATATATATATATATATATATATAATAATAATATGTATATATTTACAAAAAAATATATAATTATATGTGTATGTTTATCCATTGTCTAGTACCCATAGTACAAGCTCTGCTTAGTTTGGGCTAGATGGTGTTGTATGTGATAGAATATTATTATATTAGACGTGGTTCTCAAAAGATTCCTCCACAAGGGTATCGCTAGAAAGTGACATTGTAATAAATTATAAGTATCTTTTACAATATATTTACATTACTAATTTTGAAACAAATTAATCTAATACATATTTACAAATGTATTAAAAAAGGTTACATAATTACAAAAACACAAATAATTATACTACAATATTTGCAAAAAAAGTTTAGGCATCGTAGCAATCTTCAGCATCGCTGTCAACTGGTAACGTGCCCAGAACAAAAAAAAGTATTTTTTTAGCTTACAATAATAAACATCTCTTTTTTGACAATAATAGAAGTCTAGAAAGGCTTGGTCTGATACCTTACCCGATCTAAAACCATCGATATCACAGAGTATTCAGCACGTCCCATAATTATCGGAGTGCGACATTAATCATACTTACTGAGTCGCCACAGTGGACAGCCCGTGTGCCGCGGTGCCCAAACTGCGGTTAATATTCATCTGATTAATTCGTTAAATACTTGATTTATGGACCCTGTTTAATTGACGTTCAATTTGTTGTTACTTGGTGGGTGTTGATTTATCACCAATACCAATATCAACAATAATTATAGCTTGCTTTAACGGTGAAGGAAAATATCGTGAGGTAACCTGCATGTTTTGCATCTAGTATAGTAGAGCCTCGCTGATTTCAGCATGAATGTGTCGGCTCGACCGCGGCAGAACTACCCTCTCACAGAATATCGACGTGAAATACTAGTACTCCTACTGTTGTGTTTCGTTCGGTGAGTGAGAGTACCGGAGGCCCAATCACACCATTACCCCCTTCCCGCTCCTTCTCCTTCCCACTTCCTTTCCTAAAGGGTCGGCAACGCGCTAGTGATGCCTCTGGTGCTGCAGGCTACGGTGACCACTTACCATCAGGTGGGCCGTATGCTTGTTTGCCATCTTAGCAGTAAAAAAAAAAAAAATCTGCGAGTTCTTATTACGTGCGTCCTAAAATTATATCTCACGAATTGTGTTTTCCATACATCCTTGCCTATAAAAACCGTCAGTGATTTAAGCGTGAGACAATGAAAGATAAGCAATTAAAATCCAATCGTTCCTATCTGTTCATTCTGGTACACCGATATCCTTTTCCAACTTTATATCTTTTAATAACGGACCAACAGTGTCCGGTGAAATTCCCACGAGCTATCAACTGCGTGCAGTCACGGAGTCTCTTAAATAACGTGCAGACCGTGCACGGCCCGAATAAACCACAAGAGCAGAGGCGGTCCTACAAAATTAACAACTCGGTGCCAACAGGAGACAAGTGAGGTATGGTTAGTGCGTATAGTGGCGAAATGTGGATGGGTACGCGGCGGTACAAGTTGAAAGATTTTGAGATGATATCTTTTAGCGTAACATGTTGTTCTGTTTCTTCTAACGCGATGAAAGGTAGTCTATCCTATTCTACTAATGTTTTTAATGTGAATATTTGTGGTTTACACGAGGCAATATGTGGTACATACTTTAGTGTAGCAGAGCCTCGCTGATTTTAGCATGAATGGGCCGGCTCGACCAAGGAAGGACTACCCTCTCAGAGAATATCGACGTGAAATAGCAGTGTTCCTACTGTTGTGTTTCGTTTTGTGAGTGAGAGTGCTGGAGTCCCAATCACCTTCTTTCCCCCTTCCCGCTCCTTCTCCTTCCCACTTCCTTTTTTTCCTAAAGGGTCGGCAACGCGCAACTGATACCTCTGGTGTTGCAAGCGTCTATAGGCTACGGTAAAGACTTACCATCAGGTGGGCCGGGCCGTATGCTTGTTTGCCACCTAAGTTGTATAAAAAAAGAACATAGTAATTCTAACTAATATTACAAATGCGAATGTGAGATTATTAGAGTTCGAAAAAACTCTTATACAAAAGCTTTGTCCGTCTTCTGTCTGTCTGTTATACAACTTTCAACTCAAGAACCGTAAGAGCTAGAGACTAGCGGTCAACGCCATTCGATTCAGCATAGTCGATATACCCCCGAAATGACTATGACCTTTGACCTCTGACCGCAAGGTCACGTGATAAAATTTTTTCGATCTCTAAGATACGGCAATTCTTTACCGTTTCTCACTTGTTTTTATTTGTTACGCTTTCACGCTTTTACTTTGACTTTGACTAATGCGAGTGAAGCCGCGGGTAAAACCTAGTATTTTATAAAAAGTAGGTACTACAATTTATATTTCACAAGTAGTAACAAACATTTTATATTTTTTATACTTTTAAATTAGAAAATGTTTGTTACCTAACGAAGCGGAAACTGTTAAACAGATTTGGATAAAACGTTGCAAACGGATAGGCCGTTGTCCTGGTCAATATAGGATACTTTTTTAATGTACCGTCCACCGGGCACATTTCTAGTCTCCTTGGTGTTGCTAAGAATTTCCTTACACTTGCTACTGCGGAATTAATAAAATAGCAATACATATTTTAGATTTCCAACGTAGTATTATCTACGTTAAAATCTTAGAATCTGCCTGATATAAATAAAAAGTACAGCAGCCTGCAATACTACTGCTTCGGCCTTAGATATTGCTTTACCGCTTTTCCTACGCTTAGATGCTATGACATGCACCATGATACAACAGGACACTGAAGTCCAATGGTCCATTGTACGAGGCACGGCAGTCCAGGGTTATTGGAAGCGTTCAATAAATATTCATCTTTAAAACTTTTTTAAACACAGGCAAGAATAACTGAGGCGATAGAAATTTAGTAGCTTTTTATAATACGTTTTTATAGTAGGTTTTTCTAACAAGATTGCACCGTTGGTTGGGACGTAAGTGTTCGGCTGTGAGCTTATATTTTTTGTGTGTTGGTGTTAAAAAGACAACTCTTGCACTAAAAATCCTTTTTTTTATTGCAGGGTATTTTATAAACATTTTGACAGCGGACAAAGAATATCCAACATATAATATAATTATAGACATAAAAATGAACGAGGAAAGACTGACTAAGAAAGTTTATAAGGCTAGTGTGAATGGAACAGTCGCAAGAGGAAAACCTAGGCGAACGTTTCTCGATCAGATCGGAGGCGTTCTGGACAAAGGCCAGGTTAAGAGCTCCTTGAACCGACGGGCGTGTATGAGGAATGTGATGAAAGTGGATGAAGCCAGAGAAGTGTGTCAGGATCGTAGCAAATGGAAATCCGTAGTCTCTGCCTTCTCCTTTGGGAAACAGGCGTGAATCTATGTATCATCATGTCAGCCAAAAGACGGCCACTGCTGGACATAGGCCTCCCCCAAGGTTTTCCACACAGACCGGTCTTGGGCTACCCGCATCCAACCGCTTCCCGCGACCTTTATCAGGTCGTCGGTCCACCTTGTGGGAGGCCTACCCCTAATAATCTATGTATGTATGTGCGTAATATATAGACATAATAATAATATAATAATAATAATAATATTCTACCACATACACACAACACCATCTAGCCCAAACTAAGCAGAGCTTGTACTATGGGTACTAGACAATGGATAAACATACATATATACTTTTCTTTTTTTTTTTTTGTAAATACATACACATTATACATAGAAACACCCAGACCAAGACAAACATCCATGTTCATGCACACAAATGTTTGACTCGTGCGGGAATCGAACCCGCGACCTCAGGCGTGGCAGTCAGTTACACTAACTACTACGCCATCGAGGCCGACATCAAACAACTATTTGTGGATTACTCAATTGTTTGTGTTGTGTGGGGTGGGGATTGAACCAACAACACTTGCTGTACAGGCAGCGACGAGACGACTATTCAATCCGCTATGCCATCCGCACAGTCTGTTCTTTTATTACCATCAGCTAATTTAAATCTCACTAAAACGGTGACTTTACATTAGTCATAAAATTCAAAGTTTTACTCAATCATAGTATATATATGTATAAGGCTGTCTTTCCGATAAGTTTAATAGTCGTCAAGTAGAAGTTTACTAATTATTAAAAGGTTAAAAGTAGTGTTTTCCAAATAAACCACGATAAAATCTGTATAAAGTAGTATAAGCCGATGTTAGAAAATATATAATATAAACTAGCTGTCCCAACAGATGTTGTCCTGAAAACATGAAAAAAAAACAAACCCAAACCATTCTCGAATCGACTTGAACACACACAAAAAATTTCATCAAAATTGGTCCAGCCGTATAGGAGGAGTTTAATTACAAACACACGCACAGAAGATTTATATACATATATAAATATATTGATAATATGAAAATGACATAGCTTATTTTAAAATCGCGAACGTAGTTGCGAGTGTATATTTCAATAAACAGCGGTTCTCAAACCACGTTTCTCGCATAAAGAGAACGTATAGAGATTTGACAATGTTGCACAGATTCACAGGTTAGCAGTACAACAACTCTTTGTCAGCACAACGGAAACCTTCCCCGAGTACGCCTTTACGACTATTTCTTGGCGACGTATCTTTTATATTTCTCATTAGCAAACAACATTCTTGCATTATATTTATTCACTAGTTGTCGCCAGTGACTTTACCTATGTTAAATTTAAAAATAAAAGCATTCGTTTTGAGAATTGGCACTCCATTTGTAATGGTTCGAATTCGAATTTGCGATCTCTGAATCTCAAGTTCAATGTTTTTACAATTAGATTACTTAGTGCTTCAATTCTTTTTCTTCTTTTTGCTGTTTTAAAAAGACTAGCGGTCGCCTAGTGGTCAAAATGCGACCAAAATTCCTAAGCTTGCTACTTTGTTTTCTGTTTTCTCTATTACATATAAATAAGGTATAGCTAACCATAGTTACAAAGAATTGTAAGACGTCAGACGAACAATGTCGAAATACTACGAACGCGATTTGACTGCGTGTGTCAAATGCATGGTTGTGTGCGTGTTGTGTTTTTTCATTAATTTAATGTATTTCTAATGCATATTTTATAAAAATATTAGGATTCGCCCCTCCTTCTCCATATAAACTTTAACTGTGCCAAATTTCATAAGTACTCCAACCGTCCGCGCAATTTTCGTAAAAAGGGGTACAAAGTTTTTGCTTCACGTATTAATATATAGATATCTCTCGTACTTGAAATAATTCCTATATCGCGGGGACTTTCGAAACATTCAAACAACGGACAAGAGTTATTCTTGACTTATTCAGACTCGGAACAACTATTTGTGGATCACCCAAATTTTTGTCCCGTGTGGGGATCGAACCCACAACACTTGGTGTGGCGGCAGTGGTGAGGTGACCATTTAAACCACTACGCTATCCATGCAGTCATACATACATACATACATAGATTCACGCCTGTTTCGCAGAGGGGTAGGCAGAGACTACAGATTTTCATTTACTCTATTGAGATGACTATGACTGCATGGAATATATAGACATATATATTCCATGCATGCAATTGCTATCTTTAAATAATTTGAACGCGCACCAACAAGTTTGGGTCCTCATACCTCTGCTGAACGATCAAGGCATGGATTTCTGTGCCAAGGCACGTGTTTCCTTCTTCCTTCAATCCTGGATCCTTTAACCGGGGCGTGAAAAAACATCTCCTTAGGCCGTCAAAGTTGGGACCTCACATCGCCTCAGCTGCTATGGTGTGTGTAAAATATGGGGTGGAGGCCACTGCTCTTAGACCACATGATCGCTTACCATCAGGTGGAGTGTGGTAATTTTGACGGAGGAAATAAAAAAAAAATTATCGCTTTATTGATCTACTAGCGCTGGTGACTGCCGTTTGCAAGGTTTTGGTTTCGACTATCTGGCTAGACAAAGTATTACCACCAAATATACATAGATGTTATATATCCACCCAATTATTATCTATGTATATCTATACTAATACTATAAAGAAGAAAGATTTGATTTTTTGTTTGTAAGGATTTAACGCAAAACTACTCAACCGATTTTAAAAATTCTGTCACCATTAGAAAGCTATATTATGACCGAGTGACATAGGCCATAATTTGTTTAGAAATGTACTGTTAGTAACATAACCTAAACACACCTAATTTTACGCGAGCGCTGCCGCGTGCAAAAGCTAGTTTAGGGATTAAAAGACAGCATCAACAAGTAATTAATTAGGCGTTTAAAATTGCAATCAAGCTACGACATCTTTAGAGCTACACGAACGCTACGAGTCCTACGCAGTTTGTAGCAGTTACGCTACGTAGTGCTGAAAACCAATATTTAGTATTAATTGGTTAATTATTATGTTACAAATGCATTCTGCAGTGTGTCAAGTTACATTGTAATTATTGCACTCATTAGTTAACATTGTATTGTAGCACTTATACACATGATTGTATGATTTCCGGTCCATAATAGAATTGTGCTATGGCTTCCGATGTCTATATAAAGGCCGTAATCTTACTATCTACATGTGTAAAGATGAAAGTTTGCACTGATCGTATAGTTTGACCTGTCATGTTTTGGAGTGCTAGACATATATAAAAAACCTATAGTGTTTGGTCGCTGGTGTGCCGCTGCAACTAAGTACATTATGTGGTTAACTTTTCAGTAATATTGTGACGAGTGTAGTGCGTTACTCATACAAGATTACTATTTGATATTAGTTGTGTCGAGTCCAAACTCAAACATGTACGACAAAAGCGGACTGTTTGTCCTCGGCGATAGAGGAATTTTATTTTTATTGCAAGAGTTCTTCTTAAAAAAACTTATTTTTGTTTTGATGAGTTTAGCTCTATATTTGGACCCAGTATTTACTTATAAAAAGTCAAAGTATCTCAGAAACGAACACATTATTACGAATCAGCAATGCCTCTTCGTTTATGAATCGTTCTGCTAACAAGAATTTTCTAATAGAAAAGCTCATTAGAACAGTTGTCAAATTTTATTTGTTAATTCATAACAAAAAGTTTGTTTGGCATTTACTTAAATAAAATAAAGTAGTTTGCCTTTTCAAACTGGTAATAGGCGTAATTCTCCAATGACAAAGAAGTAATGTATGATATACATACGTTGCGACGTAACCACTATTTATTTAAGTGCATGCGTGTAAGGAAGATAGCGGCGAATCCTCTGCTACGCCAACATGTTTTATCATAGTAAAATTTTTGGAAAGCATTTTTGATGCTGCTTTTACAGCAAGATTTCTTTTAACTCCTTTTTCTGTCCGTTAAAAAGCAAAACAATACAATTGCCCTATTGCTCGCTTGCAATCGGACCCAGGGTCTAATTCATAGCATGGATCAGAATTAATTTTTTTCGTTCTTCAGTATACCACTTTTTAACCTTTTTTTTTACTTGAGGGAATGCATTGACGCATACCCCTCCGCGGCGGCGGGCGGAGGCGTTATATCGGACTCGCCGGGGTAAAAGAGAAAGATGGAATAAGAATAATGTACCTTCCGGAATACCGACTAAACCTACCACGTTGTTCCTCGACAAAACCGCTATCGGCGGGGCCGCGCGAATCACTTGCACACGTGGTCGCGACCCCGCCGGAAACCACTTTTTAACCTAGCATAAGTCTAAAAGTATAGTTATAATGCAAAATAGGTATACCAAAACGCACAACTTATATTTTTATATCAAAAATACTCTGCGAACTATTCCATATTCCATTACACAAATACGTGTAGTTTCCATATTTGTTTACGTTTATATCCAATACGGAGTATCTTTGAGAAGATTATTTGCGATAGAAAGCAAATGGGGTACCTTATCTAAACATTGTGATGTTTGAATAGAAAGTATACATCTCACAATTGAATGTTGCTCTGCTTTCCCCAAATTGGATAGACGCTTTTATGTAGTTCCCGGTAGTTGAGATATTTATGCTAATAGCAGCTTGAAGTTTTCGTTTGTGGAAAATGTTTTGGTTGCAAGCTTGGATTTAAATATATACTAATATTATATAGCTGAAGAGTTTGTTTATTTATTTGTTTGTTTGAACGAGCTAATCTCAGGAACTACTGGTTCGATTTGAAAAATTATTTTAGTGTTGGATAGCCTATTTATCGAGGAAGGCTATAGGCTATATAACATCACGCTACAACCCACGGGGGCGGCGCAGTAACGATAAACGCGGGTGAAACATCTAGTTTATTTATATTCAAGATAATTTTAAGCACCGACCCCCTCTATAAAAATAAGTTTATTAGTTACATTATTAGGTTAAGCGAATTACTCTTTCGGGTACAATGGGTTTGATATGCTTCACATGAAGAAAAACACTTAATAAAGTAATAAAAAAAATCGGGGCAGTCTTTGGGGACTGCCGATAGAATTGAAAACTTTAATCCTTGATTATAAACCAAAAAAAAAAGAAAAAAGGCGGCGGATCGGATGCTAGTTCCTGATATTCTCTTAGGGTTTATTAGGGTGGTCAAAATTTCGTTATTTTTTGCGTAGGACGCACCATTTGGAAAGAAATGGAAAGCGTGGCAACGTGACGATGACGGAAGTTCTAAGATTTTTGTTCACCCAAGAAGTGCTCAACGCGCCTAAAGAAGTCTTCACTTCAAAAAATTCATTATTTGTGTGCATGAACATGGATGTTTGTCTTGGTCTGGGTGTTTCTATGTATAATATGTATGTATTTACAAAAAAAGAGTATATATGTATGTTTATCCATTGTCTAGTACCCATAGTACAAGCTCTGCTTAGTTTAGGCTAGATGGTGTTGTGTGTATGCGATAGAATATTATATACGTATATAAGTATAAATACAATACTTAATATTATAATTTTATATTATGTAATATTATTCTTATTATTATAACGGAAGATGATATAAAACATTCTATTATAAAAAATGACCTTAATAAAGGAACGGGTCCTGATGGACTGCCTCCAATTTTTATCCGCTTTTGCATGGACGCTCTTATTAAACCGTTACATTTAATTTACAATAAATCTCTTAAAGAGGGCATATTCCCGGACTTATGGAAAATAGGTCATATTATTCCTATTCATAAAAGTGGCAGTTTGAATGATGTTACAAATTATAGACCTATTTCCATTATATCCCAATTTGCAAAAATGTTCGAGGGTCTCATTTACAATGTAGTTTACACACATTTTCGGCACATCCTTAGTTCCCGTCAACATGGCTTTATATCTAATCGTTCCACTTTGTCAAATTTACTGGTGTACACCACTTTTATTACTGATACATTGGAAACCAGAGGACAGGTCGACGCCATATATACAGATTTTGCCAAGGCCTTTGACCGTGTGGACCACTCCATATTGTATATAAAACTTAATCATGCCGGAATACATGGTAGTCTTCTGCGGTGGTTCGAGAGTTATCTGCATAATCGTTCTCAGCTAGTGGCGTTGGCAGGCTATGAATCTGTGCCATTTGTGCCAGGTTCTGGAGTCCCGCAGGGGTCTAAACTAGGACCTTTATTATTTCTGGTGTTTATCAATGACCTTCTGGATAGGATAAAATGTGATTGCCTGGCTTATGCTGATGATCTAAAGATATACAGTAGAATATCTGCAACTACCGATTGTATTAAGCTGCAAAGTGACCTTGATACTCTTCAACAATTGTGTTTGTAAAATAAAATGTCCTTAAACGTAAAAAAATGACAGTATATTACGTTTACTAATAAAATTAAATTCATTGATTTTAAATATTGTATAGACGGTGCGTATCTGGTCAGAGTATCTATTATCCGTGACCTGGGAGTAATTTTCGTTACTTCTTTATCTTTCCGTCATCACATAGATAATGTAGTCGCAAAAGCCAACAAAATGATAGGTTTTATAATTCGAGTATCAAAACCATTTCGTAGAAGTTGCAGTGTTATCTTGCTGTACAATGCGTTGGTCCGTAGCACTGTTGAATATTGCTCCACGATATGGTCTCCTTATTACTCAACACATATAGATAAGGTAGAGTCCGTTCAGACTCGCTTTGTAAGATACTTATCCATAAAAAATGGCATCAGGAAAACTATTCCTGAATACACTGATAGATTGTCTTACTTCAAAATGATCAATTTAAAAGAAAGACGCGACATACATGACTTACTGGATGTTGAACTAATTAATAATTTTAATTTTAAAAACGAGCAGGCGTTTTGTGAGGCAACCCCGGGTATTTGAGACACCTATCACTACACTGAATACCACCTTGAATAGTCCATTTACATGTCCATTTAAAACATTGTAATTATACAGTTGTTATGCTTAAATTATAAATAAATAAATAAATAATTCACTTTGGTCTATTGTTGCATTGTTTTAGCTGAGCACTGTCTCCCAAAATGCAGGCTATAGCCTAGTTTAGGAATCAGTACTAGAAAGTATTCTGCTAACTCTAAGTCATAGAATAAGTTTTACTCAACGTACTTCATTTTTGTGATAGTAAAAAATATTTATGTTTTATAATTATTGTCGAGTGTTGCCATTAAATAAATATGGTGAATAAATAATAGCAGCGATAGCTTAGTGGGAAGACCAACAGACTGCAATGCAGAGGGTCTCGGGTTCGAACCTACGTTGCGCACCTCTGACTTTCGTACTCTTCGAAATTATGTGCGTATTGATTGACAATTATCACCTGCCACGTGCCTCGGAGAGCACGTTAAGCCGTCGGTCCTGGCTGCCATGAATACCTATGGCAGTCGTAATTGGGAAGTCAGTGCCCTATAATATCCTGAAACTGGTCTAGCCTTAGGGTATCCTTAGCCTTCAAGTTGCGGAGTTCAGATGGCAGTCGCTCCGTGTAAAAACTGATATCCTGTCAAATGCGGTTAGACCAGAAAAGCCGCCCCAAGTGACTTGGGAATAATAAAGGCTAAGGAGAAGAAGAATAAATTGCCTCTGTATTGCAGTGGTAGTGAATGCGAATGCTGTCTTTAAGTTCTTAGGTATGATATCCGAATCATGGAAGAATATTGGGGTTTCTGCTAAGTGATTATCAATGCGGAATCTGAAAGTGTGCCTGGTAATGTTCTTGCAACTCACGAAGGCGAGCGGGCTTTACGTGTACATGCACAGTGCGTTAGTATGCGTGTTTGAAAGAGCAGTCAGTTGCAAGCGGCGCTTACACACACACATACATAGCCCGCTCGCCTTCATGAGTTGCAAAAACTTTAGTAGGCAATTGATTCGTCCCCGGAGTATGTAGGATCGAATACCATAGCAATGTATTATACATTAGCGTGTACCTCTGCGAAAATAATTATAGCGTAATCGAAGTAGTATGTATTTTGAAATTAATATTCCGAATGACAAAATTACACTTTAAATAAAACAACAATATAACAACAATAATTTTCAATTTATTTAAGTAGGCAAGGTTCATCGTAAGCTTTTTCTGATAATAAGAGAAATTAAAAATGACAACACAGTTTGCACTTGCCATATTTTCACTGCACGGATGGTTTAGTGGTTTAAGTGGTAGACCCGCCACTGCCGCTGCGTCGAGTGTTGTGGGTTTGATCCCCACACGAGATAAGAATATGTCAGATCCACAAATGGTTGTTCCGAGTTATACAGGTTTTTTTTTTTTGTCTTTATTAATTAATTGGGAGTTTTTATCCACAAGGACATGCCAACTCCATTGTAGCATTACCTAAATTTAACACAAGAAACAAAATATAAATCTAACAATAATAAGAATGAGTTATACATTAACAACTGCCGCCAAGCTACAAAGTTGTTTTGCTAGATCAGACCTGGGTTGGGACATTATAGCCTGGATTAAGCCCATATTTAACTTATTTAGCTTAAACTTCCTCATGAACATTTTTCTTTCATTTCGGTTCCTTGCACACTCCATCAGCAAATGTTAATGTTATACAGGAATTATTCATAGTGTTGTCATTTTTAATAAAAAGAAAATATAAGAACATAAAAATATCGTGTCACTGATAGGTATGATATTTATTTAAAGTCTATCACGCGAGCATCCCACATAAATAGCGCGTATAATTAACTTGCACTTGAAGCCAGCAAGAGATAGCTTGTGCGAATAGCCTACACCAGGTATATAAGAGTAGTAGAGCCTCGGTGATTTCAGCATGAATGGGCCGGCTCGACCGGGGAAGGACTACCCTCTCACAGAATATCGACGTGGAATAGCAGTATTCCTACTGTTGTGTTTCGTTCGGTGAGTACCGGAGGCCCAATCACCCTCTTTCCCCCTTCCCGCTCCTCCTCCTTCCCACTTCCTTTCCTAAAGGGTCGGCAACGCGCTAGTGATGCCTCTGGTGTTGCAGGCGTTCATAGGCTACGGTGACCACTTACCATCAGGTGGGGCTGTATGCTTGTTTGCCAACATAACCGTATTAAAAAAAATCAGGTGGAAGAAACTTATAGGGTTTCTTGCACGAGTGTCTAGTCTTCGTCGTTTACATAACGCATAAAATGTACACAAGAGTATTAACATAGGCATGTAACCCTGTATATTTTATTAGCATAAGTAAGCACACTCTAAAACTTATTCTTCACTTTAGACCTCAACGATTTCTGCGCCATTTTCTTCTGTAACTTCTCAGGCAAAGTATATTTCCCTCTTTCCAACCAAGGGCTCATACTAATATTAGTGTTCTGAATAGCATCTACGATTGTATTAACAGTCACATACACTAAAATTATCGATAATGCGATGATTAGTCTGTCAATCATTTTGACGTACCTCTCTAAATACTTGGCGATGTTATATAGTCTAGTCATGCCTCTGGCTTTTAGTGCTTCGCAGGGAGATTCTAGAACAGCATAGGGTATAGATATACAAATTAAAGCACCGATTAAAGATAGAAGCATAGAGATACATAAGTCCATAGTCCGATCTGCCTTCAGTTTAGTCCGGTATATTTCTTTTGGTTTCTTGTGGAGGAGCATGAGTTTTCTCTCATCTTCTTTGAATAATTGGTCCAGTTTGAAGTACTCGATGAGTCTGGAAAATTTATTTGATTACGTTAAATTATATTAAGAAAGCAAGCAATTATTATTGCCAGTTACCTAACAAGGTGATGATAGAATTCATCGATTGAAAAAACACGTGAAATAAAATAGGTTTACGTCCTATTTGGTTAAATATTGAGAGAACAATCAGGATACTTCAATCAATCAATCAATTTTTAAGGACAAACAGTCCTCTGTACGATTTTTATTTGTGTCGCGAGGGACTTTACAAACATTCAAACAACCGTAGCAAAGACCATCCATACTCGAAATAACTATTTAAGGACCACTCAACTTTTTTGTTCCGCGTGGAGATTGAACCCACAATAATCGGCGCGGTGACAGGCGAGGCGACCATTAAACCAGTTCGACTTCTGTGCAGTATATTTTGCTGGCGTCACATTCATATTTCGGGACATTTTTCTAGTTAACATACCAGCGATCGCTCAGTGAGGAGACCAACAGACTGCAATGCAGTGAGTCTCGGGTTCGAACCCATGTTGCGCACCTCTGACTTTCGGAAATTATATGATTTTTCGAAATTATGTGCGTATTGATTGACAATTATCGCCTGCTCCGTGCCTCGGAGAGCACGTTAAGCCGTCGGTCCCGGCTGCCATGAACACCTATGGCAGTCGTTATTGGGAAGTCAGTGCCCTCTAATATCGTGACACTGGTCTAGCCTAAGGGTATCGTTAGCCTTCGGGTTGCGGAGGTCAGATGGCAGTCGCTCCGTGTAAAAACTGATATCCAGTCAAATCTGGTTAGACTAGAAAGCCGACCCCAAGTGACTTGGGAATAATAAAGGCTAAGGAGAAGAGTTCTAGTTACCATATAATAGGCGAGCCCTATTGCCGTATATTGGCCACGGCACAGTGCCATTGTGTGCCGCTACTAAAGCTATAAATAATAATACATAACCTAACCTGGGAATTGAACATAAGACCTCAAGCACAACAGTCGCATACATTACTTTAAAAACCCTCATATACCAGCTTCAACCCTTTGTCCCTTTGTCTATAAGACGCAATTAGTCCAATTGCGTCGTTCCTATCGCAATTTCGAGCATATTTATCAAAGACTAGATGTTCCCGCGGTTTCGCCCGCGTTTATCGTTACTGCGCCGTCCTCGTGGGTCGTAGCGTGATGTTATATAGCCTATAGCCTTCCTCGATAAATAGGCTATCCAACACTAAAATATTTTTTCAAATCGAACCTGTAGTTCCTGAGATTAGCGCGTTCAAACAAACGAACAAATTCTCCAGCTTTATAATATTAGTATAGATTACTTACTTTTTCAATCCCAAGCGATAGAGAATCATTTTGAATAATATGCACTTCCTTTTCCAAACCAAAATCACTTATAACATATCAAATATTAATACACGAACTCAAAAACATATATATCCAACACTTATTGTCAATTGCGTGGTGGTTGCACAAATACTGAAATTTATCGCTACAAAACTAGCATTGATTATATTCTAATGGTATATGATTCATTCGAGACAATTAAGAAATGATGTCGATTACCAATTAGGCCAGATTTAGTGTTCAAGCCATTAATATAATATAAAATAACTCTATTTAGTAACGTAATGGATGTCGTGATTAATTTGTGATTTATTAACTAATTATTTATAGCAGCGATAGCTCAGTGGGAGACCAACAGACTGCAATGCAGAGGGTCTCGGGTTTGAACCCACGTCGCGCACCTCTGACTTTCGGAAGTTATATGACTTTTCGAAATTATGTGCGTATTGATTTATAATTATCGCCTGCTCCGTGCCTCGGAGAGCACGTCAAGCCGTCGGTCCCGGCTGCCATAAACATCTATGGCAGTCGTTATTGGGAAGCCAGTGCCCTCTAATATCCTGACACTGGTCTAGTCTTAGGGTATCGTTAGCCTTTGGGTTGCGGAGGTCAGATGACTGCCATAGAACCGCTCCGTGTAAAAACTGATAACCAGTCAAATCCGGTTAGACCAGAAAAGTCGATCCCAAGTAACTTGCGAATAATAAAGGCTAGGGAGAAGCAGATCCTCAATGGCAGAAGCGTATTAATCCTCATTTCATCAACAATGGTTTTAATACAGTAGAATGCGAGTCTATCGCAATCTACCGGAGATCGTTTTAAACTCCTTGCTGCTGAGAGATTCTTTGATAGAAAATCGTTAGCGTCGACTGCATACATATATATGCGCTTGCTTCTTCTTGCCACTATCAGACGCTAAGGGCTCATCCACTCACTTTATTATTACCAGTGGTTAAAATGGTTTTGCTATAGACTGCACGACTGTACAGATGGCTTAGTGGGTTAACTGTTCACCTCGATGCGAGAACTAGAATGGTACTAGAGGTCTGGAATGAGAGCGTGAATAGGTTTTAGTAATATAATAATAGCCCTTTCAGGGCGCACGCAAATAAGGTAAACGTAGAATAGTAGGAACAGCTGCCCCTTCGATGGGACAACTGCTCCATTTTTTATATAGAACTAGCTGTTACCAGCAACATCGTCTGCGTAGATTTTACCTAAAAAGTGTTTGTCTCCGCGGAACCCTATTTTTTTCTAAAATCAAAGTAGCCTAAGTTACTCCTTATAACATCAGCTATCTGCAAGTGAAAGTCCCGTCAAAATCAGTTCAGCTGTTTCGGAGATTAGCCGGAACAAACAGACAGACAAAAATTTTAAAAATAGATGTTTTCTTATATGTACCTTATATATTTTCATATGTATTAGATAAAAAGCTGTTATTTTGACATTACAAACAGACAATTCAATTTTATTTATTTGTATAGATGTATAGATAGGCTCTGTCTCTGACAGAGCAGCTAGAAAAAAACTGTTCACCTCACCGCTGCAACTGCTTAGAGTGTTGTGGGTCCAAATCCCAAACGTCACAAAAATAGTGTGATCCACAAATGGTTGTTCCGAGTTTGGGTGTCTTGTTTGAATGTTGGTAATTCCCGCGACACAGAAATTATTTCAAATGCAGGAGATGTATTAAAAAAAGTATCTACCGAAGAAACCGGGCTATTAGATTCCACTACTGAAGGTCAAACAAGATGCAAACTGAACTGCCTGTGCGCGATCTGCAACCGTGGAAAGCGCGCGCATCATTCAAGTTTTTGCATGAGTTGGTAAAAAAGCACACAAACCGATTGCAGTAACCGCAGGCGTGCCGTGTAGCTCTTAAGCGGCGCCTCCGCTAGATGTGTACGCAACCTTACTTACAAATTTCACCCCTAAGAATTCTTCCTTAAAAATTCATTAATCATTGATAAGTTCCAAACCTATAACGAGGTAAAAAAATAATGTTTCAGTATCGATCGTGTTTATTTAAATACAAGGGCAAGCCTATATACTCTAGTAATATTAACGATGGAAACTTGATAACGTAGAGTGGACATTCAGCGTTCATACGAATTGAACGCGACAGCTAAAACACATATAAACTTCCAACATGGTAAAACAATCTATAATAATAAGTTTGTTGGGCTTACGCCTTCTACTCGGCTTTTATTTCGACATAAGTCAACCTAAATACATCGGCTACTTTTTTAAATTATACAGTGTCGTCATTTCTACCTTTTTGTGTTCTATGCATTTCTATACGCAAGGCCTATATTCATACGTCACAATAATCGTTGCCGAATACATTATCTTCGTAATCATTGCTTTAATAACGAAGCAGAGGTACTTATTCAAATACAGTAATGCTCTTAAGATATGTGATAAAATCATAGGATTTGAAGGTATATCAATGGTCTACTATGAGGTGTATTTTATTGCATTTGTTTCCTTGTTCGTTCGTACATTCATCGGGTATTGCTTTCGCGGTCCTAGTGTCTTTCAATTCGATAGTGCCATCCCCATATCCATTCTATTAGGCATTGACCTAACTCAGATGCTACCGGCTGCCATTTTTCATTCCTTGTATGTACGTATGAAGATAATAAGGCAGGCGTTGACAAATAATCATGTGCCTGTCAATATAGTAGGAAAATATGAAGCTGAAGTATTTGTGATCGTCGTTAGAAAATGTCTGATATATTATAATAACTTGCTGGATAGCATGCAATGCTTTAATAGAGATCTACAGGTTATGGTACGTGATATTTTGTTATTATTCAGTCTCTTGTACCGTTGTAGTGGTAAATAATGGCAAGTCTAACGGTGAACATATTTGCTACCATACCATAAATATTCTTTTTTTTTTGGTGGCAGCCAGCGGTCCCGGTGACGGTAAGCTATACATAACTACAGCTCACTGACATGACAGTGTTGCATTCTTAGACAATGCGGTATAATGTCGAGAGAACACGGCCAAGTCGCTGTCCTTTGCTAAGAAAGATCGATAAAACCTACTATTTTGACCTACAGTCGGATCAAAAATCTACTTTACTATCTATATATTTACTATAATAGATAGAAAAGTATCGCAGCGAGATTATTCTTTGTTACATCAGGCGTCGCAGCACGACTCCCTCCATTGAAAGGCCAAAATAATAAACAAGGTCGCTAGTACAGTAGTGATCAGCAATAGGAGAGAAGTGAGAACTAGAAAGGCAATACTGTGGAAGTGAGAGGATGCGACGCATTGATGACTCCAGAAGGGTCGCATACCGGGATCACCTGTTGCCTGATGTTACAATCAGAAGTACATCGGACCCTGGTCCCTTTGATGACAGCATAGAGAAGCTAGGCTTCCTAAAGGAACTATAGCCCTCTTTCTCTTTTTTGTGCTGGGTTTCTGTAGTATGCTAACTGCAGAAACAGCACAACATTATTTGACTGCGGTCTTTTGTAGGATGAGCATACTTCCTTAATAGAGATGTTCCAGGTCCACTAGGGACTACGGCTTCCTTTCCCTCTCTTGTAGGCTCCCCGCAAAAATGCTGCGCAAAATTATTTTCGGGTGATAATACTTTCCCCATAGAAGAATTCCAGGTCCTCTATGAAGCTATGCTTCTATTATTCTCTCTTGTTAGCTTACTGCAGAAACCCAGCATAACATTATTTGGCTAAGTTCTTCTGAATGATGGCAATACTTCTCCATAGAAGAATTGCAGGTCCTTTAAGGAGCGATACTTCTCGTACTCTCTCTTGTTGTCTCACCGCGGCAACAGCACATAATAATATGACTGCGATCTTCTGTAGTGTGGGACTACTTCTTCAATAGGGATGTTCTCTGTAAAAGCAGTGTTTAATGCCCTGCTGTGCAGTACCTTTTGTTGTGATAAGATATTTAACAAGAGTTTTCTGCTTTTAGTATGCTATAACGATGGCGATCAATGTACCGAGGTGGGTGTATGCATTGTATAAAATGATATTTCAGCTGTTTAACTCGGTAAGTATTATTTATTTTTATATGTACTCATTGACTCACTTAGCAAGCTCTATAGTAGTATAATTAACTCGCTCTTCAGTAATTAATCTTTGGTCCCTTGATGAAGATGGTGATAACTGAAAATATATGTAAAGCAATGTGTGAACACAAATATTGCAATTCAAGGTTTGTAAAAGTCCTGCACACGGTAAATATTTTAGAGCAAAAATAGACATTTTTAAAAGAAAACTGAAACAACCCACGTTTGGCTTAGTTGGTGTTTAATTTGTTAGTTTAGTGTCATAAGTCTGTGTTTACCTTACTCTAAAACGGTGTCGGGTTCAATTCTCGGCTCTCGCTTAGTGTTATTAGTTGTATCTAAACGGAAATTTTTAGCAGCAAGTAAGAATTTATGCGCTAAATGGATACGTGGGTCCTGAAAACCAGCGGAATGTGTATTTTACATCTTTATTTATCTTTCGACTATAAAAAAGTATTGCCAAAGATTGAACTTATTTAGTAGAAATATATATTGTATGGCAATTAAAATTTATATTAAATTACCAACAGAATTTAAAATATTACCGACGAATAACTTCAAAAGTAAAATGTTTTCGTTTCTTTTAGACAGGTGTTTCTACTCTGTAAATTAATTTATTAATTACAAATTTACAATTCAAAATTAACAAATTTTTATTGACTGCAATTTTAATTTATAACTATTTACTGACGTTGTAACTAATATTTTGACATTATTATACCATTCCTTGACATTCTAATTTAATTGATAACTAGCGCTCGCCTAGTGCTCGAAATTCGACCGAAGTTTGCCTGTAAGATATTGCTGATATGTGTCATTATATTAATATATGTAACCATAGTTACGCGCTTCAACTGCGTGTGTCAAATTCATGGTTGTGTGCGTGTAGTGCTTTTTCATTAATTTAATGTATTTATAATGCATATTTTATATAAATATTAGGATTCGCCCCTCCTTCTCCATATAAACTTTAACTGTACCAAATTTCATACTCCTCCGTCCGCGCAATTTTCGTAAAAAGGGGTACAAAGTTTTTGATTCACGTATTAATATACACCGTGAATTTGTAGTCGTTTTGGAACCGAAACGTGGTAACTTAGGATAATTAGTAGTATCAATAAAAAATAGTAAAATAATTGTACTGCGTATAATAAAAAAGTTGGAATATAAATAATATTTTTCACTTATTCGAGTTTGATCGTAGTAACGCACGGACAATTCATTCATTAACGCATGCATACGTCACCGGCGCGGCGTTCGCGTTGCCGCGCCGCGCCGCCGCGCACAGTCGAAGTTATGAACGACGCACGATAGGTAACTACGTATATCAGCTGATACCTATCCAGAACCTCGTGTACCACGACCGAGTCCTATGCGTCATTTAAAAACTAGTGAAGCTACACAAGTATTATAAAATTAGGTAAATGCAATAGCGACGAAATTGATAATAGGCTTAGCACAGTTCAGAATCAGCTGATACGAGGCAATACGTTTTCTCTTTTTACTATGTAATTTCTGCATTGTGAAACATCACAATTAATACGTAAATGGATAGGTACTCCAATTTCTCCTTCATACTTTACACGGGCTTAGGACCGTCGCAAATACTTTATCTGAACATTACTTTTCGATAAATAGCTAACTTTATTTATTATGTAATAAAATAAACACAGGTGAATGAACTGTGAGTATTTCGGGCGTATTTCAAAAATTGGAGCTATTTACAAAATAATTAACTTACATACCTATGGACAGTTTATTAAAGGCCTCCACTATTGCACTACGTAGCTCCTCACGACTTTCATGTTCACGAAAATACACAAGTCTTTTTATTTCCGACATTGAGGCTTGTCTGGGCTTCTCGGTGGCCAAGCCACGGGACCGCCGCGGCCTATTGTGTACCTATGTGATAGGTATCACGTATCACCAAACTGATTGTTGAGATAGGCACGTACTGCACTTGCATAATGAGTGGGACAGCCGTTGTGCTAGTAATACATATCGTGTATTGATAATGGCACTTCCTCCAATAGCTCGGATATTAGTTTGTAACATTTCTAAATACGATCTGCCCGTTAGATGACCTTCAATAAAAACAGGCCCTATTAAATGGTCGTTTATAATATCGGCCTAAACATTCACACTGAACCTCACTTGGAGGTGGTCTTCCTGTATTAAGTGAGGTTTACAGCGTTGCGATTATAGCGTTTTACAGTCCCACTCGAGTAAACAATGACTCATCTGTCCACAGTATGTTCGCATTCGTATTATTTAACAACCACTGCACTGACATGGCGATCCTTGCTGGTACATCGTTGTTGTTAATTACGTGAGCCCGACAAAAATGATAAGGGTGTTATCTATTAGTATTTAATGTTCTCCATACAAAGTATTGGCTAATATTAAATTCTCGAGCCGCCATTCTCGTGCTTCGCCGTGGATCCCGCTCTAATATCCTCTTCGATCTCCGGGGGTCATTCAGGAGTCCTCGGCCTTGTGCATGAGTCGGCGTACGGAATTGTCCATGGTCGAGAAGGCCCTGAGTTGCAGCTAAGATGGTGGGAGTGGTCGGAACTTGAGGACTTTCAATCCCTCGTAGCCGCAGCACGTTCAAATGCTTCAGCTGGGAGTACAACCGTCTGGCCTCTTCCAAATTGTAATTGGCAACAGCATACAGCTGAACCAAGTAGTCAAAGAGTTTTCGTACTGACGACTATGTAATTTTCGCGTGACAATAAACAATGCATTATGCAACCATTTCGCGCGTCGGTTGCCGCGGTACTGAAGGGCGGGCGGGGGGTGCGGGGTCGGGAGCGCTCGCCGCCGTGCCTAGGCGCCTCGCGTCTGGGGTACATTAGGGTAGTTAGTGAACGCGGATTGGCGGGCGGCGCGGGCGCGGCGGTTTCTGTGTTGTTATTGGCAAATGTTTTACCGCTTAGTTAACATGAATGATATCGATCGTAGTGACACGCGAAATCGTAGTACGTGAAATTGAGTGGCGTTACCACGAATTCTCATTTATTTTTCGTAAACGACATTAAATTTAATGTTTATAAATAAATATATTTTTATTTTATTAAAATAATCACTTTTATCGATTCTATGATTGATATAGAGTATAGGATTTTCGGTTCCAAAACGACTACAAATTCACGGTGTATAGATATTCTGAAATTTTCATTGTTAACTGAAATATTATATTAATTTAATTAATTAATCGTTGTACTATAAAATTAATTGTCTACTCGAGGAATGACATCATAATTTTAATATTTCTACACCAGCAATGGTATTATGTGTTAATCAATTTTGAATATATATGACCCTAATATACCATATACTTAGAAATAAATGCTATTCTATTCTATTAACTACCACTATTATTGCTTTTAAAATTGGGCACACCTATAACTATTATTGTTATAATCATTAAAAATCTCGCAAATGTTTAGCGATTTATCGCTTAATAAATGTCGCTGACAAAATTAAGATACATTTACGTTTTCTTTTTAGGATTTGAACAGTATTCTACTAGGGATGCTCCTGGATTTAGTCTACGCCGTTTTGGTTATATGTGCGCCTGCAATTGTGGCTGAGCTGATTATATACGAAATAGATAAAATGAAGTCTACTCTCGCTATACAACTGTTTAGATGTTCAAGTAAGATTCATTATTATATGTGTAACTAGCTTTTGTCCGCTACTGGTTTGTTTGTTTTTTAATAATAATATGTTTTATTTTTCTCTCAAAGGTACATACATGTAAATACATTCGTTACAAGTTGAATTTAAACCTTTGAGAGAGCTGGAGTCTGTACTAGGTTCAAGACCTGTATGACAAGACCTGTTTGTATTTCATTTAGTTATATTTAAGGTGTTATTATTTAAGGATATAGTCTGTTTGGTAGGTACACTTTTTAATCTTAAAGTAATATTTGTCATTTTAAGATAAAATGTTAATTAATAAATTATGTGAAAGAGTCTCATCACTGATTCAAATAATTTACTTATTACCAAACATCCCAAGAGATCAAGAGGTCATGGGTGACCGCTTAGTGGTATTTCATCTGAGCGTCTCCGTGTTTCGGAGGGCACGTAAAAAGTCGGTCCCGGTTGTTGTCAAATTGACAACAGTCGTTAAGCCATGTCAGAGGCCTACGGGCGGCTTGAACAACAGGTTGGCTATTAACCAAACGAAAAAAAGAAGATCCCAAGGTTTAATAATATGTTTATATACATATTTATAGATTTCTCAGAAGGAATAAGGTACACATAGCTTAAGTCCATTACAATATATCCTTGTTTCTGGATGAAAGGTCATTTTCTGTTCCCCTGACAACGTGTATGCGCAATTTCATGATGATGACGTAAAAAACAAATAAACTCACATTCGCATTTATAATATTATTAGCTGTACCGACCGACGTTAGCCTGTACACACGAAAAAAAAATAAAACAACTAAGCCATTCTCGAATCCACTTGAACAAACACGAAAAATTTCATCAAGATCGGTCCAGCCGTTTAGGAGGAGTTTAATTACAAACACACGCACAGAAGATTTATATATATAAAGATAGTTAAGATTACAGTCATAGCAATTGCTCTAGCGACTCTCATGTGACAGTTGCTATGTGACGTCACTGCTATCCTCCAAAATTTTAAGCTCCATATTCTGTTCGCAGATGAATCGTTGCGGTTTGAGATGGAGATAATGCTGCGATACATAAACCTGCGCCCTTTCAGTTTCGTGGTGGCGCACGTCATTCCCATTGATGTTAACCTACCTTTCACTATTGGAGCATTCTGTATCACATACGTTATAATCTCTATACAATTTAATCATTTCAGAGCTGTATAATTTTCTTTGGGATTAAATATAATGACCACCAAAAATAGTCATTGTGCAGCAAAATATGCTTACTAAAATAATAATATATCATAACGAGCACCTATACGCCTCAAATCAGTGCATTCTGTCTCGGAAGGGTTAGGTGATGTTAGGTTCCTCCTTAAACTCACCCAAAAATAGGAGCCCCACGAAGCGTGGCTAGTTTTAGTTCTAGCTTTAGTGATCGTTTACTATTTTTGACTGTTATATTTTACTATATCTGGTGATAAGTTAAACATAAGCCATTTTCTTTTAAGACCGATTTGATGGCGTAGTTATAGAGACTGCTGTGTTATAGTAGTAGAGCCTCGCTGATTTTAGCATGAATGGGCCGGCTTGACCTGGGAAGGACTACCCTCTCACAGAATATCGAAGTGAAATAGCAGTATTCCTACTGTTATGTTTCGTTCCGTGAGTGAGAGTGCCGGAGGCCCAATCACCCTCTTTCCCTCTTCCCACTCCTTCTCCTTCCCACTTCCTTTCCTAAATGGTCGGCAACGCGCAAGTGATGCCTCTGGTGTTGCAGGCGTCCATAGGCTACGGTGAAAATTTACCATCAGGTTGGTGTTCGGATAAAAAAAAAATTTTTTGTTATTTTTTTAATTCTTTGTATTGTAATAATTCTATCCAAGATACAAGTTAACTCGTTTGAGAAGTCCAGTAATTACATGTGTAAGGATGAAAAGAGAATAAATTATTAAAGTAAAAATAAAATCTCCATTTTATTTACAACAGTCAAATCAAATTTTTCGACGTCTGTGAGTGTTCATGAATAATTCTGCAGTGAATGCATGAGCAGTGCCACTTGCTACACACGGCGTGAACGTTCGATGAACAATGAGAAAATAAAGCAGTACCTTTAAACCGATTGAAATTTTTGTATTCTATTTAAATCAAATGTCGATCAGAGTTTCAATCCAAATAAGTGACGCTTATAGCCTTGATGGCGTGGTGGTTAGTGTAACTGACTGCCACGCCTGAGGTTGCGGGTTCGATTGCCGCACAAGTCAAACATTTGTGTGCATGAACATGGATGTTTGTCTTGGTCTGGGTGTTTCTATGTATAATATGTATGCATTTACAAAAAAAAAGTATATATGTATGTTTATCCATTGTCTAGTACCCATAGTACAAGCTCTGCTTAGTTTGGGCTAGATGGTGTTGTGTGTATGTGATAGAATATTATTATTATGATAACTAGTAGCTATAATAATTACCTTACATACAGAACTTGAGCTTGTAAATAAATTTCAATATACTATAGTTAGATGGGTCATATTACAAATAAAAATCCACAAGTCGAGTATTACACATAATTTACGTAAATATTGCATTATTTTGACACCGAAAAACTCCTCACAATATAATCACTTTCTGCACACTTATATCATATCTGCTGCACATACACACACACACACGCACACACTCACACGCGACGCACAACAGACACACACACGCGCACACAGACACACCCTCACCCACACTCACACACATACATACACACACGCATACACACACACGCAAACACCCTCATACTAACAGACCCACACACCCGCACGAACGAACACAGTACCATACAAGTTTACAACACTACATGCTCAAAAATGTTTATTTTCTTTCGAATTTTATTGTACATATGTCCTAATTTGTACCTATTTACACAAACTAACGCACTTAGTATAAATAGGTATATGTACACGTTATATTTTAATATAATATCTAGCACTAAGGGATTAAAACTGTGTCTCTTAAACACAGGCTATCCTGTAGCGTATCTAGGAGAACAGTACTCCTCCTAGATCAAAATTGTACTATCGATGTAACCTACTATTGTAAAAAACCTACAATAATTTTTGTGTCAATAAAGTTATTATTATTATTATTTTACATTTGTCGCCGGATATCAGAACAAAGTTGTCGAAAAAGTATGCTTCCAGTGCAAAGGACAACAATTAATGCTCTATTGTCCTTATTGTACTTTTATGGAAACTATAATATGTCAGTGTTATTGTAACTTAATCTTACATCCCCCTATAAGACTAACTTGACAGTGCGTCCCTTAGCGTATTCTATCGCCTCTATCATGGCGAATGCTCCGAAGAGTTATTTGACCTCATCCCACCTTCCCCCTTCCTTTTGAGAACCACACGTATCGGTCTTTGTAACCACGGATGGACGGTTAGCACAATCCCGTCTCGCACCAAAAGGTTCAGCAATTTCTTCTTATACCGTACCATGCAACTTTGGAACGGTCTGCCGGCACATGTGTTCCCTCCCTTCTATGACATTGGATCCTTCAAACGTAGTGTGAAGAAGCATCTGGTCAGACCGGCTTGACACTGACGACGGCTAGAAGACATCTGTCTTCTCCTCGTCGTCACTGTCTCTGGACTGTAATTGGGCTTTCCATCAGATCCATTACAATCACTTTACCGCGTCACTATAAAAAAAAAACTTCAGTGTTCAATTTCATCCAACAAGCTCGCCACATCACACCATCCCTATATCAGCATGAAGCAAGCTTATTCTCTTGAACGTAGTGCGCCATTAAAACAAGCTGGATCAGTGAAATCTCAGCCATTGGCGCGGATGGTTTTATAACTCGAATACATAATTTATTACTGCTATCAGCCCGGATGTAAGAACACACGGATGCTGTGATCCACTTGGATCTTGGTGGGAGTTTATTGAGATAGCTGAGAAGTGCGACTATTGATCCTGATCCTTCGATATCAGGGTCTTTTTAGCTTTTCATATTGTAAGTAGATATGTTAGTGGTGGTTTTGAAGGCATCAAAGGTGGAATGCGGTGATATTTTCATTTAAGCCTGGTATTTTTCAAAAACTAGAGCATCCAGCTTATGCCAGTAACGCCACCCAACATTTAGTAGCAGTAGAGCCTCGCTGATTTCAGCATGAATGTGCCGGCTCGACCGGCGAAGGAATACACACAGAATATCGACGTGAAATAGCAGTATTCCTACTGTTGTGTTTCGTTCGGTGAGTGAAAGTGCCGGAGGCCCCATCACCCCTTTCCCCTTTTCCGTTCCTTTTCCTTCCCACTTCTTATCCTAAAGGGTCGGCAACGCGCAAGTGATGCCTCTGGTGTTGCAGGCGTCAATAGGTTACGGTGACCATTTACCATCAGGTATGCTTGTTTGCCACTCCAGTTATATAAAAAAAAACTCTGCACAAGATCGCATGCAGGTAACATTGTGCTGAGCTCCAACACAGAGTTGTCTGCCAGGCTCCTTTTGAAGATGGTGTTCTATGATGCTATATACTTTGCGCATACAGTACAAGCGTTATATTTTAAGGGCCGGGAGCTCATGCGGTAGTCGTATAGGTGGTCGCCTTGCCACTGCCAGTGGCCGAGTCTTGTGGGTCCCGTCATCACACTGGCCAAAAAATTGTGTGATCCATATTTGGACGTACTTTCTGAAAAACGTTCCAACCCACACTCGGGTCAAAATTGAGTTATTATTAGCAAATTAGTCACGGGGTTACTATTTACTAGCTGGAAATATTTGGTAGCTCTACTATCACTCTAAATATTTGGTAGCTCTACTATCATTCTAAATATAAAATCATGACTTAGTAGCCCAACTCACATGTATGAAGAAGCACTACGGTATTGAACTTCAATCACGATTATCTCAAAATGTTAACTTTGTCGGTTGGAACGTTTTCCAGAAAGTACGTCCATTTAGGGATCACACAATTTTTATATAACTATTTAGTTATTCCCATAATGAGTGTGTATTACACGATCCAAGATTTCCTTAATGACAACATTAATTAGGTATTTGATTTTTTTAGCTATATAAAATGAGCATGTTTTTTCTTATTTCTTTGTTTAAATTTGTAATTGTTGTATGCTTAACCGCAGGACATACTGGTAACCTATGTTTTATATGTACATTTTTTTTACCTATGCCCACAATAAATTTGATTTGATTTGTATTTATTTGGATGTTTGAATAGGTTCCCTGTCATATAGTAAACCAAGGGCGGGAAGTTGATATTTAAAAAAAAATCAACGGGTTGCACTCCGGGAGTGCCGGCAGAAGTGAAAACTTGAATATTAACGTTGTGCATTTTTGATATTTTGGAATGGTTAAGGAATAATTTTGCACGAATTGTCTTAATTATCAGTATAAAAGTACTATCATTTATGTGGTAAAATACAATATTCATTTATTGCGCTATCATACACAAACGTGACAATTCTCCCTCCGTCTTACAAATTTTCGATCATGTCACGTATCCTGACGCGAGTTTAAAATTTTTTACCCATCACAAAAAAAGTGCACAACGCCGCTAAAGAAGTTTTCACTTCAAAAAGAACTTCGTGAATGTTGCTGGAATGTTAAGGTCTATATATTATGTCCGTGTAATTGTTAAAAAGGCAGATGGCTACTTTTGATATTAAATATAACTGTTTATTTTCGTATGAAATCCTAACTAATATTATAAAAGCGAAAATGAGTTTGTTTGTTTGTTACCTTTTCACGACTGAACCGATCATCCTAAAATTTTGCATATATTATGTTGTCAGGTGTACAGAAACGGACATAGGCTACCTTCCATCCTGAAAAAATTACTGTTCCCGAGGAAAACAACAATAACGTTCTTATGATAATAGATGGCGCCACATGTCTTTCGAATCATGATTGAATTATATTATTACAAGCAGAGTACAACCCAAATTAAACGAAACCGCTGGCAAAAGCTAGTTGAATATAATAATCAAATATTTTTATTTTTTAAGTCACATATATAGTAAAATTATTACCGGACTCTAAATTATAAAGATTTATTAAAACTAAAATACATAGAATTTTTGAAATCTAATCCTTTATATAACATGCAAGCGTTTCATATCTGATAGTAGTGGTAATTCTCAAATGACAGAAAAAGATGCACAGTACAAACTGTGTGACGTACCTAACTGCTATTTAAATAAATACATACATAGATTCACGCCTGTTTCCCAGAGGGGTAGGCAGAGACTACGGATTTCCATTTGCTACGATCCTGACACACTTCTCTGGCTTTATCCACTTTCATCACATTCCTCATACACGCCCGTCGGTTCAAGGAGCTCTTAACCTGGCCTTTGTCCAGAACGCCTCCGATCTGATCGAGAAACGTTCGCCTAGGTTTTCCTCTTGCGACTGTTCCATTCACACTAGCCTTATAAACTTTCTTAGTCAGTCTTTCCTCGTCCATTCTTTCTACATGTCCAAACCAGCTTAACATACCCTTTTCTATTCTTGTAACTATATCCACTTTCATGCCGCATCTCTCTCTAATCACACTATTTCGCATCTCTCTCTAATCACACTATTTAAATACAGTTGTGTAAAGGAGATAGACACTTTTTCTTATATCCGAATTTAAAATATGAATTACTTCTTTATTTTAAGCAGCGATAGCTCAGTGGGGAGACCAATAGACTGCAATGCAGAGGGTCTCGGGTTCGAACCCATGTCGCGCACTTCTGACTTTCGGAAGTTATATGAAATTATAAGTTAAGTTTGAAGTTTTTTTTTTATTTTAAGTTTTCCATTGAATAATAAAATGAATAAATAAAATAAAATAAACTATGTGCGTATTGATTGACAATAATTATCGCCTGTTCTGTGCCTCGGAGAGCATGTTAAGCCGTCGGTTTCGGCTGCCATGAACATCTATGGCAGTCGTTATTGGGAAGTCAGTGCCCTCTTATATCCTGACACTGGCCGAGCCTTAGGGTATCGTTAGCCCTTCAGGTTGCGGCGGTCAGATGGCAGTCGCTCCGTGTAAAAACTGATATCCAGTCAAATCGGGTTAGACTAGAAAGCCGACCACAAGTGAATTGGGTATAATAAAGGGTAGAGAGAAGAATTACTTCTTTATCTTGCAGCCAATTTGATTCTGTTTGCAGTAAAAGATTTCTTTTGATTGCTATTAGCTCTTACGTCTAAAGTATTGTACAAATCTATACAAATAAATAAAATTGAACTGTCTGTTTGTAATGTCAAAATAACAGCTTTTTATCTAATGCATATGAAAGTATATAAGGTACCTATACGAAAACATCTGTTTTTAAATTTTTTGTCTGTCTGTCAGTCTGGTTGTTTCGGGTAATCTCCGAAACGGCTGAACCGATTTTGACGGGACTTTCACTGGCAGATAGCTGATGTTATAAGGAGTAACATAAGCTACTTTGATTTTAGAAAAAATATAGGGTTCCGCGGACACAAACACTTTTTAGTTAAAATCTACGCGGACGAAGTCGCAGGTAACAGCTAGTACAAACATAATTATGCAACTATCCTATTGAGTAACGTGAACTTTAATGAACTAAATAAGCACTATACTGACGTTTATAAGTGTTAGTTTGTGAGTTAAACGAATTAATTATTTTTGACTTCACCAGTGATCAAAATAGAAATATTAAGACTGCTATGCTATTCTGAGATAATAAGGTAAACATGAAACTGTAAGAGCAATATGACAAAAAGACACTGCCGAAACCCGGGATTGAACCGGGGACCTTTAGATCTTCAGTCTAACGCTCTCCCAACTGAGCTATTTCGGCTGATGCTTGCCAAGTGAAATATGTATTGTCTATGTCACACTTGTAAATGTTAGCGGTAAACAACTGCTCTGCATGAGGTCTCGGGGTCAAGGCCGGGTCACGCAACGTATTATAAAGCAATATTATTATTATTATTATATTCCTGTAATAAATTTTCAAAAATAACGTGAGCTAAGCGTCTTTCTGTTAGATCGAGCATCAGAGGATACGAAATTAGGATTTTAGTATTATAAAATCACCTTTAAATAAATATAACTGAAGCAACTTTTAAAAATTTTAAAATACTTCAATACATTAACTTTACATGTACTTTAGTAGTAGTTCAGATGCTTTTTGCTTGATTTTATAGTTCAGTTGCTTTTTGCTTTATTTCATATAACAGGGTGGTTATAAAAAAAAATAACCACGAAGTCTAAGGCACCTTAGCCTTCTAACCTAACCTATCCGAGTCGGATTGCTCTGATTTGGGATGTTAACCATAATGATGGTAGCAATATACTCTTATGGTAGAAAAAGTCCAGCGTAAATTTGCACTGTTCATATACAAGAGGACTTATGGATATTATCCATTTTTGTATCCTTCCATGTTTGTGTCAGGGATGGTTGGTCTTGATACCTTGCAGCTGAGACGAGACTACATGCATATTTTGCACTATTGTTTATTGCTAGTAAATAGGGTTGACAATCCCTCCGTACGGGAATCCTTGCACTTTTACGTACCCGATAGTTATATACGAGGTGCTGGACGCCATGGCGATTAAATTTAGGCAGTAATAGTCCAACGGCTAGAGCAATTCAATTAATTAATAAGTTTTTACAAGCTGGATCAATGCTGACATATTTTATGATAAATTAAGTAAATTATCCAATTCAATATTTCTATTTCTAAACATGACATGTAAATATTAATAAACAAATATAATTGTGTAATGACTTAAATAATTTGTAATATGTTTTTAATGTTCAAATTCTATTGTGTGTTTTGTTTTGTTTTTCTATAGATAGTTTTAGAATTGTATAGCTTCACTTAACATATAAGCGATTTGGTTTGTAATTGTAAGCTTATATTGTTTTATATATCAATAAATAAATAAATAAATATGAAATATCTTTAAATTTTAAAAGTTTGTATTAGTGATATTTATTTGACCCGGGTGATCATAGTGGAGTAGACTGATTTTACGGTGTCTATAATTGTATAATTTTTATTGGGATTAAATATAATGATCAGCAAAAATACTAATTGGTCAGCAAATATTGCACAGCATAACGAGCATCTATACGCCTCAAATCACTGCATCTCGGAAGTGTTAGGTTATGTTAGGTTCCTTTTTTAAACCCACCCAAAAATAGGAGCCCCGCGAAGCGGAGCTCCGTCGACTTAGTTTGATCTCTTTAAAGTTTGCTGGCCATGAGTTGCTGATCAGTTAGCTTTTTTTGTTGCGCAATTAGTGTTTTTTTGCTGTGTAGTTAAATACTACCCCTTTTTATTTTATCTGTTTTTGTTTGATTTAAGCAAAAGCAAAAAAAATTGCATGTTAGTTTCTTTTAGTATTTGTAAGTACTATGGTATTATAAATAAATACTTACTGGACAGCTAACTTCGAGTCTTATTTTATTACTTTTACCGACAAGAGGAGTGAATTATTAATAACAACTGGTAAAAGTGATGAATGTAAATTTTATATTCACATTTATCAAATCATGAGGTAATTATTAATTATTAATAAATATAGATCTTCTTCTTCTTCCTAGCCTTTATTATTCCCAAGTCACTTGGGGTCGGCTTTTTCTAGTCTAACCGGATTTGACTGGATATCAGTTTTTACACGGAGCGGCTGCCACCTGACCTCCGCAACCCGAAGGCTAACGATACCCTAAGGCTAGACCAGTGTCTGGATATTATAGGGCACTGACTTCTCAATAACGACTGCCATAGATGTTTATGGCAGCCGGGACCGATGGCTTAACGTGCTCTCCGAGTCACAGAGCAGGCGATCATTTTTAATCAAATACGCACATCATTTCGAAATATCATAACTTCCGAAAGTCAGAGGTGCGCGACATGGCTTCGAACCCGAGACCCTCAGCATTGCAGTCTGTTGGTCTCCCAACTGAGCTATCGCTGCTTCAGTTTTATAATGTTAGTATAGAAAAGAAGTACCTACATATAAACAAGGCCCAATCACCCCTTTCCCTTTTCCCGCTCCTTCTCCTTCCCACTTCCTTTCCTAAAGGGTCGACAACGCGCAAGTGATGCCTCTGGTGTTGCAGGCGTCTATAGGCTACGGTGACCACTTACCATCAGGTGGGCCGTATGCTTGTTTGCCACTTTAGTAGTATAAAAAAAAACTAGATAGAAGACATAATATTTTATTTTATTTTATTTTAGTCAGTAGGTACAGAAACAGATAACAGATTAGCATATACAAATAATAGTCTTAATAGTACACAATGAGTAAATCTGACATCCAGGTACATTTGTACACAACATTTGCAATATACAGTACACACGTGTAAGTTTACGTTATCTTAAACTATTAAATAACTAACACAAAAGTAAAAAAAAGAAAACAAAAGATACATGATAAATTTAAAAATAAAAACAAAAGATATACAAGATTGGGTACCTACACTAAAAGTCACAGTTTGTTATAGTTCAGCAGAAAAGATTTAAATGTACTAAGTTTGTTATAGTTCAGCAGAAAAGATTTAAATGTACTAAGTTTGTTATAGTTCAGCAGAAAAGATTTAAATGTACTAAGTTTGTTATAGTTCAGCAGAAAAGATTTAAATGTACTAAGTTTGTTATAGTTCAGCAGAAAAGATTTAAATGTACTAAGTTTGTTATAGTTCAGCAGAAAAGATTTAAATATACTAAGTTTGTTATAGTTCAGCAGAAAAGATTTAAATGTACTAAGTTTGTTATAGTTCAGCAGAAAAGATTTAAATGTACTAAGTTTGTTATAGTTCAGCAGAAAAGATTTAAATGTACTAAGTTTGTTATAGTTCAGCAGAAAAGATTTAAATGTACTAAGTTTGTTATAGTTCAGCAGAAAAGATTTAAATGTACTAAGTTTGTTATAGTTCAGCAGAAAAGATTTAAATGTACTAAGTTTGTTATAGTTCAGCAGAAAAGATTTAAATGTACTAAATTTCACGTGAAAAATATCTGTTTGAGAGCATTTTGACTGACATTATAATTAGTGATTAAAATAACTTCTGTCTTTATCTTAACACATTCATGTCGTGTTTCATAGCTGAAGATAATGTTTCCGGTGGATACTGAGTACAAAGCCGAGGCACGGACGAGTCGTAAAACTGATTTAACATAGTTTTTATTATCCCAGTTCTATGTGACTTGTTGATTCTTTGATTTATGGACGTGCTAGATATTTATTTTGTTATAAACAAGACTTATCCTTACTAATATTATAAATTCGAAAGTAACTCTGTCTGTCTGTCTGTTACCTTTTCATGGCTAAACCACTCATCCGATTTCGATGAAATTAGGTACAGATATAGTTTTAAAACCTGTGGAAGGACATATGCTACTTTTTATTCAAGTAGGTACCACGCGGGCAGAGCTGCGCGCAAAGCTAGTTATAATATATGATTTACGAATACTGAAACAAATTCTAATGTTGCTGCATTATAACTTATAAGTCTTGTATTTAGAACTTAATATAATAATTTATTTATTTAAGAAAACTGGTTCCACAAACAGCATATAAAAATCATAACATAAAAATTAAATTTAAAATTACAATAAGTATAATATAGTCTATAATTAATATTATTTCATTCAATAAATTAAATTAAAAATAAATAAATAGGCTAGAATTAATTATTACATTAGTTAAAATAATACATGTTACATGTACTTAAAAATATATTTATATTAATATTACAGAACCCATACATATCGGAGCCTGCCATACAAAGACGTGAAAAAATAAAGGCACTCACATATATTCAGTTTTTATTGTATTGTTATCGCTTTTCAATTTATATGCAAACATTATTTAATATTCTGGAAATAGGCGAAAATTTAATAAATACAAACCTAGTCATTATAAACTTGCCAATAAAACAATGCTCCTTTTATAAATAACTAGCTTTTGCCCGCGGCTTCGCTCGCGTTAATTTAGAATTTCAAAATCAATTCGGGTTGTACTCTGCTTGTATAATGGTATAATTTAATCATGATTCGAAAGACACGTGGCGCCATCTATTATCATAAGAACGTTATTGTCGTTTTCTTCGAGAACATTAATTTTTTTCGGGATGAAAAGTAGCCTATGTCCGTTTCTGTACACCTGACAACATATATGCAAAATTTCAGAATGATCGGTTCAGTGGTTTAGGCGTGAAAAGGTAACACACAAACAAACTCATTTTCGCTTTTATATTATATTTTTTATATTTTTAGTCAGGAAGTTAGGATTAGGATTAGGATTACAGAACCTATACATATCGGAGCCTGCCATACTAACACGTGAAAAAATAAAGGCACTCACATATATTCCGTTTTTATTGTATTGTTATCGGTTTTCAATTTAATATTCTGGAAATAGGCGAAAATTTAATAATTACAAACCTAGTCATTATAAACTTGCCAATAAAACAATACTCCTCTTATAAATAATTCCGTTTTTTATATTGATTATTACCACTGAGTTGGCAAGCAAGCTAGCTAGCAACTAGTACGTCATCTATTAATTATTAGCAAGAAATAATTTGCTAATAATTAATGGATAAGCTTTTATTGTAGCCAATAGACGCTTGACGTATTTTTCGTTAATGTACAAATATCGAATACCCAATGTAAAATTTATAATGAATACGTATCAGAGTATCAGTCGAAAATTGAGAATAATGTGACACGTCATCAAGCTGAGAATATCTACACGATCCTGTATGAATAATTCAAAAACAACCTCTGAACGCATTTATTCTTTTTAATAGAGCCCTCATTACATAGCAAATGTTCCACAAAAGAGCTCAAGCTAGTCTGGATATTGTGTTTTCGTAATAGTCCAGTTTAGAAAGAACTGTTTTGTTGAAGAATGTGTTTGGTTATTGAGGTCAGGGTAAAGTGGTTATTACGAATCTCATTGGTACACAATAGAAGGCCATCAATCATGCTAAGATTACAAGCGTGACGTCACATCACTGCAGAGCTTGGGGTGTGTGTAAAAATTTAAATGAGATTTTTTAATAATGCAGATGACATGATATTGTAATTTTTCAGTAAATCTCGAGGGATATGAGTATTTTATGTTTTGTAAAAATGTATAATCTTTGTATCTACGGCGTTTTTGGTGTCGGGTAAGGTGAAACTAGCGACATTTGAAATGTGTTGTTGGGGAAGGATGGAAAGGATAAGCTGGGCTGAAATAAATACAAATGAAGAAGTGCTACGTATGGTTAATGAGGACGAAAGACGGTTGTTGAGAATTATGGATAACAGATGGAGATGGAGGATGGAGAATAACTTAATTGGCTACTTGATGCTGTTGTATGAATAGTTAATTGTCGCTCGCTTTAACGGTGAAGGAAAATATCGTGATGAAATCTGCACGTTTGAGAGTATTTCGTAATGTTCTCGAAGATATGTAAAGTCTGCCAACCCGCACTGGGCCAGCGTGGTGGAATACGGCCTAACCTTCCTCACATGGAGAAGACGCTTGTGCCCAGCAGTGGGACAATTTAGTATAAGGCTGATATTATTATATATCTTAGAAGGAGAAATTTAAGAAAGGAGAGGAAGGGGAAGATTGAGTCGTACCTTTGTCCAACAGGTGAAGAAAAATGGGGGTCGAGTCGTAGCAAAAGGTTAAAAAGAAAACAGAAGACAAAGATATGTGCAATTACTTCACCGACAAGAGTTACGCTCTTAAATTAAAGAAGAGGACAACGTGAAACTAACTCGTCTATCGAATCCGATAGATGAGGGAGCCCAATAAAAAAATGTTTCACCCGCGTTTATCGTTACTGCGCCGCCCTCGTGGGTCGTAGCGTGATGTTATATAGCCTATAGCCTTCCTCAATAACTAGGTTATCCAGAATTTTTCAAATCGGGCTAGTAGTTCCTGAGATTAGCGCGTTCAAAAAAACATTCGTATTCGGGTCCTTTGCGACAGTCGCGCTTCCAAATTTATGCAGGTCAATGCAGGAGCGCCTCAGGGTTCTGTCTTATCCCCTACGCTCTTTCTTCTGCATATCAATTATATGTTGAATCTCGGCAACATACATTGTTATGCGGACGACAGTACCGTGCATGGGCGATATCTCGGACATCCTGGGGCCAAACAGGCTGAGGTTGAGGGGAAAAAGCAGAATCTTGTCGTTGAACTTGACCAGACCTTGGACCGCATCTATGAATGGGGTGCCAAGAACTTGGTCGAGTTTAACGCAAAGAAGACCCAGGCATGCGCGTTCTCAACAAAAAAGTCTCCGTTCCTTCCCCTCCCTTCTCTAAAGAACACTCCACTGGTGATACGTGACAGCCTCTCCATCTTAGGTATGGATCTTTGCCGCTCCCTTAATCAGAAAACCTATATCGAGAGCGTCATTAAGCAAGCTTCGCGAAAACTCGGAGTTCTGAACAGGGTGAGGCGGTTCTTCACGCCTGGACAACTATGCCTATTGTATAAGGCACAAGTGCGCCCTTGCGTGGAGTACTGTTCTCATCTTTGAGATGGCTCCGTGCAGTACTTGCTGGACGCTCTCGACCGGTTACAGCGGCGGGCAGTCCGTATCATCGGAGATCCAGAGGTCACGAGTTTACTGGAAACTCTGCAACTCCGTAGGGACATTGCCTTATTGGCATGTTTCTACAGAATATACCACGGGGAATGCTCTGAAGAGTTATTCCACCTTATCCCGCCCTCCCCTTTCCTATCCAGAACAACGCGTGCTGGGCTCAGATGCCATCCTTACACGGTAGAGTCGATTAGAGCGCGTACCAAAAAGTTTGGGTCCTCATACCTCTGCCGAACGACCAAGGCATGGAATTCTCTGCCAAGGCACGTGTTTCCTTCTTCCTTCAATCCTGGGTTCTTTAAGCGGGGCGTGAAAAAGCATCTTCTCAGGCCGTCAAAGTAGAGACCTTAACATCGCCTCGGCTACTGTGGGGGCGATGTGAAGGCCACTGCTCTTAGACCACACGACTGCTTACCATCAGGTGGAGTGTGGTCATTTTGACGAGCAAAAAAAAAACAATATAAAAAAAAACAAACTCTTCAGCTTTATAATATTAGTATAGATAGTGTTGCCTTAATTATGTCTATTGGACATAAGAATATGTGTGTTATTAATAAATGTTAATAAGATACACGAACAAAAATAAAATATTACATTTTCTGACATCTCGCATAAAATAATAAAAAACAAAATTAAATCTCGCTATAATTTATTTGGAGAAATGTGATTTTCATTTGATTACACATTTATTAGTAAATGATATTCAAAACAGGCTAGTTCAACATTTTCATTTTAAATGACCCCTTAAAAATACTATAAGCAATAAAAATGTCTTAGAACAATAACTGGGATTACGTAAACAAATAAAACTCAAGAAGGCAGTTAAAATATTTTATCTGTTATGAATATAATCCTGTTTTTATGGCGATATTAAAATTGGACCCTATTAGGTAGGTGTACTTCTTTAAGCGATACTATTTAAAGCTGTCATAAGCACAATTGCTCGAGACTTCTGCGTAGCAGTCCATACTTCCCACTGGAAGTATGGACTGCTACGTAGAGGTCTTGAGTTCAATTCGACGGTGATATACGCTATGCTTATATCTTTTTGAAGCTTGCGTATTAACTTGTGACTGCACTGATGACGTATCGCAATAGGTCGCTTTGCCGTCACTACTGCGTCGCGAATTGAGTAGTTTAGTTTCAAAATCCTCTAAAATACTTTTTACAAAATAACGGTAACTCTCAAAAAACCATTTAAGACATAATATAAATGGACTATTTTAGCGGTGTTTGCAACGAATTGCTACTTTTGTGAGCTGATTTAATAGAATTTGAGTGGATTTTGTTGAAAACTATCAGTGCTATGCGATAGAAGCAACGAAGGAGCTCCAATAATTTATAATAAAATTCCCAATGAAATTAAACAATTAAATACAAATTTATTTAGGAACACATTAAAAGCCTTTTTGACTGGTAAATGTTATTATAATATAGATGAATTTTTGAATGACAATTCTATTTAGATGCATATTCTTATTTGGTAAATAATTGTTAACTTTTATTTAAATTTTAATTCATTTGTAATGTTATTTCATGTTCTGTAATAGTATAAATTATAATTTAAATTAATATTATTATTGTATAATCGTCAAACCAACATCATCATAAAATTAATATTTGTACGCCAATCATGGTAAAACATGTTGTTCTAATCATGTAAACTAACATCTATAATAAGCATGTCAATGTATTATTATTCACACATGTTTTTGCAAATAAAAGTATCTTTATCTTTATCTTTATCTTCATATTCAATCGAAACATTATTTTTGTTCTGATATCGTTTTGGCGGGTTTTGAAACTATACTCCTCAATTGTGGATTGGAACACGGGACAATTACTTGTGTGATACATGAACGGTTGTTCTGTCTGGTTGGACTTTGAGTTCGTTAACTTTGTGTTTGGCAAAGCCCTTGCGATATACGTCTTCAAATCTAGTATGGCGGTTGCCTTTGAACAAGAAAGAAAATTAAATAATAAAGGGTAACATCGTGAAGAAACCTATATGTCTGAGAGTTCTACATTACGTTGTTGAAGATATTGTGTTGTCTGGAGCCACCCTGCATTAGGCCAGCATGTTCGACTATACTTATGGCCTTATCCTTTTTATACTGAGAAGAAGATTGCACCCATCAGTGGCACAGGTTATAGATAGGGTTGATATAAAATAAATATAAAAATCGTTTAATTTAACTAACTTATAATTTGCAAAGGAGAAGGACACAGTTTGTTAATAATACGAAAGTATATTATGTAATATTTTGCAGAGCATCGCTTTGGCTGGGGGGCGGCCCTAATCTTAAACAGTAAAGGAGACATAAAAACTTAGGAAGTGTTTAGAAGGATTATCTTCGCTACCCCCTATTTTTATTATTTTAAGGGCTAATTGTAACCCTTCGTTTACATCTGCCATCCGATTGTATGAAATGTATATAACTGTCTTATATATTCTTTACAAGAAATAATACAAAATGGTAAGCATCTCTTAAATTAATGGTATCTCTTCATCATCATCATCATGCATAGCCTGACCTTGTCTAATTTTTTACATGTCTGTGTTTATATTAATAGCTTTGCTCCTGTGCTGGTCTCATCATTGACATGTCTTTGTTTATACTTATCGCCATGCTCTCTTGCTGGTCTCATCTAGGTTTGAGCCACGACCGCATCACGACCAAATATAAGAAAGGCATCGGCGCCTATCCTTTTATGCCTTATGACCTAGGACCTCCGTCCTTGGATAACCAAGGGCGGAGGTCCTAGGTCGGCATTCACTTATCATCAACTTGATTAGTATTATTCGTTTAGTTATCAAAAATACTATACGTTAGTTTAAATTGTTTTATATTTTATATTATTAGTGTAATTGGTGTATATTCTATAATTGAATAAATAGATAAATAGGTACAAAATTATTACATATATAGCCTTCTTCTATATTTTACAATAAAATTTTGCCAGCTACGATTTTGACCCTGCGTAATCTGTGGAACAAGATTGTTGCCGGATACTGGCCACAAATACAGACACACTACTCCTAACAATTTCTTCATTTTATTAAGAAGAAAAATAAACAAAATTCAAAAATGTTCCAATTTCGAAACATTAAATTAATTCGTGGAACGACTAAACTGTAGAAGCAATTTAACTTGTGGACTTCGGTTTGACCCCAGGGGACGGGTGACTTTGATCGATGGACTAAGTTTCATCTGTTGGCTTAAATTATACTGAGTTTGGAATATCTATATATTGGATTGTTTTATAAGCTGGGTGTTATTTAGCGAGTGAGATGAATTATATTATATGGTTTAAGATGTGTAATAAGGACCAAAAAATACATTCTGTTATCTAAATGTGTAGTAGACATTCTAAAGATAAAAGTATGTATATTTTTATTGCTGTGTACATAAAAACTACAAATAATGTCGGAAGTAACAAGCGTTCTTAATAAATATTTTGAAATATAATATTGTCTTACGTTTACACGAATGTTATTGATTGAAATCAAACTACTTTATACGGATTTTATAAGTGTAAAATAAAAAACGCAAAATAATCCATATAAAGTCGTTTAATTTTAATAAATATTTCGAAATATAAAAAAATCCGCGTTTGCCACGCGTATTTTATAATTTTAATATTTAAAATTTGTATTTTTAAAATTAATGATGAATTATTGTTAAAATTTGGCATAACGACAATCAGTGGGTTAAATACTATACTTGGCTAAAACGTGGATACTACTACTAAAGTAGCCGTAGTTTTGAGTTATGTAAGGAGTTTTGTCAATCTTTTTGAGGTCCAGGTGTGAGGTGTAAAATAGTGTATAGCGATTCGAAAAATGCATAATTAATACATTTAAAGTCACCCAGCGGGCTATGGAGCGAGTTATGGTAGGAGTTTCTTTGAGCGATAAACTTAGAAATGAGGTTATCCATCAAAGAACCAAAGTTACCGACATAGCTCGCAGAATAAGCAATGGGCTGGCCATATCTGTAGAAGGACTGATGTCCGTTGGAGCAAACGAGTCCTAGAGTGGAGACAGCGACTTGGTAAACGTAAGGTAGGACGCCCTCTGGCCAGGTGGACCGATGACCTGAAAAAGGTAGCTGGGTCAGACTGGATGCGGAAGGCGGAAGACCAGATGTTGTGGCGTAAAATGGGAGAGGCCTATGTCCAGCAGTGGACTACGGTGGGCTGATTGATTGAATACGTTTCATAAAAATCATTGGCAATCTGTGTTTAGTATTACCGCATCTTTTCTATATCAATATAAAACCATTTTCCTCTAATTATAGTGTACAAATACATTAGAGAATGTCGAGACGGGCCCACATTAATTCAATATTAGTCAACTTCGAAGCCCACAGTCGAACGTACGTGCCAATAAATAAATCAATTGCGAATAATTCCGCCAGACAAGACTGTACTGTGGCACCACAGACTGTATGTGAGGACAGACAATACATTAAATATCTGTAATATTAGTATAATTATTTACTAGCGGTCGCCTAGTGCTCGAAATTCGACCAAAGTTTGCCTGTAAGATATTGCTGACATATTATGTCATTATATATTGACATATGTAACCATAGTTACGCGCTTCGACTGCGTGTATCAAATGCATGATTGTGTGCGTGTAGTGTTTTTTCATTAATTTAATGTATTTCTAATGCATATTTTATATAAATATTAGGTTTCGCCCGTCCTTCTCCATATAAACTTTAACTGTGCCAAATTTCATACTCCTCCGTCCGCGCAATTGTCGTAAAAAGGGGCCAGCTAATTTTTGTCTGGGCTAAAATTAGCCCAGTCAAAATTGTAGATCAGATAATTATCTATAAAAGATGTCAAAATCTTTTTTCTCCCAAGAGCCACCGTTTTTGAAATATAATGATTCAAAAAGTTGAAAGAGTTGTAATCGTCATAATATACACACGTTTCCACGCCACCTTTGAGGTAGTGTACTTAGCGCGTGTTTTTAATGTGGTTTCCCCGGTTTCAGTTATCAATACTACTTACTAAGTAGTAAGTATTATTGATAACTGAAGTACCATAATAATCATAGTAAAATAAAACTGTGACGCCTCTATTCGCATTGTAATGTAAGCAGGTGTGATACATCGACGCAGTCGACATCAATAAAGAGATTATATGGGCATAAAATATAGTAGTCTGTTTGTGATATTTCAAGTAATTAAAAGAGGGAACTGCTCGATTTTTATACTCCTAATTTAATTTGAGAGAGGCAACGGTGGCAAAAAAGGTCAAAGGGAATAGTTTATCTTAATATGGGCATGTTATGACAAGAGATGTAATGCGTGTGTGTACAAAATTATGAGTGTGAATGTAAATGGACAGAAAGATAGAGGAAGACCAAGGAAAATAGCGATAGAGTATGTGAGGAATGAAATAAAAGATAATGGTATTTAGAAAAATAGCCATACTGCGCTGTCCCTTATTTAATTTGGATCGGAGCAAGAGAATGATGATAATAAGGTAGCAAATGAGCATACGACCGGCCGGTTGGTACCTACCCTATGGAAGCTTGCAATATGTTACCATTTACCATCAGGATATGCCAGTGCGCGAACTTCGTTATTAAAAGGAAATTAAAAATGGCGACTGCCTTGTTCGATCTCTCGCAGTTCCAGGAGTATGACTCACGTGATGCTTGCTAACCAGAATTAAAGCAAGCTCGAAGTGAAAGGAATGGAAGATATACGTATTTATATATGGTTATTTTATTATAATACTAACTAAACATGAGAATATTTTATATTAGAATTTACGGTAGGCAGCGACTTTACTGTGTCTTGAGATTGCTGAAGTCCACGAGCAGCGGTTACCACTTTCCATCAGGTGGGCTACTTGCTCGTTTGCCACTAAAGGCAATTAAAAAAAAAAACACATTACTGGCAGTCTTTGGGGACTGGCGATAGAAGTGAAAACTTTAATCCTTGATCATAAACACTTCTTTATAAACCAAAAATAATTCAAAAATGGAAAGCGTTCGGTGACGATGACGCGAGTTCCATGATTTTTGTTCACCCACGAAGTGCTCAAAGCGCCTACAGAAGTTTTAACTTAAAAAAAAATACAAATATTAACAACAATGAAAAGATACAAGATAGAACAGATCTTATATCTTATGTACGCCTCTATCAAATGTACTTTCAAAATAATTTAATTATACGAAGCACCACGTCCGAAGAGATAAGTATCCTGAAATGAATATATTATATACACAATGTAGTAACGCTCTAGGTGCTACCGTTCATACACTATAGTTGAAAGATTACTCTTTTTTATTTTTAAGGAAATGTTTTATCTTGAACTGGCAACCCCGGCATTCCTTCACTCACTTCGCTGTCTGCACCAATTTTCATTCGCTTTTTAGTGCGCGGCCGTTCAACATCTTTTTATTAAATCACGTTACAGATATGACCATACGCAAGCATCTTATCTTATCTTATGTGGGGGCCAGTCAGTGCAGACCGGCGACACTTCGACCCAGTGGGATCTTTTGTGTCGACACTCTCCCAATAACGACTGCCATAGATGTTCATGGCAGCCGGGACCAACGGCTTAACGTGCATTCCGAGGCACGGAGCACGCGATAATTGTCAATCAATACGCACATAATTTCAAAAAGTCATATGACTTCCGAAAGTCAGAGGTGCGCGACGTGGGTTCGAACCCTAGACCCTCTGCATTGCAGTCTGTTGGTCTCCCCACTGAGCTATCGCTGCTCTATACGCAAGCATAATAATGATTACGAATAGATTAGTGATCAAATCAAAAGAACTTCACTTGGTAAGTTCGTTTAATCATCAAATATACGTGCGTACCTCCTTAAAGATCACATGGCACTTACATACATATGCTTATAAGTAGCATGTCAACGAATGAGATAGCACAGACGCAATAGTTATGCAATACCAGTGTACGTTGATAAATGTGTTTGGCGAGCTGTCAATACTCGGCCTGCGATAATATATGGCCGCTGTTATGATTTATGATCGTCACTTCATTAGCCGTACTGACTATCTCGTAGTTGCATAGTGTGTTTAGATGATGTTGTGTTATATTGTCAGTTGCGACTCATTTATATAGATGGAAATTCTTGCAATGTCGTATGCTTATCATAGGTCCTTAGTCGCACGTTGTCATGGTCAAAGTCAAAGTCAAAAATCATTTAATCTATACTAATATTATAAAGCTGAAAAGTTTGTTTGAACGCGCTAATCTAAGGAACTACTAGTTCGATTTGAAGAATTATTTTAGTGTTGGGTAGCCTAATTATCGAGGAAGGTTATAGGCTATATAACATCACGCTACGACCCACGGGAGCGGCGCAGTAACGATAAACGCGGGTGAAACCGCGGGAACATTTAGTTAGATAATAAAGTAATACTTAACTTAAAAGTTTATCATCTAGTCAGTTTAGTAAAGTGACTTAATTTACATTTAGGTTAGTTGCTAAGTTTAGGCAAAGAGTTGAGCCTAAATAAATAAATCATTTTCGACTTTGACAACGATGTGAGATGTCGCTAGCCTTCAAGTAGAATCTCGTGATAATATTGTCCAACTTATTGACATTACTAAATTTGTAGGAGTTTACATTGATGCTTTATTGAATTAGATGGAATTCGTCCATTGTCCATAACGACGTCAATAAGTTGCGTATACTATTTAATCAGAAGCTCAAGCGGTTGCAGGGGGAAAACTAGACTAAGATAAAGTTATATGAAGGAGTTATGTACGTAGTACGTCTTACTTCCTAGCAAGACGTACTACAGTACATTTCCTAGACCTTCTTAGGTCTCACATGTTTAGATGGCAAGTAGAACAAATATGATATGGAAGGGATATATTGTAAATCCAAGTAGCGACAGCGTAACTATTCATATACGATAGAAATAAAATAACAATATTTTAATATTAGAATAATTGTAATATCATTAACCTTGACTTCAATATAATAAAATAAAACAGGAAATCAACGAATTATTTTAATCGCAATTTTTATAAATATTTTAAACCTGAAAATGATGTATAGAATAATATATATTGAACATATACAGACAAATTGAATAGGAATATTAATAAAAATTACAAATTTATATTAAAACATTACACCCATGCATTGCTATAATAGTTTTGATAGACACAAATGTATGTATTAAATATTAATTAAGCTTACATAATTGTTTATCTAAAATAATTGTTATAATAAACCATGATTACTTATATTAAACTACACTACTTCAAAACTGATACAGTTACATTTTATTAATGAATATAATCGATTTATATAATACTAGACGTTACCGAGGTTTCACTCGCGTTTATCGTTACTGCGCCGCCTCCGTGGGTCATAGCGTGATGTTATATAGCCTATAGCCTTCCTCGATAAATAGACCATCCAAGAATAAAAGAATTTTCAAATCGAACCAGTAGTTCCTGAGATTAGCGCGTTTAAACAAACAAACAAACTCTTCAGCTTTATAATATTAGTATAGACTAGTAGGTATAGATAATGTCATTATATTGACTCTAGCATTTCCATAGTTGCAATGTTTACCGTAACTATATACGTACAACTTAAATCAATATCACAATTAGTATAATTAATCTTGAGTTTAATATCCTAACTAATATTACAGTTGCGAATGTGAGTTTGTTTGTTACACTTGTCATGAAATTTGAACGTTGTCAGGTGAACAGGAAATTACATAGGGTACGTTTCATCCAGAAAAAAGTTCTGTTACTAAACTAACCTTACCTACATTTAAGCGAGCGAAGCCGCGGGCAAAACTAGTATTAAAATATAACAGGCAATCTACAAATTAAAACAACTGCTGTTTTCGACGGAGCTCGCGAAAACAACACACAGGCACAATACAACATTTCTTAAGTTTCTTTCATTAACGTCATATTTTTCCGGAATATTCTCGATCCCCTTTATTTAGAATATTTGCAAATTGACCCTTCTTTAAAGCAGCTTTGGTCTGGTTAGGTTTTGTCCGTACGGTACCATTGCCATTGTCCTGTTCATATACTGTTAATAAATAATTAAATAATGTACACCAATAACATATTATGTAAGATCTAAGACGCAAGCATATTTTCTAAGACTACCGATCGCCTAGTGCTTGAAATTCGACCAAAGTTTGCTTGTAAGATATTGCTGATATATGTCATTATAATATATATTGATATATGTAACCATAGTTACGCGCTTCGACTGCGTGTGTCAAATGCATGCTTGTGTGCGTGTAGTGTTTTTTCATTAACTTAATTTATTTTTACGCATAATTTAAAAAAAAAATTAGTATTCGTCACTTCTTCTCTGTATAAACTATAAGTGTGCGAAATTTCATACTCCTCCGTCCGTCCAATTTTCGTAAAAAGGGATCCAAAGTTTTCGCTTCACGTATTAATATATAGATTTCTAAAATAAAATTGAATATCTGGAACATTCTACACATTAAATTAGTTTAAATGATTATAATATAAGTAATTCTTTCTTTATGAATTTAAGTTACGCTACTGTGATCCAATTGGATATATACAATGACGTAAGTAAGAACAAAGCTAATGAAGACGAAAGGCAGACTAATGTTGATTGGCACGACGCGGCAGACACTGTAGGCAAACGGACGCAAAGTTATGTATTGGAGAGCTGCCTCTATCTCATTACGGAGAGATTGATCTGCAAAATATTAAAATTTCTTGGGTGAGCAGAAATTAATATTACGAATATATTTAAAGTCTAAGAGAATTCAAATTATAATAACGGTGATCACAATATCTAACCAGGACGGTTGGATCTTAGGTCTGGTATGGTGTTAAAATATGCTAAAAAATAAGTTGCTCATCATCTTCTTCCTTCCAATAAAAAGATTTAAGAATTGGTGGCGAAAGAGTCAGTCAGAGCCTGGTAGTTAAAAATATACCACATTGTTTGTTTATTTGTTACGCTTTCATGCCTCAACTACTCGACCAATCATCATGAAATTTTCCATATACGTTATCAAGGGTACGGAAAAGGACATAGAGTGCCTTTCATCTAGGAAAACTTAACCATTCCCAAGAATTATAAATTTATTTACAAGATCTACATTAACGCGACCTAAGCAGCGGGAAAATATTATATTTTCGCCATTGGCTGCCATTGTAATAGGTACAAACTGTATGCTAAAAAAACTGTCATCATCATCACTTCAGCTGAAAGATGTCCACTGCTGAACATAGGCCTAAAAAAAACTGTATGAAAAGAAAATGTATACAATGCTATGCATACCTATTACCTGTATAATTATTATTTATTTAGAAATAAGAAAGCTTTTCTAAGACTTACATACATCATACTGTTGTGTGCTTTTTCAATAAAATAAAACTACTACTATCATTACTAAAATGAGAATACCTGTGCATCTTATTAGCTTCTTAGTAAGTGTTGTCTTCATTTTGTCGACTTCATGCATAATTAGTTCTGCTATTACTCCTGCTGAGGAGATCAGGTACAATATTGCAGTCGTTTCAATTATGTAAGCAACTAAAATAAGTATTTGCTGAAATGATATCATATTTGACCATGAATGGGACGGGGCGAGCGGGACAAGTAGTATAATTCTAGTAGGATTAGATTTCTAGTTCCTAAGCCACCGTTCTTTGCGTAGTCCTTCTGCGTAGTTCTACTGGCAAAAATGTTTGTCCGTGGTACTACCAGTTGGACCATGGGCACATATCAATACCTGTAGTCCTACTGGTAGTACCACGGCCATTTTTAGTGTCCATAGTTCTATCAATAGGACTACGGACAAGTACCATTGCCCGCAGTTCAACTATGAATAATAATAAGACCTTTTTTCTGGTTCTACTGTATTTACCTTATAAAAAGTATTTATTCTAAACATGATTATTTATTTTGAATGATTGATATTTCATCATGTCATGTTAACGTTGGACTATTTTTTTTATTTACTCAGTGTTGGTGTCTAATGTTTTCTTAAAAGAGTTCATTTGACATTTGACTTACTATACACGGTAGAATACATACCCCAGACATATACGCATTGAACATCACATACAGCATCGAAACCAGTTTTGGAAAACTGGTTGCCAGAGAAGTCAACAACTGTAAAATTATGTTCAAGTTAAATTAAATAATAATACAAATGTAATATTTCAAAATTTCTTAAATTACTTTTTACCTGATATTGCAATTGCTTATCGATAATTAAAATGTTATCTAACAAATTATCATAATTATATAAACTCTTTTTTACATTATATATACTAGTAATACATTTATTTTGATCAACAATATTTACTGGCACTTGTATATTTTCGAAAAATAACCTCAGAAGTTTCATGCGGCTATGTAGTATTGAAAAAGTTCCGATCACTGTTAAATGGTTCAAGTCTATGCCCAATAATACGATGCATAAATTAAAAAACCGAAATTCGAAAGGTAGGTTAATAATAGCTTGAACTATAGTAGCCAGAATTCGAAAAGCTATAACCACGAAAAATGAGGCGTATGCATAACTGGTCATTAAAGAGATCTTTTTGAATCCCATGACTTTATCAGTAATCTTTATGGCACTCCAATATTTAAAAATATATTTATCAGCGACAATCAAAGAAAATGCTACGTTGATGGCATATTCTACAGTTGCAAAAAAGTAAGGCCTGGAAAATGTACGGCGCCAACTTAATTCATTGATTTGGTAGAAATAGTAAATACTTAAATAACTACCAATACAAAGGCAATATAACCTGATGAAATAACAAAGTATTTTAGATTTTAGGGCGTTGAAGTAATTACCACATATCAAACGAAGTAAAAATATGAATTTCAATGAAGTCATGTTTGAAATATAGATTTTAAATGATTTACAATAGCTTAAAAACATGATTGATTCCAAAAAGGAGCTTAGAGAAATGTATCGTCCCTTTGCAAGGCAGTAAACATTAAACTTATAGAGCTTTCTTTTAATTTATATTCTTGATGGTGTTTCTATTTTCGATTAAAGTGTATAAATTATTATTAAAGGGTACGGTAAGTAATATCTGATGAATATCTCATTATTTATAGTCGCTGAAGTATATACTTATTGTTGTATCGTTACATTTATCAAAGTACAGCTAAAGCAATTAAAAAAGTATATGTATTATTCTATAATTAGGTCATATAGCTATTTTTAAACTTAAATAATGAATCCACACATAAGTATCATGATTTTAGGGGTAGATACTTCATTGACATACTGTCATTTTAAACCACAGGTTTTTAATCTCTTACAGATTCCTGTTTACAAATCATTTATAACTATAGATTTACCATCGTCCTATACAAAACGCTTTACTAATGCGTGCGAAAGGTTAATAGGATCTGTCCATCTGTTGAACCAACGTGAAGAATGGTCATAGTAGGCATCCATACATCTAGACAAACAAATATTTTCTCACGGTATTATTTCGCTTCAAAGTCGTAAATTGGATGTTTAAGATAAACTGTGATAAACTGTTAAGATAAAAGTGATTAGTTAATTTTTTGAAGTAAAAATATCTTTAGCAGCGTTGTGCACTTTTTTGTGATGGGTAAAAAATGTTAAACTCGCGTCAGGACACGTGACTTGAACGAAAATTCGTAAGACGGAGGGTGAATTGTCATGTTTGTGTACGATAGCGCAATAAATGAATATTGTATTTTACCACATAAATGATAGTACTTTTATGCTGATAATTAAAGCAATTCGTGCAAAATTATTCCCTAACCATTCCAAAATATAAAAAATGCACAACGTTAATATTCAAGTTTTTACTTCTGTCGGCACTCCCGGAGTGCAACCCGTTGTCTTTTTTTACGGTATTATTTCGCGTGAAAGTCGTAAATTGGATGTTTAAGATAAACTAAAAGTGGTTAGTTTATTTTTTTATTAGATCCAGTTAACGACAATGCGATTACTACTATTTCTTTTTTTAACAAGCATCGTTACAATGATTAAAGAGGTTTATTTAAAACAGGAATAAAATTAATTAAAATAAATACTACTTAACAACATAACGCTTAAATTAATAAATCGGAAAGTGAAGGGAGAGTAGGTTGCTTGCTGCTTGAATTATTATAATGAATTATGTCTACTATAATAGTAAACACGATTCGTAAAGTTATAATCATGATAAATGAGATGAACGCATAATTGGTAATTAAAGAGATCTTCTTGAAGTCCATGATTCTGTCAGAAGTCTTTATCGCATTCCAATATTTAAATATGTGTTCATCGCCAACAAAAAAGAATAATATTCTAAGGAGGCAAAAAAATAAGGTTTAACTACCGCAGCGCTGAAACCACTTTCATTGATTTAATAAAAGAAAAAGTAAATACTATAAGAACCAGCAATACAAAGGCAATATTAATATAACCTGATGAAATAACAAAGTGTTTAGATTCAAGGACGTTTAAGTAACTGCCGCATATTATACAAAATAAAAATAAAACTTTTAATGATATGTTCAAAATTTGTTTTTTTTTAATGGTTTATAACAGTTGAACAACATGTTTGATTGATTAATTTCTGAAGACCTATAGGAAAATATAACACTTGACTTGCAATGAATTTTAAGAGCTTCCTTCTTCACTGCGTTAGCTTATTCGATTGAAGCGTTTATCTGATGAAAATATCATTATTTAGTGTCATTGAAGCTTATAAATATATATAAGTATATTGTTGTCATTGCTATTACATGTCTCTAGATAGTACGAGTAAGTAATTTGTCAAATATTTAAAAGGTTTCATATTTATGCTATGTAGCTATATAAAATTTTAATAATTAATATATGGATAGCAGCGATAGCTCTTTGGGGAGACCAACAGACTGCAATGCAAAGGGTCTCGGGTTCGAACCCACGTCGCGCACCTCTGACTTTCGGAAGTTATATGACTTTTCGGAATTATGTGCGTATTGATTGACAATTATCGCTTGCTCCGTGCCTCGGAGAGCACTTTAAGCCATCGGTCCCGGCTGCCATAAACATCTATGGCAGTCGTTTTTGGGAAGTCAGTGCCCTATCATATCCTGACACTGGTCTAACCGTAGGGTATCGTTAGCCTTTGGATTGCGGAGGTCAGATGGCACTCGCTCTGTCTAAAAACTGATATCCAGTCAAATCCGGTTAGACTAGAAAGCCGACCCCAAGTGACTTGGGAATAATAAAGGCTAGGGAGAAAAATATACGGATGAGTATAACATACATTTAAGAGTAAATAATACATTAAACAATTATTGGAAATGAATACTATCTTTTATGTTTATTATAGATTTATAAACTATTACAGATTTAAGTTTATAAATTATTCGTCACTGTGAATAACCATATTTTGCAAGAAATTGCTAATTAACTTTTGCGGTGCAATTCAATAGTTACTTATTCGATATTGTAGTTCTTTGGGCACGTGTCAAGGGAAAATACTGGCTCTATAGAGCGTCTGGGAGTTCAAGGAAAGGTGGAAGGCAGGAGAGCGCGCGGAAGATCACCCATGAGATGGACTGACCAAGTTAAGTCAGACGTGGGCGGTCCATTGCATGAGTGTACAAGACATGCCGCTAACCGGAAGAAATGGCAGAACATCGTGAGGCGTATGACGTCGACTCTTCTGGACACCTAGACAACATGGTGACCACGACCATTCTGTCAAGAATGAACGACTATGAAAAAGATAACTTTAGTCTATTTTGAAATTTTAAACTATAAATCAATTACTGTTAATATATTACTATTGCCCGACCTTTCGGTTGGTTTACCGTAGCTATGGGCATGGCAAGACTCCCTTTGAACCTTGTGTTATAAGTGTTGATGTATTATTCTCTAATATATCCTGGTCATAAATATCATGACATTATAAGTGTACGTTAAGCTCCTCAATGCTTATGCCATCCATCCTATTTGCATGAAGCTTAGATTCATTAATTTATGTTCATCTGTCCAGTACTATAATAAGCCTATGAAAATATTATGCCAACACTTCCACACAATTTTGTGGTACGCGGTAACACCCCTTGGTTATGGTATACATATATGTTTCATAGAAGCAATTGCAAGAAAACTCAATGAAGCCACTGCCCACCGTGAACCTCATAGATGGCAAGCGGTTTACTGCCTGATGGTAAGCAATTACCGACCTCTATGAGAAGAGCATGGAAAAGGCGCTAGTCCTCTACGCCCTTAATTTTCGTAGAATAAAGGGAAATACAGGGCTGAAAGGATGATTGTGCTTCCGGTTGCGGTAAGTATACTATTATAGATACTTTTCCAACCTAGGCAGCCGACTCATTTTAAGATCAGCAAAACTCTGCTTATTAAAAAGGTATAACAGTGCTATTATTGAGTTGCAGACTAGAGATCAGATAACATTAAAAGAAGCGATCAAGACATTGTTTTAATTGCAATAAATACGTATAATAATAAACTTATAAATAAAATACATGTTTAAAAGTGTCAGTGTTTTATTTAAGATATTAGATTGCTCAATTTCTCATAAACAACTTTACATACTCTTTGATGGACACAAACATGATCAGCATACATAATCATTTATTTGTAAAAAATCGTAACATTATGTACATACATAGATTCACGCCTGTTTCCCAGAGGGGTAGGCATAGACTACGGATTTCCATTTGCTACGATCCTGACACATTTCTCTGACACTAAAAATTACATCCAGCTTAATTAATTCATCTAATGTTTTATAGTTGAATGCAAAACATTTTAATAATATAATAACAATAGAACTATGTCTTGTATTTGTATTAGGTATAGCTAGTAATTGATATTTAAATAAAATAATTAAACTAAAAGCAAAATATGTATATATCTAAGCTAATTATTATGTATTTGAGTACTATTATTTAATTGAATACATAAAATGACATAACTAAGAGCAAGACTACAAAAGATGAAAGGAAGAGTGATATTGATAGGCACGACACGGCAGACTGTGTAAGCAAAAGGGCGCAACGTCACGTATCGCAAAGCCGCTTCTATCTCAGAACGCAGAGACTGATCTGGAATCACACAATTTTATGATAATTTAATATTATGCACAGTCTGAAAGTAAATTTCCCTAAAAGCTTTGGACAATTTGCCAGCTATAAAAAAAAACAAATAACTACATATATTTGTTAAAGATGACAAATTGTCGAAAGCTTTTGACTGTTCGAACATGACATTCTTGACAAAAAATTATGCCAATATAAAAAAAAAAAATAATAATAAACATTTATTTCAGATTTAAATCCATATTTTGTTTGTAACAATTATTTAAAAACTATGTTAGTATATACAATTATTAAAATTAATTCATGTATCTTCCTACTGCACCGGCCCCGGCGCCATGCCTACGGGTCCAGTGCAGGAAGGGACAGTCTGGCATATCTCTGATCACCTTCAGGATACTGTTGTTGCTCCGGCGAAAAACTAAGTTTCTGCTCGTAATCATATTATGTTTTGGCAGAATTTAGAATATTTTTATAATTAGTAACATATTTTCAGTTAGATCTGCGGTTATAGTAGGTGTCAGGGATAATTTCTGTTTATAATTATTATTAAAATAAATTTTATTTAATATTTTGTATGTATCCCAGTCAAGAGTGTGACTATCCCAGTCAGGAGATTAAGGGGTACTAATATGAAGCTAACAATGTACATTTTCAATAAGCAATAAGTAATAATATATCAGAATTACCTATACCAAATGTGAAACAGGTGAAGATAAATGTATATAGTAGTAAAAAGTGGAGATGAATTCGTGTTTTGTTGTTTTTATTATTTTTGACATCAATTTGAATGCAGCAATTTACAAAATATCTTATTATATATATACAGAAAACATAAATGCTTATTCCCTTTAGAGTTCTTCTTTTAATGGATAGGCAAAGCAGGTTTTATACCTAAAGGTAAAACAGTTTACAGTTTTTAGGAGTTTTCAATACTTTAAAATCAAAATTAAAAATAAATTTATTCAAGTTAGGTTACAAGGTAACACTTATGAATGTCAAAGTTACACAAATTTTTTTTTTGTGAATGTACATTTACTGCCACATTCAGCAAAGCAAAGGTGTAGGGCTCATGAGAAGAACGGGCAAGAAACTCATGGCCGCTCTTTTTAATCGCCAAGTTTACAATACAATTTTATTTCCAAATCATAACTGTAAGGTGCTGCAACCATTTCTCCATGAATCCATTTAGAATTGCAAAGTATCATGAGTTAAACTATATTAAAGTATTTCGAAGTACTCAACTGCATTACCATTAGGCAGGTTGTATGCTCATTGGCCTTTGTAAAGGCATAGAGAAAGGCAAATAGCAGAGAAGACACGATGATTAAAATTCAATTACAAAAAGAACAGTACCTGAGCACCGTGTTAGCTTCTCTGAAAGTATCGTCTTTATTTTATCCACTTCATTTGTGACAAGTTCTGCTGTAAGTCCTGGTGAGGACATGAGGCATAATGATAGGGTCGTTTCTATTACGTAAGCAGCTGTGCGAGATATATGCTGAAACCATTTTATATTTACTCAGTACTTTAATAATTTCCATAATGTTGTAATACATGGTGGACTTAAGTTAATAAATGTATTAATTATTGGATCATCATCGGGTACAACATAGTGGATAACTGATATATATTATTATGTTGTATGTATGTTTCATTTTGAATAGTAGTTAGATTTTAAAGTGAAAACTTGTTTAGGCGCGTTGAGCACTTCTTGGATGAACAAAAATCATAGAACTCGCGTCATCGTCACGCTTCCACGCTTTCCATTTTTGAATTATTTTAGAATATTAATAATATCTCAGAAATGGTGCATCCTACGCATAAAATAACGAAATTTTGACCCCCTTAATAACCCATAAGAGAGTGTCAGGAAGTAGCATCCGACCCGCCCCCTTTCATCATGGAACTCGCGTCATCGTCACCGAACGCTTTCCATTTTTGAATTATTTTTGGTTTATAAAGAAGTGTTTATGATCAAGGATTAAAGTTTTCACTTCTTACGGCAGTCCTCAATACTTTTTTATTTAGATATTAAGACTTACTATCTGAAACGTCGTTATCTATAGGTTAAAACTAAAACTTTATTATATGTCGCTCAATCGGTTAAATTGTTTAAGTATTTTATAAAATCTCTTCTTAGGAACCTTTTTATGCATTTTTAACTAGCTAACGACTGTAATTTGCTTGATGTGTTACAAGTACATTAGTTTCGTTCAGTGTTAGTGTCTTGCACATTTCTTGGTTGGAATAGAGTTTGTTGTATTGTAGTTTACATTCCCAATCTATGGTGCAAGGGTCATTACAATGCCATAGCTTGCTAGTGAGGTAATCAGATCTTTCGTTCTTATAAAATAAAAAAAATACATACCCCATCCATATATTCCTTAAACGTCATATACAGAACCGAAATAAGTTTTGGAAAATTAATTGCCATAGAGGTTAACAACTGGAATCATATTAAGTTATTTAGTATATAAGGATTATCCTTTTATATTAATTTTAAAGAGGTTTAAATATAATGACCACCAAAAATAGTAATTGCGGAGCAAAATATGCTTACTAAAATATATTATAACGAGCATCTATACGCCTCAATTCACTGCATTCCGTCTCGGAAGGGTTAGGTTATGTTAGGTTCCTTCTTAAACCAATCCAAAAATAGGAGCTCCGTCGACTTATTTTGATCTCTTTAAATATATTTTGCTGTGCAATTTGGTGATCATTTACTATTTTTGACTGTTATATTTTACTATATGTGGTGATAAGTTAAACTTAAGCCATTTTAAAGCATATTTACCTGATACTGTAATTGCTTATCTGTGATCATAATATTATCCACCAGATTGTTGTAATTATATAAACTCTTTTTTATACTGTACACACTGACCGTAATATGATTTTGATCGCCAATATTCACAGGTACTTTAATAGTTTTCAAAAATAATCTTAACAGTTTCATACGCCTAAGAAGTATTGAAAAGACTATGATGATTGTTATATAGTTTAAGTCTATGCTGAGTAACATGATGCTCATATTTATAAATCGAAAACTGTAGGGAGAGTGTATACTAGCTTGAATTACAGTGGCCAAAAATCGAAATGTTATGATCGAAATGAATGATACGAACGCATAATTGGTCATTAAAGGGATCTTCTTGAAGCCCATGACTCTGTCAGTAGTTTTTATAGCCTTACAATATTTAAAAATATGTTCATCGGCTATGATAAAAGAAAACACCACGTTGATCGTGTATTCTAAGGCACAATAGAAGAAAGGTCTATTAGAGACAACACGTAATCCATGTTCCTTGTAGTAAGTATAGAAGTAATAAAAACTAAAAGAAAACCCAAAACAAAGACAGTATAACCTGACCAAGTAACAATGTGTTTTCGATTGAAGGGCGTTGACGTAATTACCGGAGACTAAACGAAGGAAAAATATTAATTTAAATGAATTCATGTTTGTAATACGTCTTTTGAATGATGTATAATATTTTACCAACATTCTTGATGCCTGCTGTCTTCGTTGATAAGAGCAGCGATAGCTCAGTGGGGAGACCAACAGACTGTAATGCAGTGGGTTTCAGGTTCGAACCCACGTCGCGCACCTCTGACTTTCGGAAGTTATATGACTTTTCGAAATCATGTGCGTATTGATTGACAATTATCGTCTGCTCCGTGATTCGGAAAGCACGTTGAGCCGTTGGTCTCGGCTGCCATGAACATCTATGGCAGTCGTTATTGGGAGAGTGTCGACACAAAAGATCCCACTGGGTCGAAGTGTCGCCGGTCTACACTGACTGGTCCCCACATAAGATAAGATAAGATCTTCGTTAATAATTTAAGTGTTGCAGCGTTATGACAAAGTCTCGATGTTAATATAAAAAAAGAATGCTTGAAGGATTTTTACAATTATAGTCGTGGCTATTGCAGTGGTCCGACCGCCGGCGAGAAAACAACTAACTATCGGCGATTTTCTCTCTCAAGAAACGAAACATATATACATTCCGTGTAAACGAAAGATATGCATATATTAAAACTTGCTATCTGACTGTTCACACTGCCGGCGACGACTCGCTTTACTAGTTTTGTCGCTGAGCGACAAGAGCTTTCAAAAATTAACTCGCTTAGCGATACTCGATCAGCGATGCTCGCTCGTCGCGCGCGCAGGTTTGCCCAGGACTGAGCGACCGCGGGCGAGTGGCGCGAGTAATCGCTTGTCGCACTTGCACACTCGCTTATAGCCCGGCGACAAAACTATCGAAACTACACACTCGCTTCCCGCTGATCGTCAACTCGTTTATAGTTTCTAGTTCTACTCGTTTCTCGTTCATCGTTGGCGGTCGGACCACTGCCTATGTCTCCATTTTCGATAGAAACGTGTAACTGATGAATATCTCATTATTTATAGTAGCTGAAGAATATACTTACGTATAGTTGTGTAAATAGATTTATTTAAGTAATGACGGTTAATGCTATTAATCAAATATTTATGTTTCCCATTTACGTTATATATTTAAGTGCATTGGGTATGACATAATGACTGGCAATTGCCTCATATATAGTTAAGGTTTTAAGGGGCAAGATAAATAATCCAACAATGCTGGAGATGTTAAATTTCAACGTTCCGGATAGGTACATTTATTATATCGGCGACGAATGCCGCAGTTGCTGAGAGTGAGCGCGCGCACCAACCTACTGCAAAAGGCGCATAAGATAGACTTGTTTTGTTGCACAATGGGTGAATTCACAAGGATAACGATGTTTATAATTTACTATGGTAATGTGTAGGTATGTATATATATAGGTAGATAAAATAATTAATTGGATTATAGTGAACCACACTATCGCATTAGACCGGGACTCTACCAAAGCGGAGACGAGACGAGCGGAGAGGAGATGTTTTTTAAACAACCAATAGAATTGTGTTATTGACACATCTCCTCTCCGCTCAGCTTCAGTGGAGATCACTGTGCGGAGATGTGTAATATTTGTATGGCGCGATGGAAGCGGAGATGTGAGCTGTGCGCGGACGACGCGCAGTCGAGACGAGAGATGTAGCGGCGTGCAGTGAGCGATATCACCCTCCCCCCTCTTGCCCGCCAGCAACCCGCAGAGCCCCGCGCGCGCGCCGGCCGAGCCGGCCCGAGCTGAAAAACATCTCTCACAGCACACAGCACACCGCACACATCTCCGCTTTGGTGGAGTCCCCCGAGCTGAAAAACATCTCTTCTTGCACAGCACACAGCACACCGCACACCTCTCTGCTTTGGTGGAGTCCTGGCCTTAAGGTTCCTTGTAATGTCGTGTGTTAGTCGAGTTTCGGTTCAAGTTAAGTTAGTTTAATAAGTACATTTTTAATCTACTTTTAAAACTTGTAATAGATAAAGACGTTTATACGTATTTAGGTAACTTATTATAAACATTACGTTTTATTGATATTCAAAGTCAAAGGCAAAAATATTTACCTACTTATTTAGGTCGCAAAGTAACACCTTTGAACGTCAAAATCTATTGGTTGGTTTACTAAGTTACTACCGGCATAGGTATGATAGATAGACGAACTTCGTGATTATTTGTGCTGTTATCTAGTATCTTGCAACTATTTCTGATAAAAAAAGTTAATCTCATTTAGTCACAGACGGCCTCTGCATTGTCACAAAGTGCAGCCATACGAGTATGCGTTAGCATGCCGTCCTATTGTCTGTTATAGATTACTATTAACCTTTAAATAGTCGCCTGGGGTCCATTGGACTCCAAGCGAGTTTTTTTGTATCTTCTTCTCCCTAGCCTTTATTATTCCCAAGTTACTTGGGGTCGGCTTTCTAGTCTAACCGGATTTTACTGAATATCAGTTTTTACACTGAGCGACTGCCATCTGACCTCCGCAACCCGAAGGCTAACGATACCCTAAGGCTAGGCTAGTGTCAGGATATTAGAGGGCACTGACTTCCCAATAACGACTGCCATAGATGTTCATGGCAGCCGGGACCGACGGCTTAACGTGCTCTCCGAGGTACGGAGCAGGCGATAATTATTATATTTCGTAAAATATTACACTTACGCAGTAACAGTAAGTCCTAGTAGCTTCCTGGCTCACCCACAGCTCCCGCTTCAGTGTTCCACTTGCCACGGCATTGATTACACGTGCCGTACGGAAGTATTTGGAGTCCAAGGGACCCCGCGCAACTAATAGACTACGCTATTTTGGTAAGTGTAATGATTATATTTTGTATTCTGATAAATTTATGTTTCATATAAATTTTATTTGTTAAACTTTACAGGTAAATAACATAATGATAAGCCGCCCTTTGAATATAGACGAAATATCAGCGATGTTAGTAATAATTGTTAGCTTTGAAGGACCTAAATGAAATAAATAAATTTGAATAGATAAATGGCTTAAAGATAGCTTTAAAGAAAACGATGAATAACTCTGATCAAGTTTATATGATTTTAAAAACGAAAATCATTTATTAATTTACGAGTAGGTTACAAAGTGACACTTATGCACTTCAAAATGTATTGGTTAGTGAAACGCATCTAACTGGGGGTGACATCAGCTATAATATAAACTGCGTAAATGTTTTATATTTTAAATGAAAACAAGTGTTTTATTTAAAACAACATTTATTGCGAGGCTATTACATAACATCTATTCAAACAACAAAATTACTCTATAGAGAGTAAAGCGGGCGGAAGATAACCCTAACTAAAAGCATAAAGTATATTTTGCCCGCAGCTTCGCTCGCGTAAATATCGATTAGGTTGTGTTAGATTAGTAACAATCCTTTTTCGAATGAAAGGTACCTTCTGTCCTTTTCTGTATCCCTGACAACGTGTATGCGAAATTTCATGTTGATCGGTCAAATAGTTAAGGCGTGAAAGCGTAACAAACAAACAAACGGAGTACTTTTCATTTAGAAAAACTATTGTGCCTGAGAGAAAATCTACATCACCGTGAGCGAAGCCGCAGCCAAAAGCTAGTTTTTATAAAGTGACTCTATATAACGCTGTTGTGAATTAATTGGATGAACACAATGACGTAAGTAACGGCGAGGCTTAAGAAAACGAAAGGTAGACTGCTGTTAACAGGGAACATGCGGACGACTGTGTAGTTAAACGGCCGTAAGTTCACATATTGCAGAGTTGCTTCTATCTCCGAGCGAAGAGACGCATCTGCAAAAATACCAGAGTAAAACACCTCATTGTATACAAAATACGAGCCCCGCAGTGGTAATGACTGCGATTGCTGTGTATAAGGTTCTTGAGTCCGACAACTAGTGAAGCGCCGTAAGGCGTAAAAATGTTAAATCTCGGAATCCAGGGCCAGTTAATGAATCTTCACAAAAACAGTTGGACTGCATTGTTAAAGCTCCAATAAAAAAGTAAAAAAAAATATGTGCGATCTTGATTACAACTATTACTAACAACAATTTACTGAAAAATGAGAGGGACAAGAGAAAAAAATATGAAAAAAATAAATAAAAAGAAAACTAATCATTAATTTTTTAAATAATTAAACATTAAGATAATTAAAAAAAATATATTTTTTAAATATGTTGTTAAATACTCATTTCAGAAGTTTATATAAAGATTCATTGACTGGCCCTCGATTCCGAGGTATAAATCTTACGGCGTTCCACTAAACGTAATTAGAAGCATCTGGCAACAAATTTTCTAGTAGCAGCGCGAGTCTATTAGATAATAACAGGCTCGCGTCCTATTACGTGAAGCCTGAAACCATAGTTGGCAAAATGTGGATGTAATATCCTTTTAGTTAGTGTTGCGGGAATTTAGGTGTGAAACTATAATATTAAGCGATAAAGTCGTAGAGGTATACAAGGTGTATACCAGAGGTAAACTAGGTGTATACCACAGGTATACTAGGCATATATTAGGAGTTTACTAGACGTACGCCAGGAGTATACTATGCGTATGCTGGGGGTATACTGGGGGTATACTAGGCATATACCAGGGATGTATTAGGCGTATACCAGCGGTACACTAGGTGTACGGATACACACTACATTAATACGAAAATCTTTATTCCGACAGTCATAAATAAGAATTTCGAAATACCGATTTTCAAAAATCCCAATCGTTTAAAATTCCTAATATGACAACTCCGATTTATCATTAATCCTATTTTTATAATTCCAAAATTTCAATATTCCTAACGTTTACAATTACTATTCTCAAAATACCGAGTTCCGATAGATCGAATAACAAAAAGTCTGATTTAATGATAAGTCGAAACATCAAAAATACGGATTCCGATTATTAAAATACCGATTAATTAGAATTCTGAAATATATGATGAAGTACTTTTTTTGCAGCGTATTAGTTCTTATTTAAAACTATAACTGTTTACTTTTGTATAAAAATATTTTCTTTCGCTGGTCACTGTTCTAACCTTTTTTTTTTCTCTTTAATGTGGGGATTGCTTGGATGTATACCACTGCGTGGAGGCAGGCGGAGAGGTTATTTCGGACTCACCGGGGTAAAAGAAACATGGTAATGATGATAATGGACTTCCCGGTAATACCGACTAAACCGGTGTTCCTCGACAAAACCGCAATCGGTGGGGCCGCTCGACACATTTTCACATGCAGTCGCGACTCCGTCGAGGTTTCGGCCCGCCGTATGAAACGGCAGGCCGCTACGCACTACCCTTTGGGCACCATTTTTTTTAGCTCGACGGAGCCCCGCTTCTCGGAGCTCCTATTTCTGGGTGGTTATACAAATATATAACTACGAACGCTAACCTAACCTATCCTAGTCGGATTGCTTTGAATTGGGTTGTTAACTATAATAATGGTATCAGAAATTACCGCTTATTAAAAACCCATAGAAATAATCGAAATGTCGTTTTTCGGACCGAGAACCCATCGAGCCTTTGATTCTTCGAACTTATGAAAATCGGAAAACAAACAAATCGAATTTACAACTTTTGGTAAAATAAATTTCGAGATGCTTAATAATAGACATTATATTTCTTAGGTACTATGAAATTCGGACTTTTGAAAATCGAAATTCGGAATAAAATATTTTCGAGTATTTGGGTGTTCCCTAGGCTTACACCAAGGGTATACTAGGTGTATACTAGTGGGATTATAAATATATAGGTATAAGGATAGAAGATACCATGTATATAGGTATATTTGTGCATATAAAAATACAATCATCGTTATAATTGAGCTGCAGCTCATACTACCTGTGCATCTAATAAACTGTTTAGTAAGTATTGTCTTCATTTTGTCGACTTCAAGCATAGTTAGTTCTGCCAGTACTGCTGGATAAGCCATTAGGAACACTATCTGGGTCGCCTCGACAATTAGAGTTGCTGTTAAAACATAATTCTGAAATATATATATTTAAATATGAAGTTATACAATTTGTTCTATAATAGCATGGATTTATTTGTAGCCATTTAATCTTGCATATGCAGCGTGTAATAACAAGATTAATATATTAATTATTAAGATATTTTGGTATCATTTAGTAGAAAAGAAACCTTGTGACTAAAAATAGTCTCAAAATTATATGAAATCGCAGTATTTATAAAAAAACATTTGGTAAATAGAATGTGGACTTAAAAATATGTTGATGTAGAGAATTTCTTATGAGACTGATTGATATTAACTATAGCTAATGACTGTCAAGAGTGCTAATGTCATGTCTGAATTTGTCAAAAGGAACAAGCAAAAAATGAAGAAGTTTAATTATGCAATCTTAACAAACCGTGTATTTCCATAAGAATACAAATTAGGATGAACATAAAGAATAAAACTTTTTTGGATGGTCCTTGTTTCGTGATGGTGGGCAGCGGCGAAGCTGTGTTTGAGACAGTGATAATTAGAAGAAGTAATGCATTGGTATATAGTTTGATGGATGGATGGAATTTGATGATAATGATATTTTAGAAGTACCAGGCAGTCAGTTAGCAGTAACATAATAAGGAAGGCTTACCTCTTGAATAATTTGTCTGAAGATAACATACATAATCGATATAAGTTGTGAAAAAGTGGCCACCAAAGTAACGAGCATCTGAAACAAATTAGTTTAAAATGTTATGAGTAGTAAAATTGCACACATTTCATATACTTAATCACATAGTTATATAAGTATACGATAGATGATAGCATTGCTTTAGATGCAGAAACAGAGGCAAACTTGAATCCTTCACTAAAGCCATGAATAGATTACTTGGCAAAGCGATAACACGTTTTGTCACGGTTGCAGTCTCAAGTCCCGCTTAATGAGTTGCCTTTTTTCTCTGTTACAATTTGCACACTTTTCATATTTACTTTTATGGTATTTATACGTACCTGACCCTGTAGTTGTTGATTTGCTATCAAAATGTTATCCAGTAGAGCGTCGTAGTTATACAAACATTTTCTTGTTCGTTGAATGCTGGACGTCAATTCATTTGCCGTAACAATATTTATCGGTACGTATATATTCTTTAAAAACAGTCTGAGGAGCTTCATACGGCTATGCAGTATAGATAATATGTTTACACAGACTACATGGTTCAAATCTATTGATACTAAAATAATTGACAGACGAATGTATGCTAACCCGTAAGGTGAATGAAGGGTACCTCGAATTAATAACGAAACCAATCTAAACATTAAGGTTAAAACCAGTGATATATATGAATAATTGTTGAATAAAGACAACTTCTTGAAACCCATGACTCTGTCATTGGTTTTAATCGCACTCCAATACCTAAAGATATGTTCATCACCATAAATGAGAGAAAAGATAACGTTCATGCTATATTCTATGGTGGAAAAGAAGTAAGGTTTGGTTATTTTAATGGTAAAGCCGTTTTGAAAGTAGTTATACAAATAGGATAACCCACAGAAGAAACCAACGCTTATGCAGTAAGCCCTCATCAAGTAGCAAATATGTTTTGGTTTACGGGAGCTGAAGTAGTTACCCAACAACAAACGTATCGTAAATAGTATATTCAACAAAGACATACTCGAATAGTATTTTTTAAATGATCCGCTATATTTTAATATCATGTTTGAAACTTAAAATGGAGACGACAAACCGGCTTGCAGACTTTCTTGTATGTTCTTGTAGTTCTATTATTTTAATATAGAATACAAGCATATCATCTATGAATATCTCATTATTTATAGTGTCTATACTACGTACTACTTTTAAAATTACAACAGCTGTAATGTACGCACGAGCCTACGATGTTTAATGATCTCCTTACTAGGTTATCGCTGCTATTTGCGATATCAGCCTGTTAAAATGATGACTTACATATTATATCAGATCATGGATTAATTAACTTAAAGTGGTTTTGTAGGGACACATCATCCTATGATTAATTGTTAAGTGTCATTCGCTGTTAATTTATTATTAATAGTTTTTTAATAGTTTAATTTCAATGAATAACATTCACGTAAACAGAAGACAATATTATGTCATTCGCTGTTTGAGCGATTTTTATCTGTGACAGAATATTCTCACAAGATTTCACGTCCAACCATAGCTGAGATTTTGGAAGAATTTGCCATTTGGTAAAAAAAAACTATAAAGTGATTTTTATTTAAGATAACGGCTAATGTCTAATTCTAGCGACTAATTTTGTTATCATCCATCGTTTAATTGGCGTAGCTGTCCAAATAATATGAATCGATGAATGTATTACAGTGGGGAACTAACTGGAAAAAGCGAAATATTGCTGGCTCATACATATTATTATACAGTTTTATCGTACTAAAAAATAATGAAATAACCAGGATGTCCCTGGTTACCTAGCGGTATGAAATATACTTTACGACCTATTCTCTATCTCCCAAGTAGGTATACATAAAAATCAGTCGAGCCGTTTTGGAGAAGTACGACCACAAACACCGTGGCACGAGATTTTTATATATATAGACAGTCCTTTGGATGACGTGGCTTGTGTTATCTATATTTGAGTTTAGCAAATTAATTACGTAGTTGTACAATACGTAATTAATATGGTAAGTTTTAAACATAAAGATTAAAAAACCTCAAAAGCACACAAACAGCAGGGTGGCTTGTGGCGAGTTAAATGCGTGATAAATATAGTTGTACTCCAGAATGCATCAGAGAAGCCGAATCGGTTTGTCTCCGGCTTGCCTGTATTGGTTGGCAGAACAGAACAGGAATTGGGAGACTTGCAATTAAGAGCACGCATAACTCTTAACTTTAGCTTGCCTTTGTCGGTCAGAGCTATATGTTTAAATGGAGAATTGCCATTTTTTAGGGTATAGCTCCGGCGAAATTGGCTCCAGGTCTTTCTTTTAACAAGACCCATGATGGTTAAGCTGCACCACTCGACACCCCTTGCTGCTTACACTGGTGTTGCCCTCAACTGCTTTATGTCTTGTATGCCTACATCGGGTATTCAGGCAGCTATAGAGTTAGCGAATCGCTGCTTGTCCAGCCGACTTGATTCTATCAAAGTTTTTAGGCAGACACCGTTCTTCATCCAAAGTTTTTATTATTGATACAGATCAATTGAGTACGTATGCCGATGGTTCAGATTTCAATTCAATTGAGTAATTTTTATATAAATTAGCTTAACAAAAGTAATATATTTTTTTCGCAAGACACAAGTAAATTTAATCAACTTAAAAATTACTTTACGCCTAAATAGCCTACGTAATCCGCCTGATTTAGAATCGTAATTATATAAAACCCCATAAAACATGCATGTGCTTACAAATTACTTTGTGCTTCGTGCCATACCTTTGATGAATTATTATTTCATCTATAATAAAACTGAAATTGATATTATTTCAGTTATTAGAGCTTTTTCGAATGGTGTATAGTCTAAAACGCTTAGGCAAAATGCTTCTTTTTCAAGCATTGAAGAAATTCACTACATTAAGAGTCTTATTTTTACTTCGTTTGGTGTTTGGCAATTATTTCAATATTAGTAAATCTAAAATCGTCTGTTATTTGTTTAGAATTTACTGTATTGGCGTCACTATTTTTATTATTGCTTACCCTTTAAAAAATGATTTGAGGTCTGGTATTTTTTTCGTAATAACCAAACCGTTCGCATTTTCACATCTGGAATATCTATCGAGTCTCTTAATTTCTTTAGTTTTCGCTGATAAATATATTATCAAGTATTACGTTGCTATAAAAATTGGCGATAATCTCATGGGATTCAAGAATATTCCTTTATATCCTCATTATGTTAAAATCATAATTGTGTTTTGTGTATTCCTCCGATTTACTATGTTTATAATTGCCATTAATACTACATTTCCTTACAAAACAGCGTACGTCTTTGGCTTATTTGAAGCATTTGCTATAGATGTAAATTACCTAATCATTATTGTAATATTTTCTTCGCTTCATTATCGTGTAAAGCTGCTCAGAATGTATCTGGAAGGAAATATGATGCCTATATATATTGTTAGAAACAATATAAGGTCTCCATGTATGAACCAAATAAGAAAGAGTTTGTATAACTATGATCATTTGTTAGATAATATTTCAATAGTGGACAAGCAACTCCAATATACGGTAAATATATCACAAATAAATCTATGAAATACAAAAACACAAAAACACCGTGTTGTATATCCAATTAATGAAGATTTGTATTATTGATAATATTATTGTTTAATTTCCATTATTTGTTATTACATGCATAAATAGACTCAACATTTATGTATGTTAGACTTGCCTGAAATCCTTCAGGCAAGTATATAATAAATAATACTTAGACTACGGATTTCCATTTACTACATACTTCTTTTGCTTCAGTCACTTTTATTACGTTCTTCATGTATGCTTGACGACTTAGAGTATTTTTAACCTATCCTTTCTTCTTGAAGTTAATATTTATTATATAATATATTTCAGTTAATATTTATTATATATTTCAGTTAATCTCTTATCTGCTGGTAAGATTCCCAAAAACAGTCATGGTGTTGTATTATTTATTTAGAAATATGTTTCTTGTGGTAAGTTATGTGTGTGATTCAATTTACTTATTAACCATGTGGAGTTATATTAGATCACATTGTATTTGTCCTTTACCATTTTTATCAATAATGACAGTGAATGAAATCAAAATAATTAAGATATCGTTGGTGTTATCCAGATAAAATCTCCAGAGATTTGTCAGCAAAAGTTGTGACATTTACCATTCTCTCTCCTACCATACCTCTTAATAATTAAAAGTGAATGAAATCAAAATAATTAAGAGATCCGATTAAGAGATTTTATCTGAAGATTTGTTGGCAAAAGTTAAGATATGATTATCATAAGACTCATTAATTTGTTAGTATTTGTCGCCAGTATAGATGGTGTCCAATTTTTATAAAATTCAATATACTTTGGTGGTAGATTATTATCTACTATAATGTAACAAGAGTTATTATTTAAAGATTATTATTAAGATAAAACAACTGTTTATAATTTTAAGGAATTCGTCTCATATGTATTAAATATATTTGGAGGAAGCATAACAATACTCGTACTGGGCTGTATGTTAGCAATATTGGAGCTAACGATGCATGAAGTGGATAAAATCAAAAATTCTCTTACAAAGCAGTTAGATAGATGTACAGGTAAATATTATTAATAGACATAGACAAAGTATGAAAAATTATAGGCCAGTAGCTATGCTATCTGTGTTTTCTAAAGTGATTGAAAAAAAATGCATCACTGAATCAGACAAATGATGCACAATGCGGGCTTAAATGACAGCTACAGCTTTACTACTAGACATGTCTAAGACATTCGACTGAGTTAATGTCAATGTAATATTAAAACAACTGGGAATATAAGTATTAGAGGAATTGCACTTGAACTGATGAAAACATATTAAACAAACCACAAGGAAACGAAAAATAATGTATATGGATAAAATATCAGAGTTATTATATCAAAAAGTTCAACTTATAGCGTCATTAAACTTGGAGTACCACAAGGTAGAAAATTAGGTGCATTAATATATTTACCATATACATAAATGATTTTAGTAATGTGGTACAGAATTTATGTATTTTATTTGCTGACTTTGCCTCTATTTTCATTACGGTACAAAATATGACCAGAGAAATAAGGGAAAATGAATATAACAGTAAAAATAGTAATAGAATGGCTGCAAACAATAAATTTATAATAAATATGAATACTGCAAAATTATAACATTTTAGACTGTACCAAACAAAACATACAAAGTTTTGTACATAATGACAACAATATAATATGAAAAGTAAGTGGCTCGCGATTTTTGGGATTGAACATCGATATTCATTCAAGTTGGACACAACATATTGAATCAATAAATGGAACATTTAGATCTTATTATAACACATTACAATTACTCACAAATACAACAAATTTGAGTACAGCTCAGTCAGCATATTACGCGAAAGTATATTCCATTCTGAATTATGGTATTAATTTTTGGAGAAATTAGAATTTATATTATAAAAAAGATATATAAGAACGTTGCATAGTATTAAAAGTGATGTGTCACGCAGGCGAGTTTTCACAAAACATAAAGATTAGACATTAACTGACATTAAATTTTACAAACAGCAGTTTTTATTAAAACACAAAAGTGCTATTTTCTCAAAAAGAAAACTCTTAGCTACAATAGCAGATAAAGAAATAAAGAAAGTATCGTATTACCATATGCAAGATATAAATTAGATATATAAAAAAAATGTGTACCAAAATGATTATCACTTGCCTTAATCATTAACGTCTTTTACATTAAACTAATTTAAAATGAAATCAAAAAGAATATTAATTGAAAATGCGTTTTTAAGCTTTCAGGAATATTTTAATAAGAAATGAACAGGAATAATATTTAGAAATTTATTAACATGCAAAGTAATTTAAACAAACATACCTAATGATTATAATGTAATCATTAATTTTAAAAGGTTTACCTTGATTTATATGTACAAATTGTAAAGACGATAGGGTAGTAGATAGTAGATATTTTAAATATTATTTCACTACTATTGAATGCCTTATGGTAAATCGTCGTTCTGAAATCCAAAGCTTTAAGATGTAACCACAATTGATTTAATAAAGACAATATTATTATTATTAATAATATTGTCTTTATTAATATCAGTTCTGTATATAAACTGTCCATTGCTGGACTAGACACGATCTTCTCCTGAGTTTAAGGCCGGGCTGTGCGTGTTAGCAGACTACACGCACCTTTTAGAATATTATAGAGATATCCCAGTACAGACAGACAAGTAGGTTTCCTTAACAGGTTTTCCTTCGTCGTGAAAGCAATACTGAACTATTTATTGCACACATAGTTACTAAAAGTCAAAGAGGTGTTTCTTGAGAACGAAATGTTAAAATGCGATCAGCCTAACCATATCGAGACAGACTTTGTATCTGGACTCTCTGGACTGGAATTATATTAATTCAAAATTATCTTCATCGCAGATAATTCGGTTCGGATCGAACTGGAAGAAGCTTTGCTGTACATATCACTTCGTCCGTTTAAATCCACACTTGGACGCGTAGTGCCTCTTGACATCAGCCTACTCTTCACATTCATTAATATTGTTATTACGTATGCTATTGTTGTTATGCAGTTTACTCATTTCGGTGTATAATTTAATAAAGTTGTCATTAATATCTGATATCTTTTGTTTTATTTACTTAGAATGTTTTTTCGGCTAATTTTTAGGATCGTGAGATGTGGATAAACTATATTAAGATCTTACGTTATTAGAGGCAAGCCTATTGCCGCCTACCGGGCATAGTCCGAAATTATATAGTGCTACTGAAAATGGACAATGCTAGTTCATCAAGCATCGATTGCCATACTTTACAAGTTTTAGAACTGAGAAGTAAGAGCAAACCTTTGCCACTGTTTTAATTAGTGATATTAGTTTCAATTAAATGAGGTATTTTGTTATAATCACCTAACTGAACCTGAATCAGATTTAGGTTCGTTATTAAGTCGCAATTACCTATTAAAATTCAAATATTCCCCTCTCTAACCGGCCGACAAAGGCAAGCCAAAGTTAAGAGTCTTACGGGCGCTCTTGAAGTTCCACCCCAGCCAACCAGTAACGGCAAGCCGGGGACGAGGCCCTAATCGACTCTCTGAGGCATTCAGGTCCATAGGGGCACCACTCACATTCAGCTCGCCACAAGCTGCCCTGCGGTTTTATTCTATTTTTATTCATATATCTTATATAGGTAATTAACGTGTCCAAGAATTGTATGCAAATTTTTATGGATATAAAGATTTTTGACTTTGACTTATTCTAAATGCGCCTGTGAGTTTGTTTGTTTGTTACACTTACACGTCCTAACTCGACCGATCATCATTAAATTGCGCATACACGATGTCAGGGGATACCGAGAAGGATATAGGGAAACTTTCATCCGCAAAAAACAATTTGGGGCGGTCTTTGGGGACTACCGATAGAAGTAAAACCTTTAATCCTTGATCATAAACACTTCTTTATAAACCAAAAATAATTCAAAAATGGAAGGCGTTCGGTGACGATGACGCGAGTTCCATGATTTTTGTTCACCCAAGAAGTGCTCAACGCGCCTAAAGAAGTTTTCACTTCAAAAATTATTATCGCGAAGGACTTTACAAGTATTTAAAGAATGACCAGAAGGACAGCTAGATTCAGAATAACCATTTATTAATTACACAATTTTTTTCTCGTGTATGATTCAGAAACAAATTACTCGACGCAGTGGTAATTGCAAGGCAACCGCTTAAATTACTACGCTATGTGGTGATCAGATTAATTTGTATATCATATTACTTCTTCTCCCTAGCCTTTTATTATTCCCAAGTCACTTGAGGTCGGCTTTCTAGTCTAACCGGATTTGACTGGATTTCAGTTTTTACACGGAGCGACTGCCATCTGACCTCCGCAGCCCGAAGGCTAACGATACCCTAAGGCTAGACCAGTATCAGGATATTACAGGGCACTGACTTCCCAATAACGACTGCCATAGATGTTCATGGCAGCCGGGATCGACGGCTTAACGTGCTCTTCGAGGCACGGAACAGGCGATAATTGTCAATCAATACGCACATAGTTTCGAAGTCATATAACTTCCGAAAGTCAGAAGTGCGCGACGTGTGTTAGAACCCGAGACTCTCTGCATTGCAGTCTGTTGGTCTCTCCACTGAGCTGTCGCTGCTAAACATATAACAATTTCTAAAATTAACCAACATCATACATAAACACAACTGTAGAGTCTAATAAAGTGTGGTGTCTAAATGACTTTAGCTTAAGTTCGCAGCTAACGATATCACACAAGTTCTGTCTCAATTCACTCCGGTACGGCGGCAATTTGCACAAATTGCGAACAGCTAGGTTTCGTTATCGACACTGAGACTCAGACCTGGTAATGCTTGGCTCGGAACTAATGCTGATATGGTAATTGCTTGAGTGTTAAGACGCAAGGAATGAATATGCAGATGTGTTTGTCAATTCTGTTAAGAAGATGAGTTAAGATGTTGATGTGTAAGGCTAATTATATCCATTTGGTTTGTAAATTTGGTTTTACGTTACATGTATTTTGTCCTGCGAAATTAAAATAATAGTTTGGATATTTTGGAAGAAATAGAAAGGGGTAAGGCTCAGGTTTATCACACTTATATATTGCTCATAACCAGCAACTTTAGGTTCTATGGATTGCTGGGGATAGATCTTTTCTTAGGGTAAGTACGGTTAAGCCAGTTAGCGTGGTAGACTGTCCACCACGCTAATCTAATGCGGGTTGACAAAGTTCACATAATTATCTTCGAAAACATTATACAGAACTCTCAAACATGCGGGTTTTCTATATATAATCCCAAGATACATATTTCATTGTAATTATAATATCTTCGAAAAATGAGCTCAGAATTTCTATTACTTTCAAGTAAAAACTTGATAACATATCTGGTGTGTTAAATTTAATTGTGATTCTGTTTTAGTATTTTTTACATCTTTCGTTATGTATAAATTTTGTCATGTCTGAATAACGAATTCGCACTGCTCGGCACACCAATAAAGTAATCACTTTCACAACTATGCCTATCCGTGCAATCGTTATGTTATAAATGTTGATATTAATCAGCCGGATCTTCATTAGCTCACGTTTAATTAGTATATGTATATATTTACATCATAACATGTATTATTCTGCGGTGCAAACAAAATGGGGTCAATCATAATATTGCCTTACGTTTACGGTATCGGTACATATTGAAGTTAAACTACTTTAGAGAGACGCTCATAGCCAGTTGCACTCACTGATCGGTAAACGGTTAGCGAGGTTAAGCAACGTTGGGTGCGGTCAGTCTATAGATGGGTGACCGCTTAGTGGTATTTCATCTGAGCGTCTCCGTGCTACGGAGGGCACGTGAAAATGTCGGTCTTTTCGAACCTATAACGATCCGCCCTGGCTTCGCACGGGTAGTACAAAACCTTAACAAATTATAAACCTATACCTTCCTCATGAATCACTCTGTCTATTGATAAAAACCGCATGAAAATCCGTTCAGTTTAGTTTTGGGTTTATCGCAAACAGACAGACAGACGCGGCGAGAGACTTTGTTGTATAATTTAGACTGTTATATTATATATTATTCAGGTTTCGAACCTACTACATACTCCAGCTCTCACTAAGGTGTAACTCATCCTGTACTCATTATAATGACAAACCAATGTACCTATATACCTTTTTGAGAGAAAATAAACAATATTATTATTATTATTATTCTCTTTATTACTTTTTCTTTCTAATGATTACTAACGATATAATGAATTTAATTTATGCACAAATCACACAAGTTAAATGCATGACAAAAACTGTAGCACATGCACACTAGCACTCTCACACACACACACAACCTCACATACACACACACCAATTTCATTTCTAATTGAAAATATGCATAGGTAGTTTTTAAGTACATGTCTTAATAAACTAAAATCACCACTAAGACTTGTCCAGGAGGTGGGAGCCTGGTGATCTGTAACACAGGTTTTTATCTACTATAGACACCAGCCTCTCACAAAGGAATGAGATTTTTTTCAACATGTATTGTATTAGATAATAAGTACTTACCTTTGTGAAAGAGGAAATAAATATCTTTTATTATTTATTTATTTATTATTACATTTTTAAATATAAATATAAAAACTATACATATTTAAAAATATAAAAACTGAAATGACCCACCGACATCGGGAACAGGGTCCAAGCTGCTGGTGGTTAGGGCCCCAAAGAGAGGAATCTCCTCACAATACTATAACTAATACTATATACTCTCTCTTATTATTATTATTACTAGCGGTTGCCTAGTGCTCGAAATTCGACCAAAGTTTTGCCTGTAAGATATTGCTGATATATGTCATTATATATTGGTATATGTAACCATAGTTACGCGCTTCGACTGCGTGTGTCAAATAAATGGTTGTGTGCGTGTAGTGTTTTTTCATTAATTTAATGTATTTCTAATGCATTTTTATGTAAATATTAGGATTCGCCCCTCCTTTTCCATATAAACTTTAACTGTGCCAAACTTCATACTCCTCCGTCGGCGCAATTTTCGTAAAAAGGGGTACAAAGTTTTTGCTTCACGTATAAATATATAGATTATAGTGTGAAGTTATATTTTTTCTAATTTCTAAACTCGCTATACTCGAAGTTTCGCTATAAGTCTATGGCTTACAGCACAAGGTTTTGTACGAACAAACATTATGCTAATCTGTTGACATCGACAATCTGTTGATGATTCGATCTGACACGCTTGGGTGGCTTGTTAATAGCTATTCATTACATATATCGCTGTAATAGTATCATATTTAGGTAATACTCGTGGTTTAGTTAGTTCGAATTTTGTTAATAATCGCACTTACCTACCAGGTAGTAATAAGTAGTGCGATACCTCAGTGGGGAGACCAACAGATTGCAATACAGAGGGTCTCGGGGTCGAACCCACGTCGCGCACCTCTGAATTTCGGAAGTTATACGTTTCGAAATGATGTGCGTATTGATTGACAATTATCGCCTGCTCTGTGCCTCAGAGAGCACGTTAAGTCATCGGTCCCGGCTGCCATGAACTTTTATGGCAGGTCGTTATTGGGAATTCAGTGCCCTCTAATATCCTGACACTGGTCTAGCCTTAGGGTGTCGTTAGCTTTCGGGTTGCGGAGGTCAGGTGGCAGCCGCTCCGTGTAAAAACTGATATCATCAAATCTGGTTAGATTAGAAAGCCGAAAGTGACTTGGGAATAATAAAGGCTAGGGAGAAGAAGACTTCTACCAGGTAAGTAAGGTTATTGATAAAAATCTAACTTTTTGAATGTATTCGAATATTATTGAAAGTAATTCGTATGAATTAATTTTCGATTGATTTTATGAAGTAACAATACGTAATTGTTAACTCGAATTTTGATGCAAGAAGCTAAAAAGCAGCGATAGCCTAGTGCGAGACTGTTGCACTGCCACGCACAGGTCTCGAGTTCGATTCCAAGGTGCGTGATAGATTATTTCAATCTTTTTCATTAATTGGACACAAAGAACAACATCCCTATAATAATTATAACCTTGTTTACATGTGAAACACAACATTACAACAGTTTCTTATCAAAAACTTATAAAATATGTTTATAACCTAAGTTTAAACTGTGTTCTTTCATTGTTGTTTTCTATAACATTATATTTAACGGTTTAACGTGACTTGTTTACTAATTATGCCATTGTAAGACCAAGTATGTAATTGAACTTATTAATTTCAAAATATTTACTCTATTTTTATAATAGTTTTATGTTAAAATACAAGTATTAACAAGTCTGTATTAAAATCGTACGATGTGACGTCACTTGTTTACAACCAACTATAAAAGCCGTCGCTCCGCCGTACTCGGCACATTCGCTCCGGAGCAGTCACATCGAACGGACCTAAGTTAACTAACCTTACCTTGCTGATTAACTTTTATGTATTTTTAGTAAATAATAAATAATTTCTAATATATGTATTTCTGTTATGTGATTTATGTTATGTGATTTATGTGTATACTTCAACTAATGTATGGTACAATACAAGTATATAATATTCCTGTCTATAAAATAAATTGCTAGAATAAACTGATTACTAAAAATTTGTGTATTTCCTTTACAAATAAATATATATATATATTAGCTAATTCAGTTACCTGAAATTTTAAATAAATAAATACTTTGCCCCTTTGTACGACTATTATTTTTAGCTCTTCCCAATATAATAATCTTTCACGCGCATCTCTGACTTTTTGAAGTTATATGCGTATTAAATAGTTAATTATTATTTAACGCTTTAACGGTGAAGGAAAACATCGTGATGAAACCTGTATGTCTGAAAGTTCTCCATAATGTTCTCGAAGATATGTGAAGTTTGCCAACACGCACTAGGCCAGCGTGGTGGACTATGGACTAACCCTTCTCACACTTCGAAGAGGCCCGTGCCCAGCAGTGGGACAGTTTAATATAGGGCTGATATTATTATATTAATTATAAGCTAAAAATAAGATCGTAAATTTATTAAAAATTTAAATTGTAATCAGCATCAATGCACTATTTGAATTGTCAATTGTGTATCGAAAGCTTTTACTAAAACGTGGCCTTCGTTTTTCAGATAGGACATCTATGTATATTTGTTATTATAAGTAATATAGATTTCTATCTATTTTATAAATTGATTCTTTGTTTTCGTTTAAAGCGGTATAGTTCTAATTAATCACAGTAGAGCAATTTGCTCGCTGTAGTACCAGCTCAAATGAGCAATTTGAATTCAAAGTTTCAAGGCTTAACATTTACTGTAAGCAGTCACAAGGGTATTCCATGTATGTGTATCGTTTACGTATTTCGCCAACTATGATGTAAGGTCCCACGTTATAGAGGGAAATCTTTTAGTAGCGAGATAAACAGAGAAATTATATTTTTTTTAGGATATCAAGATGCTCATGGTCAGTTCTCTAGGCTGCATAGAAGGTATAAGCATGTATTAGAAGTATTAGCTGCGTCAAGACTAACAATGAGCAAAATATCGATAAAAAACTATATATGAAACAAATCGATTTATTCGAATCGAATGTATTTATTTGTCATATAAAATATGCAAAATACGGTCATTTTGTATATGTACCATTAGCACAATGAAACGATGAACTTCGATATATAAATAAATCGTGCCATCCAAAATAAAAATAAAAACATACGAAATTATTTATTTAGTTTCACAGTAAATTTCCTTAAAGTTAGTTTGTGGAGTCTCCTTTTAAAAATGCCTGTGTTAGGAGGCTCCGTTCTTCCATACCAAATTGAAAATAGAATTTTTCACCCACAAATTAAGTTTTGAATATAATTCGAATTATTATCAGTGACAGCGAAATGATCTAAATTCGATTGCAGGATAATACAAGTTTCAAATAATCTTTTTTCGTAGCAATTGCACATCGCTAGCTACTTACGTAAACTAGTAGACAGTCGGTTATCTTTCTAAGCAAAAGTGCCCAGAACAGAGGCATGCTGTAAGCTTGATGACGTAATTAGCGCTGGACGAGTTCACGTCCAGTATAATGGACGCACGTCCTCGGGAGATGAGGTTGTATTACCATATCGCGGATAAAGTTTTATTGTGCAGGACTGAGTTGAATGTTAATAGAGTTACCTTATGATCCTTCTATACTAATATTACAAAGATGTGAAGTTTGCATGTAGGAGGTAATCACCGACACCAGTCGTCCGAAAGGGTATTCTTTGTCCGTTGTTGAATGTTTGTAAAGTCCATCGCGACATAAGATTTATTCCTAGTGTCGTAACGTATCTTTCTTCTTATTCTAGTAAATTAGAATAGAAGAAAGTAGGAGCTTTAATTTCATATTCTTTCACTATGTGAAAAGTACATAATTGGAGATTGACATAGGCAATTTTAGAAACAGAAAGCGAAATTATGTGTTAAAACTTATGGAGTCTTACTTCGTTAAGCTTGGCTTATTTTATTAACCTCCGAGTCTTCTTCGAAGAGGTTAATGAAAACACTATGTGGGTCTGTCTGTTATTGACCGGCATAAGTCCGGAACCACTGGACCGATTGACTTGTAACTTGGTGTGCACACACCTTGGGGTTATACCTCGGTTGAGTTTGAATATGGACCCTGTAGGTCAAAAGACCTCCGAGATATAGGGGTCATTTCTTTTCATTACTTTTACATTTAAGACGAAGAGGTTGAATCCTGGGTTTTGACACCCATCTCGTTGAGTTTCTGTTCACAGCAGTAGCAGTTCTGTTCCTAGTAGTACAGTTTATACCGTACCTATTGCCGCTTATCTACTGCTGTTAAGCGTTCTGGGAAATATGCCCATAATGGTAAGCAGAGTTGTATACCTACATTTCTTTAGCCATGTTTAAGCTCCTATGTAACCAGGGGACATAGGTGTTATATGTCTTTACTTGCCAATCTGGTCATACACTGTTGTGAGTCAAAAATCTAATATATAGCTGCCGAAATCTAGATAAGGCTCTTCTCTGCCAAGCCGTGATACGTATGATGATGTGCATTTTAAACTCTACCTGAATCGAATTAATAATTACAATAATACAAAGTATGCCATTATAGTATAACTAGCTTTTACCCGCGGCTTCGCTCGCGTAAATTTAGAATATGAAAATCAATTCGGGTTGTACCTACTCTGCTTGTAATAATATAATTCAATCATGATTCGAAAGAAACGTGGCGCCATCTATTATTATAAGAACGTTTTTGATGTTTACCTCGGGAACAGACATTTTTTTCGGGATGAATGGTAGCCTATGTCCATTTCTGTACACCTGACAACGTATATGCAAAATTTCAGGATGATCGGTTCAGTGGTTTAAGCGTGAAAAGGTAACAAACAAACTCATTTTCGCTTTTATAATATTAGTTAGGATTAGGATTAGGATGACTCTTGTTTATTAATTTCTGACACACTCCACAGTAAAAGCAAATTTGAATATTATCAATGCAACGTAGCGGTTGTAGCATTTCGTAGCTAAGAGCTACAATTTGCTACGTGATATCTACGAAAAAGAAAATAAGTTACAAATTATTTATTTATCCCTTTCAAAGTCTTTAGAAAACTCGTTTCTCATGCTAGCCAGTCCTTTTTATTAAATAATATATAAATATCATATCTCTGTAGAAATAGACAGCATTAACTATGTTTTGGGAGCCGCGTGATAAGAGGCAATCTTTGTGCCTTCATAATTTACATATTTAGTGCTGCTACTAAAATTTCTTAACAGAAGAAGCCTACGACATTTTTGTGGCTCAGAAATTGAAACTGAGGCCTTACATACGGTCGCAAACATACATATATCACATAGCATAGGCAGTCGTGATATTAAAACGCTTTATTTGAAATAGTTCTAAGACCCGCACAAGTTTTCCCCTAGAACTCTACTTAATATAGCCTTACCCTCCTAAAGGGTTGGTTTCAAGGGATTTTTTCCATAAAGCATGGCGATGAATAATTGGTGCGAGCTCCCCCGGTTCAATGCACCTGTTCTGCCCACCCTCCGTTTGTAGGGGCGCTTAAACTATGTCAGTGTGTTAGTGACATCTCATCCTTGTGTCATCATCACACTTTGTCTAGAAGGTAGACTTTTTCTGATGTCAAGCTATTTATGGAAATATTTACATCGATTCAGAGTTAAGCCACTCACAGCAGTCCATAACATAATGAACTCTACTTCTCCCTATTATTCCCAAGTCACTTGGGGTCGGCTTTCTAGTTTAACTGGATTTGACTGGATATCAATTTTTACACGGAGCGATTGCCATCTGACCTACACAACCCGAAAGTTAACGATACCCTACGGCTAGACCAGAGTCAGGATATTAGAGGGCACTGACTTCCCAATGATGTTCATGGCAGTCGGTACCGACAGCTTAACGTGCTCTCTGAGGCACGGAGCAGGCGATAATTGTCAATCAATACGCACATAATTTCGAAAAGTCATATAACTTCCGAAAGTCAGAGGTGCGCGACGTGCGTTCGAACCCGAGACCCTCGGCATTGTAGTCTGTTGGCCTCCCCACTGAGCTATCGCTATTAACAACATAATGAACTACTTCAGTTAATTATTAGTTTGAGTGATCAGTGGAATAGAGCTAATTATTTAGTGACGGTATGAATGAGCACGCTCGCCCTCTGTAACGGAGGACTCAAATATTGCTGTCGAAATCTAGATATGCTTCTTTTCTGCCTAGCCATTTGGCTGGTTTGATGCATTTAAATTAAAACCAAGGTAAAGTTTACATTTCCCGAAAGCTTTCAAATCTATGATGATTTAATTACGTTTTAGATTCTACTGTTCATAATCAACCTTGTATACGAGCTGACATTATATATGTATATACAAAACTAGCGTATGTTTATTCACAAAGAGGTAAGCATAGTTGTAACTCAGGTATAATTTGCCTAGTATACATACTTTAAGAACAATGTCATCTGGGCAAAGTTTAAGACTCCAAGCTGTTACAGAAAAGTTCCTTCCAATTTCTTCTTGACTGTCCGTAGAATCTAATCCGACACTGCATGATCATTATCAAACTAATGCTACAATCTTATCTTATCTGATGTCGGGGCCAGTCAGTGCAGACCGGCGACACTTCGACCCAGTGGGATCTTTTGTGTCGCCACTCTCCCAATAACGACTGCCATAGATGTTCATGGCAGCCGGAATCAACGACTTAACGTGCTCTCCGAGGCACGGAGCAGGCAAATTGTCAACCAATACGCACATAATTTCGAAAAGTCATATAACTTCCGAAAGTCAGAGGTGCGCGACGTGGGTTCGAACCTGAGACCCTCTGCATTGCAATCTGTTGGTCTCCACACCGAGCTATCGCAGGTCTTAATGCTACAATACTAACGGGACGCACTTTTAAAAATGACTTTGTATTTATCGATTTTATTAGGGTAATAGATTTTGCCCGCGGCTTTTCCCGTTTAAATGTAGGGTAGGTTAGATTAGTAAAAGTACTTTTTTTGTATGAAAGGTCCCTATGTCCTTTTCTGTTCCCCTAACAACGTTTATGCGAAATTGCATGATTATCGGTCGAATAGTTAAGGCGGGGAAGTGTAACAAGCAAACAAACACACATTCACATTTATAATATTAGTGTAGTTATATTTGGGTATGGATTTTCACAAGAGTTTTGTACCTAAAATGTTTTGAAATTAGATAGGATGAATAAAACACGACACAATCTCCATATTTGCCGGTAGCGTATACAACCAACGTATATTTTTTTCATTTTGTTTACATTACTCTTGAAAAACAAAGGGAAATTCATGGACATGGCCAGGAAACGACCTGCAGGCAGGATAATTAGAATATCTGTGTGTTGTGTTTGTAAAAAAATGTGAGCAGCCTTTCGCATCGTTAGGCCAAGTCCGTGTTCACTTTCCTGGTTTTATTTGGATAGGTTTAGGTTACGATACCAAAAGAAAAGAGGCAGGTACCATGAGAAGCTTTGTGGAAGGTTTACGTTTCGAACGTAAAGGATTTGACGGTAATATAAGATTTTTTGTGTAATTGCATGTGCATTAAACTTTACGGTTTATTCTATTAAGCTATTTTTAAAGGTTAAAATTGTATATGGCCGAGATCGTGCGAAACTGGGCGGGATATTATTCCTACAGAATACTCAATAAAAAACCTGTTAGGATATACCTGAACTATTTATTCAAGTAAACGACAGAACTAATTATCGCTACTCAAAATTGGTCTACATAAACAAATAATACACGTCGAGGTGGTTCAAGCTCGAGAATCTTGACACCGACTGTTCCATCTAGATACACCAATCGGTATTACATCGACACTATGAACTTACATACTTGAACATACCGCCCACCAAGGATATTATCAAAGAATGTGTCCTTAAATAAACCTAAATGACTCATACACCATGCAGTTAATATCATTGATGAGGGTTGAACATTACAACAAAGAACTTATGCAATAAACTAAACATAATTGTGTTCTCAGATTTCAGAATTTTTACAAACAATTGCTGCTGATGTACTTACAACAGTACAATAACAGTTGTATAAAATATAAAAAAATCAAAAATAAAAAGAGATCTATTATAAAACTGTAAATAACACAGTAAAACATATGAACTAAATAACCATTGTATAAACTGACTTTTATTTTTCTCAAAAGATTCGTTATCAATAATATTCACTCTTTTTATTCTTGTTATTATTATATTTTACTAGTTTCTGCGATTTCATACGTGTTTATCTCGTAGGAACAAATATATAATAATAAGTTATCTATGTCTTATTCTGGGATAAAACCTATCTCGTTGCCAATACCGATTTAGTGGTTTAGCCGTGAAAGTATCTCAGACTACCATTATATTCCTTATGAATATGTCGGTTAATAAAACAAACAGCTTCATAATCGCAATGCATTCGTGCAATCAAACTGCTTCAAACTTTAAATAAACATTGTAAAAATCATAAATATAATATATAAAGGAATCTATTTGTAAAATTTAAATCACTTTTAGGCTTTGGAATAATTTAGAATTATGTAATGTATTGAAAACTGATGATAGTACAATAAAAGCATCATGCTTATCGTTACAAATGATGTTAAAAGCATGGTTGGATACGCTATTTATATGCAGTAAAATCCTAATCCTAATCCTAACTAATATCATAAAAGCGAAAATGAGTTTGTTTGTTTGTTTGTTACCTTTTCACGCCTAAACCCCTGAACCGATCATTCTGAAATTTTGCATATACGTTGTCAGGTGTACAGAAACGGACATAGGCTACTTTTCATCTCGAAAAAAATTACTGTTCTCAAGGAAAACAACAATAACTTTCTTATGATAATAGATGGCGCCACGTGTCTTTCGAATGATGATTAAATTATATTATTACACAAGCAGAGTACGACCCGAATTGATTGTTTAATTCTAAATTAATGCGAGCGAAGCCGCGGGCAAAAGCTAGTTATAAATAAATGTCTGGTATCGGTAGTTGCTACATTTTACGTAATACAAAACTATTGTACAGCTCCACAAAGAGCATAAATGTGGAGTCTCAAACAATATCTCATACAATTACGTGCTTCCGAGCAGCGCTAATTATTCTCTCAACTTGTCTGAACTTCCATTTCATAAGATGCCACATTTTTGTTCCATTCGCCCGTTGTTGCCAGATAAATACCTTTTTGTGTGGACTGAATGGATAATGCGAAGCCTTTTTGTAATGTTTATGGCTTAATCTTTTGTTTGGAACGAATTTTTAATGCATAGTATGACTTTTTTATATCGTAACTAATATGATAAATGCGAATATGAGTGTTTGTATATTTGTTTGTTTGTTACGCGCTAATTATTCGACCGATCATTATCAAATTTCGCATTTACTTTGTCACGGGCACAACCAAGAATACCTTTCATCCAAAACAAGAAGAATAGGCAATTATTGACATAACCCATATTTACGCTGGCGGAGACACGGGCAAAATATAGTTTAAATATACATATTAAAATTGTCGTTAATTTTTCTGAATCTGTTTAGAGTTTAGTCTGTGTTCTAAATTTGTTTATTATAAAATGGACATCCAAATATCGTTCGAGAAAGTTATAAAGCAAAAGTGTATGGGGAAACCTTGAAGATCAGTTAGCTTACTCGGTTAAGTTGACTGATCTTCAAGGTTTCCATGAAGGTGTTTGCATGAAGAATGTCAACGTCAAGTTTATAGCAAGTGATAGTCAAGAACTCTTTCAACTTCTTGACTGACGACGTAAAAAAATGTGGCTTGATTAATCCATAATTAAAAGTAGTACAACCTCGCTGATTTTAGCATGAATGGGCCGGTTCGACCGGGGAATGTCTACCCTCTGACAGAATATCGACGTGAAATAGCATTTTTCTTATTGTTGTGTTTCTTTCGGCGAGTGAGAGTGCCGGAGGCCCAATCACCCTCTTTCCCCCTTCCCGCTCCTTCTCCTTCCCACTTCCTTTGCTAAAGGGTCGCTAACGCACAAGTGATGCCTCTGGTGTTGCAGGCGTCCATAGGCTACGGTGACCACTGACCATCAGGTGGTATGCTTGTTTGCCATCTTAGAGGTACAAAAAAAAAGAGTCCATATTGTCCATATTACTAACAAGTAATGCATCAAAGTTTTATTTATGAAAGCAAAGAATACAATATTATAATATTTTTTTTGGAACGAAGTTCCTTATTATGTTTATCCAGTAAAATACATACTTAATTTTGTTCCATACTCTCGGAGCCAGATTTTCCACCAGGTCTACATTGTATGCGCCAATAAAAATGAATCCCGTAAACTCGTTAAAAGCTAGTGTGCGTAGCACTGGACAATGTTGCCCAGATGACTATTGGACGCATATTTACAGTGCCATCACCACATGCCCGCTAATGGATTTTAAGCATTGTTTTCGTTTGCATTGAAACAAATGGCCGCTATGTTTGCCTGCGCCTATAGTTCGTCGATGGGTTTTTCGCGGAGTGCTTAATTTGGTACGTTTTTGTTCCCTCGTAGTGCATGCACTTGCATTCCGAATGGTATAAACATAAACTAGTTTTAGTATTATTATATATGAATCACACAAGCGAGTTATTAAGCTGATACGTGTGTCTAGTGACCTGGGGATGTTGTCGAGTTTATTTGCCATAACATAGCAAACTCAACATGGACAAAGTGTGTACTCCACTCTTTGTCCATGTTGAATTTGCCATGTGTTTAAAATTCCAGATACAGTTCATTAAGTTTACACCCCTCTTTGTCCATACGGTTAGGCAGATCCTGTGCCTAGCGTAGCTTTAACGGATGACCTCGATCGAACAATGTCCTTTTCAGGCGTTTTATAAATAGGCTTTTTTCGCACTGAATAAACATTCAGGCTGATGGTATTATTTGTATTACAGTAAAACCTCAATTTATTTTTGTTTTTTTTTGTACGACCAGTAACAATTATTATAATACATTTATTATGATACTATAAAAGTAAAGAATAACAATGTAGGATTAAAAATATTACATTTGGTGGTAGCTTTACCGACGGATATGAATGGAAGTAAATGGTTAGCATAGCTATGGATACGATTACGTTGTATTTTTAACAAAAAAGTAGAAATCAGGAGAAATATGACTACCCAAAATATAACCTCTATAAGAAGTTTCGGAGACTATACACCCAAGAAAATTTGCTGCTTTGAGCATATTTTCTTGGATGTTATATAGGTAACGTAAAAGTTCTTCCGGAGTATTGTTACTCTAGGTTGTAAACTGTCGAAGAAATAAAGTTTCAGATGGGACACAACGAACCTGTTGTTTGTCACAACAAACTAAAGTAAACAAACAACTAACTAAAGTAAACAAACAACAAACTAAAGTAAACTTAACAGTACACTGAAAGAACCGCTTTCATAAGTTTTAAACGAATTTATATTTAAGCTGTCAAAATAATAAAGATAGGACACATCCTATCTTTATTATTTTGACAGCTTAAATATAAATTCGTTTAAAACTTATGAAAGCGGTTCCTTTAGTGTACTTACTCTTATAAACAGATGTGATATTTCTATCTACAAAGGCAGATACCACAGTCAATAACCTTCACCATAACTATAACACATAATAATTCAATTGAAAAACCCACTATGAGCGTTTACATCAAAATTCCATGAATAACTGAACATGTCAAAGGGCACTTGAATACTATCTTCAATCTTCAAATCAGACCCTTTCCCTTTGCATGTATGTCAAGAGATGCCTAGCAATAGTGCTGACAGTTGAATCTATTATTTATTTAATTTCGAATCTTTTGCAGAAGTAATAGAGTTGGTTTTTGATCGAAGTGTAGTCGCTTCGATGTATTTACGTTTAGATTTATGAGAAGTGTGTCTGACGGGTGAATACGACCGTGTAGGGAAAGGTAACGTTAAATGTTTTTTTTAGGGTAAATTATCATCATAGAATTGACCTTTTTTTTTGCAAAATAATATGATATGTAACAAGGATGTGGTCATATCATGCGGTGTCCTGAAAATAAGTTAACAGTGTACATCAAAGTAAGAGATTTCATTGAGTTCAGTGAAAACTTCTTTCATTTTCACTGGCTTGCATCATATGAAAAATAAAAATGATTATGTACTATTGAAAAGTGGTAATAAAATATGATATTAAATATATATTCTGTAAATTATTTTGCACTACTTACGTTAACCCACTCTTAACACAAGCTTAGCTGAAAAACTTAAAAAGAATATTCCTAGCAATTTGATCTCCAAATTACTTCAAAACATTATCTTACGTTTACGCGAATGTTATTCGATTACATTGAAATTAAACTACTTTATATTTAAAATCCGTATGAAGTAGTTTAATTTTAAAGATAAAAATAAAGATATATTTATGGCTCAACTGTGTACAAGGTCTTATTCGTAAAAAAAATTTTTTTTGAAAATGAAAGATTTGGCGCAGTCTTTGGGGACTGCCGATAGAAGTGAAAACTTTAATCCTTGATTATAAACACTTCTTTATAAACCAAAAAAAAGGGGCGGGTCGGATGCTAGTTCCTGATACTCTCTTAGAGGTCATTAAAGGAGTCAAAATTTCGTTATTTTTTGCGTAGGACGCACCATGTCTGAGATATTGTTAATATTCTAAAATGGAAAGCGTGGAAGCGTGACGATGACGCGAGTTCCATGATTTTTGTTCAGCCAGGAAGTGCTCAACGCGCCTAAAGAAGTTTTCACTTCAATAAAACCACAACTACTATAATAATGAGACACATTATTTGTTATCGAAGAACTCCTTTAAATTATAAAAGACATTATCACATAGCCATTTTTGTTTTGTCTGTCTGTCTTTGTTTTAAACTAAATATTCCAATAATTACTTATACCTTCATTACTAGCTATCGTTTTATAATCAGTTATTAATCCTAAAATGATTAATACGACGAGGAAGGATACAGAAATCCATCCATAATTTGATGACGGAATCGTCAAATTGTACAGAGTAATAAAAGTGGAAAGCAATCTGTGAACGTTTAACATAGAGACGAGCGTGTAAATCACAAAGGTGCGGTGTAAATGGTGTTACACTTGTTTGTACCTACAATAGCTGTGACAAACTGCACCGCAGCCGGGGGGAGGGGTGTCGGAACATGTAGTGTTGAGCTTTTATTTATTTATTTATGAAGGTCCAACAGCTTACTAAAATTATAACAAGTGCTGTTGGTTAAAATCTTTATAAAACATTTATTTACAATAATGCTTATTTTTGTTTATCAACTTCTATAACTGTACACACATGAAATGGAAGGCGCTGACACCTGTAATACAGTGAATTTTACTAGCACAGGTGCCATCGTTACAAACTAAATTGAGTTTCTCTGGACCGGTTATAAATATTATTGTATGTGTATTTTCAAACCTTTACGAAATAAAGTTATTATTATTATAGCTTATCCTAGTTTGACAAAATATTTGAATAAGTATTCGATAGCCAATTACAGGTCCTCACGTTTAACATTTCAATAGAAATTACACACAGTTTCCAAGAGAATAGTAATTACACGTGTACAATTACATACAATTATTATTATTTCAGTACTTGGGTATGTCTAGGTTAGATTTTAGTTTTGTTTGCAGTTTAGTTGTGTTTGTTTTGTAGACTGCGTATGAAGCAGTGGTACTGACTGTCTGCTGTGCACCAGGTGCCGGATTTAATACTTAGGTCAGGTATAGCGCTATGGGTTTTTGAAGTAAAAACTTCTTTAAGCGCGTTGAGCACTTCTTGAGTGATCAAAAATCATGGAACTCGCGTCATCGTCACCAAACGCTTTCCATTTTTGAATTATTATTGGTTTATAAAGAAGTGTTTATGATCTAGGATTAAAGTTTCCACTTCTATCGGCAGTCCCCAAAGACTGCTCCAATTTGTAAAGTGAAAAATTCTTTAGGCGCGTTTAGCACTTTTTGGGTGAACAAAAATTATGGAACTCGCGTCATCGTCACCGAACGCTTTCCATTTTTGAATTATTTTTGGTTTATAAAGAAGTGTTTATGATCTAGGATTAAAGTTTCCACTTCTATCGGCAGTCCCCAAAGACTGATCCAATTTTTAAAGTGAAAAATTCTTTAGGCGCGTTTAGCACTTTTTGGGTGAACAAAAATTATGGAACTCGCGTCATCGTCACCGAATGCTTTCCATTTTTGAACTATTTTTGGTTTATAAAGAAGTGTTCATGATTAAGGATTAAAAATTTCACTTCTATCGGCAGTCCCCAAAGACTGCCCCAATTTTTGAAGTGAAAATTCTTTAGGCGCATTGAGCACTTCTTGGGTGAACAAAAAACATGGATCTTGCGTCATCGACACCGAACGCTTACCATTTTTGAATTATTTTTGGTTTATAAAGAAGTGTTTATGAATAAGGATTAAAGTTTTTACTTCTATCGGCAGTCCCCAAAGACTGCCACAATCTTTTTTTAAATAATTTCTTATTTTATTATATATAGTTAGCAGCGCTCAGCCTAGACCTGTGTCCGGTTTGTTGATTGTCTGCATTTACGGAGGAGCTAAAATTTAGCTATAGAATTGTGATTGTAAATGTGTAATCTACTTATGTCTAGGAGTACAAAGAACCTAAACTTATTTGACACATACAGAGCGTCAGATAAATATGCACAAACAATATTAAATAGAAGATGTACTATACTAACAAAAATAGTATTTAGCCAAATCAATTTCTAACATTATGCTTCGTAGGTAACAAACCAAGTCTCGTTTGTCATGAAATCCTGAGACCTGGCAAGATATCCGATATTTCTATACTTATCTAAATTATTTAGTGAAATCAAATCTAAAATTGTGTTCTACAGAAATCAGCATGACGACGTCTTAATACTATATTATTATAGTATTAATATTAATAAATTATTACAAACATAATAAAATGCGCTAGACTCTCGCATTTAAAGATTGAGCTATGCGGTGCTACCTCATAACCTGTCCTTCACCACTGTATTCCCGTTACACCCAAAACGAGCATCAATCAAACTCGCAAATTGCTCCGCGCTGGCCGACAACCTCACCCCTTTACAACAACCCTTAATAACACACGTTGTATACCGGACTAAATTAAACTGCGATATGTTTTTAGTTTACTTAATAGTTCACTAGATGTTCCCGCGGTTTTACCCGCGTTTAACGTTACCCGAGACCCTCTGCATTGCAGTCTATTGGTCTCCCCACTGAGACCTTCGGGTTGTGGAGGTCAGGTGGCAGCCGCTCCGTGTAAAAACTGATATCCAGTCAAATCCGGTTAGAGTAGAAAGCCAACCACAAGTGACTTGGGATAAGATTGCATGCGTTACAAATATAGCTTTTACGTTTGTCACATTTCTCTTTCAAAAGCCATACTCACATGCTTTCAATTAAAGGCTCAATTATTTTCTCAAAAGGCTATCAACACGCAAAACGTGGTATCAAAGCGTTTGATATTCTGTTTAGCACACGCTCAATTACCTAGTTATCGCGATCAAGCGTCAGTGATCAAACCAGTACTTTCAATGTACCAAATGTGAGATCAAAGGGTGATAGCTTATTCATTCGGATACCGTTTTATACTCTTATAGAAATCTACTGGATGAGTTTAACTAGTAGAATCTATTTAATATGCGTGATATCATTGTTATCTATATTGTTATGTGTTAAGGTATCAATATTTTGTGTAGTTCCTATTATAAGACGTTGACCCCAAACTCCAAAACTAAATTAGCTAAAACGGACTAAAACGGTAAAAATATACTGAAATACAGGTGGTGTACACTTTCAGAACTGAACTTCGGATTTGCTGGTCATGTCCGAGTTTATACTAAAACAATCTACAGGGAAGCGCCATCAACGAAAATGCCGAGAAAATTTTATTTATTTGGCTTATAAAAATAGTAAACATAGAGAAGTAGTGTATATATAGTATAAAGCTAGAATATATATGTATATGTATGTAACTACTTGTGTCTCTTCCAGTCAGATTATTAGTCTGAGTGCTCACATGATTGAGTGTTTATTGAGTTAGGCTTCCCGTTATTTTATACTGATGGACGGTGGTACTGTGGCTTTTGAAATCTGCCGGGGCTTGACGGGGGTGAGCAGAAATAGAACAAAACGATCAGCTCTATGAAACAGTCAAAGGATAACTTGATGGTTATCATCACATGTGAACGGGGAGGATGGTATATTATGGAAGTTCAACTGTTTCCGTATTCCGTCGGTTTCAATTTGTAATTTGTTTAATTTTGGTCACAAAGTAAGTCTGATAAACGTTAAAGTTAGAACTTAGTACTAGATCAGGCTTACTGAAGTTACATATGTATAATTTAGTCGCTAGGTTCAAGCTAAGGGCCGTGCCTATAAGAAAATACATGCAAGAAATTCACGACCATTCTTTTTAAATCGGAATGAACTCTTTTTTAAGTGAAAACTTCTTTAGGCGCGTTGAGCACTTCTTGGGTGAACAAAAATCATGGAACTCGCGTCATCGTCACACTTCCACGCTTTATTATTATTTTTTAGAATATTAACAATATCTCAGAAATGGTGCGTCCTACGCAAAAAATAACGAAATTTTCACTCCCTAAACGACCCCCAAGAGAGTATCAGGAACTAGCATCCGAACGGCCCATTTTTTGTTTTTTAGGTTTTTAAAGAGGTGTTTATGATCAAGGATTAAGTTTTCACTTCTATCGGTAGTCCCCAAAGACTGCCCCAATTTTTGAAGTAAAAACTTCTTTAGGCGCGTTGAGCACTTCTTGGGTGAACAAAAATCGTGGAACTCACGTCATCGTAACGCTTCCACGCTTTATTATTTACAGCTTAAGTATTTTATTGTTTCCAATGTACATTAGTGTTGCATGAAGCGGCGCATATGTACACATTGTTACTAATGCAAGTTTACTTTATTTAGACTTAGTCACACATTTTATTTGACTGCTGGAACCAATTTGACGGCCTCGATGGCGTACAAATATATAACTGGCCCCCTCATAAGATAAGATAAGATAAGTATTAATAATGCAAAGTTCTTGACTTTTTGCTGCAGAGAATTTCTTGAAAGAAAAATCTAACAACACTTAGCCTGACCCAGGAATCGAACTCGGGATCCCATGCACTTATTTATTATCACTGCGCTTTCAAGATATAATAGTATCTATATAATACCTATGCAAGCGATCTTTAGCTCAGTATGTACGATGTAATTGGTCAAATCAGCGTTGTCGTGGTGAATTAAGGGATCAGACAATCTCGTTCGGTCGTCATCCTGGCGTGGATCGAATTATCTGTGGTTTGCACACTGAGCTGTACTTAGCCTAGTTGGTTTCGGTTTTGACTTTACGTTAAGTTAGATAGATGTCAGTATTCTGATGTTCTTACTTTTACGCAAATGTTACTTATATACTAATTTTGTCGCGGTTTATTGTTTAAACACTGCTTTTCTGTTACAAAAAATATAATAATATTCATAATATTCTATCACATACACACAACACCATCTAGCCTAAACTAAGCAGAGCTTGCACTATGGGAACTAGACAATGGATAAACATACATATATATTGTTTTTATTTTGTAAATACATACATATTATACATAGAAACACCCAGACCAAGACAAACATCCATGTTCATGCACACAAATGTTTGACTTGTGCGGGAATCGAACCCGCGACCGCACGCGTGGCCGTCAGGTACTCTAACCACTACGCCATTATATACGCCATTGAGGAGGCTGTGTTGCTACTGAATATTTTTGTTAGTTGAACTTCACTAACACGAGAAGTGCTCCTGTGTATCCTGAGAATTGAACCTCACTATCGGCAATAAACTAAAACAAGAACTTACAGGAAAACATGTTTGAATATAAGCCACGTTTTCCCACTTAAAACTGGCTCCCTGTCACACTAAAATAAAATACTTCCTTTTCACACATCAATCAGTTTCCCTCCGTGTCTATATGCATATCTACAGATAGATCTGCCACTCCGGATGATAAAACGTGATGATTTTCATACCCAGTGGCTCCCCCGCCATTATAATCTCAAAGTGTAGGGAACCAGGTATACATGGTACTATGTGAAGGTGACGATGATGATTCATACAGGCTTGAGTATTATTTTGTATATTGATGGTACTGATAGCGCGGACTTGGGAAACTATTATTGTTTTTTTTTATTTTGCTCGTCTAAATGACCACACTCCACCTGATGGTAAGCAGTCGTGTGGTCTAAGAGCAGTGGCCTCCACACCGCCCTCATAGCAGCCGAGGCGATGTTGAGGTCTCTACTTTGACGGCCTGAGAAGGTGCTTTTTCACGACCTGCTTAAAGGACCCAGGATTGAAGGAAGAAGGGAACACGTGCCTTCGCAGAGAGGAGCAAAACTTGTTGGTACCCGCTCTAAATTTAAATGATTTTTGGAATCTTTTGTTTGGAAGTTTTCTTGGTTTAGGTATATGAGCGTATTCACATAGACATATTCATATCTGTTTTATGTAATAGCTAATTGGATATTATGCTATTATGCTTTGAGTTCTTTTTTGCTTGTTTTGGTTACAGAAGCAGTGGTTTGCTTGTGACCACGGTAGTGCAATCTGGCCGAAAAGTCAAGCGTTTTAACAAGCTAAGTAAATACCGAGCGTGATTGCGATAATTCTTTCATTCCCTATTTTAAAAAGACAATGCCCGAACTTGGGTTAACGCTTTGTGACTCAAGGAAATTTCCTAATTTAAAATTTTCGGATACGATCAGATTCAGAATAACAATCTATATGGGGTTTGAAGCTACAAGAGAACATAATCTATACTAATATTATAAAGCTGAAGAGTTTGTTTGTTTGTTTGAACGCGCTAATCTCAGGAACTACTGGTTCGAATTGAAAAATTCGTTTAGTGTTGGATAGCCTATTTATCGAGGAAGGCTATAGACTATATAACATCACGCTACGACTTACGGGGGCGGCGCAGTAAGTATAAATGCGGATGAAACCGCGGGCACATCTAGTCTATTATATAAATCATGCAACGCAGAAATATAAAATAGAGAGTTTGTCCATATTTTATAACCCTGAAATACATTTTTAACATTTTAATTACGCTATATTAAGAATGTCCCAAAACGGATTGATTATGCTTAATGAATATTCAGCCTCCGTTGAACATGTATGCTCTGACAACTTACTATTTGTATTGCATATCCAAACAATTCGTCCCAACACTGTTTAAATACATGATTGGATCTCGAAGACCTGTCCACGTTACTCGTTTATTTTTCAGATCTGGTATCGATAAACGATCTAAGTTATGAGGGATGCCAGATGCGAAGAAATTCTCGAGAAATATTTCATCATATTTCAATCGAGTAAGTGAAATAGAAGATCTTGCAACAAAATTATATTAGGAAAAGAAATACGTTAACAAAAAAAGAAATATTACATACAAGACAGAAATACTAAAATGTATTGTATAGACACATTACCATTGTAAACAGTTGTCGACTGAATAGTGGCAACTCTTGCCTTGTCCTCAAAGTAGTTTTGTTCAATACATTCCTATTAGTTCATTGACGACCAAGAAGGGTTTATGCTTTTGTAAGAACTTCGGCTCAAAACTTTATTTAATTTGAGCTGAAGTATGATTTGTAATAATGACCAATCAAAATAATTAAAAAGAAAAGAACTTTATTAGAAGTCCCTGCCTGTCGAACTACAATCACAATTTAAGTAAGTTATCTGTGGAGCAAGTTAAAGAGTTTGTATATTTGGGTACTTTGTTTACAAGGGATGGTAAACATGAGGGAGATATTGAAAGGAGGACGATTGCTGGCAACAAAGTGAATGGCGCTCTACGCGCTTTTATGAACAGTCGAAATGTATTCGAAAAGGCACGTTTGGCTGTTCATAGAGGACTATTAGTGCCCACACTTATGTATGGAAGTGAAAGTTGGGTATGGCAAAAGAAGCATGAGAGCAGAATAAATGCTGTAGAAATGAGAGCGTTGAGAAGCATATGTGGTGTGACTCTGAAAGATAGAATAAGAAATAGTGTGATCAGAGAGAGATGCGGCATGAAAGTGGATATAGTTACAAGAATAGAAAAGGGTTAAGCTGGTTTGGACATGTAGAAAGAATGGACGAGGAAAGACTGACTAAGAAAGTTTATAAGGCTAGTGTGAATGGAACAGTCGCAAGAGGAAAACCTAGGCGAACGTTTCTCGATCAGATCGGAGGCGTTCTGGAAAAAGGCCAGGTTAAGAGCTCCTTGAACCGACGGGCGTGTATGAGGAATGTGATGAAAGTGAATGAAGCCAGAGAAGTGTGTCAGGATCGTAGCAAATGGAAATCCGTAGTCTCTGCCTACCCTTCTGGGAAATAGGCGTGAATCTATGTATGTATTTATGTATCTGTGGAGTCTTAAATACATAGATTTAGCACATCTATATATCCCAAAAGGTATAGATGAATGTGTAGTAAATTAATACTTCGCTAGCTTAGGTTTCGCGCAATATAGAGCAAACTATTGATGTTTAATAAGGTCAGCTACAGAAGTGCTGCTACTAAAATTATGCCTAACCAGCGAATCGAACCTACGCGCGAACTTGAACCACTGAATTTATAAGACAATCATTTAATCCCTATATTTACTTTCTTACTAATATTAGAAAGTGAAGATGTTTTGATATTCGTTGCTCAATCACGCGCCAACCATTGTATCTACGGGTTTGGTTGAGTTGCTACATGGAATCATCATGTCCTGGACTTTTTATCCCAGTATGGATTGACGCGGCATTCACACGGGCGCAGCTGCAGGTGAAAACTTGTATGATAAATACGAAATTATGTTTGTTATTATGTCCATCTTTCACGCAGTATGCAGTATGCAGTTGGCGGCTTCGATGGCGTAGTGGTTAGTGTAACCGACTGCCACGCCTGAGGTCACGGGTTCGATTCCCGCATAAGTGAAACATTTGTGTGCATGAACATTGATGTTTGTCTTGGTGTTCCTATATATAATATGTATGTATTTACAAAAAAAAAGTATATATATATGTATGTTTATCCATTGTCTAGTACCCATAGTACAAGTTCTGCTTAGTTTAGGCTAGATAGTGTTGTGTGTATGTGTTAGAATATTAGAATATTAATACATACATACGTGATTTTTTGCATATATAGCCGAAGAGTCATTTGTCATGAGTTCCTATGTGATAGATCTTATAAAGGAGCAAATCTACAAGTAAAAACTAGTATTCCTATATTACTAGTTTTCAAAATCATCACGGTACACCACAGCGTTAGTAGTCATGGTGAGCCCGAACCCCTGTTGGGGATACGACAAAGCGCGGTGAGTAATTACAGAAAAATGGGGGCATAACTAGGTCATTGCGGCTGTGTGCAGGATTATGGGGTATAGCATGTAAACGAACGGATACATATACTACAGATGTGTAGTATGGTGTTGCTTGCTGGTGCTATGGTATTGATCGTATCTGAATTAGGTAATTTGGCGCAATTAGTTCGGGCTAAGTTGAAGGTTGAAGAACAGTCGATTAGTGTAGTGCAGTCATTTAAATTCGAAGCTGTAGGTAAATATGTTTATATAAAAGTAATAATATAAATGTAATGGAACAATCGCAAGAGGAAAACCTAGGCGAACGTTTCTCGATCAGATCTCAGGTGTTCTGGACAAAGGCCAGGTTAAGAGCACCTTGAACCGACGGGCGTGTATGAGGAATGTGATGAAAGTGAATGAAGCCAGAGAAGTGTGTCAGGATCGTAGCAAATGGAAATCCGTAGTCTCTGCCTACCCCTCTGGGAAACAGGCGTGAATCTATGTATGTATTATAAATGTGATGCGAGTTTATTTGTTTATTACGATTTTAAGCCTTAACTACTCGACCAACCATCAAGAAATGTCGCACACACGTTGTTAGGGGTAAGGACACCCAAGTACCTGTCATCCAGAAAAAGTACTGTTCTCGAGGGGAAGACACTTATTGAAAATCTACATTAATTTAGCAGTTGATAAAGAACAATGTATAATGTCGCTAAACGCTGCTGGAAATACTAATAAGCTTGTGGCTTATGCCAAATTTATTAATTTGTAATTGTTCTTTCTTTAAGTCAAGTCTTTCTTCTACTTCTTAGCGTATCATTGGCAAACACTTTTAAATTATATATTTGCCGCCCAGAAAGCAGCTAAGCTAGTTGCGTTGTCAAAAGCAGGAAGTCTTTGATTGCCAGACAACATTAAAAACCTCGAGTTCGTGTTCTAGCTTTCATTATGAATGTAGACGGAAATTTTGACAGAAGAATAGAAATTGTTCAAATAAGCTATTAATTAGACAAATTTATATAGGTCTAAAGCTATTTCAAACATTACAAAGGGGATGTGACTAATAAGCTTTCTTCGGTGTCAAAAGTTTAACAAAATGCACAAGCTGTAGATTCATACGGTCGCATAATCGGCAGTGGTGTCCTAGTTCCTCAGAATGTACTGTCAATAAAAACTCATGGTTATTAATTGTTGTATGATATTGTACTCCTATTTGCTTAAGACTGCGCCGAGCGTAAGACGCGGTTGGACTGAATGACAGAGCTCGATATTCAAATCGGCGCGCGGCCGCCATAGTAAAATTGTATGGAGGATTTGAAGCTTTTTGATAAATATGTATCTTTATTGTCAACCAATAACTTAAATATTTGGGACGAAAATATTGTAATATAACGATTTATGTTTCGTTTAAGCTGTAAAATAGGATAGATTTCTACTGTTATAATCTAAAAAATCACTTAATACGAGCTTACGTTTATGCATTTTTCGTGCAAATTTACGTAATTTTGCAGGCGAATATATTAATTATTTAAAGTTTTTAACACGGAGTAATTGTAAACACATTAATTGTTATGGTAAATGTATATTTTGTAATCGTATTAAACAAAAATTTTATCAACTTAACTGTGACCGTTTGTTTTGGCACATTTCGCTAGGCGCAATCTTAAGAAGCAAAGTGCATTTTTGAAGATTAATCCTTTATTAAAAATGCGTATAAATATATGTGTTGATATCTGTGTAACAAACAATAATTTCCAATTATACTCATGACATCCATTGTATCAATAATGAAACCACACAGGCTAGAATGCTGTGTACATCGCACCCTCACTACACTACAGGACATCCTCTAATCAATAGTCAAATAACTCAACATTAGGCCGGCTGCAGACTGCAATTTCATCAAAACACCGCCACATGTACACACACCGTACAGACAAATCCTATTGCATGCCTTTCGCCACCCTGTCATTGCGATGCCGAATGACGTCATTGAGCCCTGAGATGGATTCGAGCCATAATTTCTGGACACACACGCACCCACTACGATAGACTCCAAATATTTGGTTATTTCTGATGTTTGCTGTACACTACCGTGTCATCCAGGTAAACGTGTTAAGGCTTCAGACAAAGTAAGCATTGGATGTGATACAAAGCGATGCGTATTAAGGGGTAGGGTTTGTAATTGGTAAATGACGTGAGCCATTTAGAGGCCTGATGGACAGACATTAGGCAGTCTACGCTGTTGTGGGCCGGACGCATTCCATTTGTCGAAGGGCTGACGGTAATTCTACAAATGCACAACGGGTTGGCGAATAAAAATGTGAAGTAATGTGTCACATGACAATGCCACGAGTTTTTTTAAGCGCCGTCGTTTTTGCGAAGCGCCCGCGTTAATTTTGCAATTTCGGCCGGCTTCCGCAAAATGACGTTTCATTATGGCTTCGTCAATATTGTTGACTTTACGCTATATAATATACGCTTCAACTATGTTTTGAGTTCAGAAATGATACATGGATGTCCATGTATAATTTCCGAGGTTATGACTTTTAAGATAAACAAAGGGAGGTTTAAGCAATTGTAGATGAGAATGACTTTTTATTATGACACTATAGTGTTTCCAGGCTTCATTCGAAATTAGCTTTTACTATGATTAGGATTTTTTGGATAATTATAATGCTATTGAAATCGATCATATCAATGAATAAGCTTATATCGTTATGCGTATGTCAACTTGATTGATAATAACATTTTCACGCTCTTGATATTATGCCTGTATCACGTGGCACTTGACATTAAATATTTAAAACACTCACACTTGAATCAAGTATGTATTCGTATCCCATGTTCGAAATCTCGAACACTCGACGCAGTGGCGATCACTGCTACATCCATTCATTCCAACTTACGTAGGACTGAAACAGAGTTGGCGAAAATGTTGTGTGACACATCTCTGCTAACCCCTTTTAAAGAGATACATACGTACATATACGCCTGTAAACTATTGCGTATGTATGTATTTCAAAATAGACTTTCGGTTCTATGCAAACGTGACGCGGTTGATAACTGATCTATAATGGATTTCTGAATTGACATACAATCGTATCAGAAAGCCATTTGCTGATATGATTTTAAGTACACCAGTTTTCCAAGGAACTAAGATTGCTATTAGTCTTTGGCATATCGAGGACAAGTGCTACAATCAATTGCCGACTTTCATGTGAAATATAAGCTCATACATTGCTTATGCAAAAGTATACTCGAAGTTCAATTGGTCCACCTATGCACTACGATTTATGTGTGTATACAGAATAGCTTGCTGCATATAAACATAAATAAATGTACCATAGTGACGCATATAGAATCACTACATATTATTATAACCAACATTAGAACGACTAATGTCTTGTCCAACCTTGGAGCCAACATTTATAACAAATGCTCAATACATTTTCTTACTACGTCGTTGAATAGTTTTCAGACAAAGGTAGTCCTTGAGATGTTGCAGCATGAATATCTGGATCTTATAGATCTCGACCTAGACCTTGGCATTCACATTGAACACGTGCAGCCTTGTCCTGATTTGGTAGTTTTGATTTGGGAAAGTATTAACGATTAAAAAGGTAATTTCATTTGTAAAAGGATACGATAGCTTGCGTGTAATGAATTCAATACAACTATCAATTGTTATAAGAAAATACATACATAGATGGACTTATATGTCCGCCCTTGATAGAGTAGACAGAGACCTACTACTTCAAGGGCGGACACATGAGTCTTTCACCCACATTTTAAGTTTTTAGGTCCTACGTGATAAATGCAAGCCGTACGATTGTAATATTGCCATTTAACGGACATAGTTTTAAACACCGTACTGTTACCTAGAAACATTAAAAGAAAATTTTAACGCGGGGTGCTGTGTTAGAACTCGATATAGCTGTTGCATTCACTACCGTTGCGCCACTGAGAAGATAGAGCAGCAAAAATAATTTTCGTAAGGGTATTATATTAAGGGGTTAGGCAAAGTGGTGCTTTTTCGGCCGAGCAGATTTTACAGTACATGCGTAGTATGAAATCTAGAAAAAAACTAATGTGTAACAAAATAATCTCGTGAGCAACACACATGAATATTTGGCCCATGCATGCACTGAATTTAGGAATTGACGGCATATTTGAACGGCATCAGTACATTCATTTATTAGATATCAGATATTCTGATGAATAGATTGATGCTGCTTTTTATTCTGATGTTTGACTAATATCTGTAGTAGTTTAAAGGCAAAAAAGACTGTCGTTGAACTTTAAAGCTTAAATTTATTATCACCCTTTCAACATCTTGGATGACAATTTCTGGATTAACTTGACAGTGATTCGATGGTATTGAGTCACATCTATTTATCATGGGTTTAATCGAATGTGATTATAACCGGAATATATTAAAGGACTGGGACGAATTTCAAACAATAGCACACGTATTAATACTATACTTAACTTTGTCACGTAATCGATTGTAACCTTAAGGGTTAAGTTAGGATAACGACAGGCCACGCTGTAGAGGCGTGGTGTCTTGAGGTTACTTTAAGCAGAGATGATTCAAAGATAGTACAACAATTAACACTTTTAATAACAATGAGTATATAAAATACACTTAAAGCAAGGTACGCAAATAAGACTCAGGGCGTGGTTCCTTTAGGAAGAACCACTTAACTTAGTAGTGCAGCGCAGCGGAAGGAAGGAGGACTCCACCAGGGCGCGATCCACTTATATAGGCCGCCGCCGCTCGGAGGGGGACTAGTGATGCCACCATCCCGCTCGCCGCGCACGCAGCCGTGCGCTGCGATCGATTACGTGACACGATTCGTGGCACACGACTGCGCGCATGACGAGCGAGGAGGTGCCATCTCTAGTCCTCCCCCGAGCGGCGGCAGCCTATATAAGTGGATCGCGCCCTGGTGTTGTCTCCTTCCGCTGCGCTAACTCAGTTAAATGGTCTTTGGAAGCTATCCAGACCACGTAGGGAGCCTTAACGAACCACGCCCTGTTTACTACTTGAATCTAGTCGTTGTTATAGTGTATAATTCGCATTGTTTTTATTGTACAAGTCTATATTTGTAATATAAACCATTTAATCTTGTGGAATGAATTTTTAATTGTCTCCACTTAGTTCATTCCTGGGTCAACCACGCCTCTAAAGCGGGATAGACAATCTGTAACGTTACAACTTGAACCTTAAACCTCCGTGGCACAGCGGTAGTGAATACGACTGCTGTGCATGAGGTCTCGGGTTCGAATCCCGGGTCGGGCCAACAAAAAGATATTGGATTTTTCTGTTTAGAAATCTCAATACGAACCCGGAGTTAGAAGTTGGCGGTGTTAGACACCCTCGTGCCTCGGAAAGCACGCAAAGCCGTTGGTCATGTGCCTGAATTCTCTCCGGTCGTGTCAGATTACCGTCTTTCTTTCTTTCTTTCTTTCCCATCGGATCATGAGGGTTAGGGAACAGAGAGTGCACTTGTGTTTGCGCACATACTTGTGCACTATAATATCTCCTGCGCTGATGGCCAGCCTCTGTTAAGATTGGCCGCCGTGGCCGAAATTCGGTCTGGAGTACATTATTAACTTAGATGCAGAAGCGGGACGAACCCTAAACACTTATCCTTGGCATTCGAGCAAGGTCGAACATAACAAAGAACTAAGACGCATACTCGTTGCAATATAATTTTATGTGAAATAGAACCCGCTGAGATAATTCTGGAATTATGCTGCGAAGTTTCCTAATAGAGCTATGCAAGTACGTCGTAGTCTTAGAATGTAAAGATAAAAATAATAAAATGTAACCCAAGGCTTAATTATCCTACGATTGTGAGGTAACGAAACGAGAGCTAATAACACGAGTCAGAATAGCAACCAATGACTCAGAGGCCTTTTCAGCATTGCTAGCAAATAAGACTGATGAAAAATCTGTAGCCTCTAGATCTTGTTTAACAGCTTCAAAATCAGTTCGCTTAATAATTCGATGTTTGATATTATTATGGGTTTGGATTGAACGATCGCATGTGAAGAAAATGGGGGCAGTTTCCAAAAATAAATTTAGAAAACATTAAGGCTATGACATAGGGTTTTTAGATTTATATGAACAAAACTTTGTTTAGTCAATCTTTGCAGGACAATAATGAATTAGAATAATTTTATAATATTTTGAAATCAATTAATTAGTTATTGGTACGTAATTAAATTAACAAAAATATTCGAGGCATGTGGGTGAGAAAGTTGTGATATTCGGTGCATTAGTAATATTGGCACGTTTATCCAAGTTGCATAATCAATAGAAAGTATTAGACAAATGTTAATTAATGTACCACACAGAAAAGGCATTAACAAATGTAGTAGAGTCTCGCTGATTTCAGCATGAATGGGCCAGCTCCGACCGGGGAAGGACTACCCTCTCACAGAATATCGACTTGGAATAGCCGTATTCCTACTGTTGTGTTTCGTTCGGTGAGTGAGAGTACCGGAGGCCCAATCACCCCCTTTCCCCCATCCCGCTCCCTTTCCTTCCCACGTCCTTTCCTAAAGGGTCGGCAACGCGCAAGTGATGCCTCTGGTGTTGCAGGCGTCCATAGGCTACGGTGACCACTTACCATCAGGTGGGTCGTATGCTTGTTTGCCAACATAGCTATAAAAAAAAATCTACCATAGTTACAGAAAACTATAGTAACGTTGGCCTGACAACTCATTTATTCTCAAACGCAACACGCAACTCCGCAATTTACATTCTAACACTTAGTTTGTTGTTTCCCCACTTTTTCTCCCCAAGACATGATCCAAGAGTACTTTGAATAATTGAAAAGAACTGTCAAGTGTTTGGGGTCCCCTAGACCCTTTATAGGTCAGTAGCGTAATGTAGAGCTGTGAACACGGAAGGGTTAAGAGTAGGCGGGGGAGAGTTAAAAATGTAACGCCTTGTTAGCGGAATTGTGAGTAGTTGGATGGTACGTGTAGCGGTAGTTTTAGGTAGATGCCTACTTTATTTTATTTATTTATTTATTTGGAATAACAAACAGTTACACATTATGTCCTTATTTCTAATATATTTTAAATAAAGTTTGATTAAGTGTGCAACCCACACCGTTATTCACAGCTTACATAATTATAAATTTTCCTTAATGTGTTTATTTCTAGGTAGGAAATTTTACTGCTCTAATCGTAACTAATATTAGGGATTAAATATAATGACCACCAAAAATAGTAATTGCGTAGCAAAATATTCTTACTAAAATATATCATAACGAGCACCTATACGTCTCAAATCATTGCATTCCGTCTCGGAAGGGTTAGGTTATGTTAGGTTCCTTCTTAAGCCCACCCAAAAATAGGAGCCCCGCTAAGCGTGGCTCCGTCGACTTATTTAGATCTCTTTAAATATATTTTGCTGTGCAATTTGGTGATCATTTAGGTACTATTTTTGACTGTTATATTTTACTATATCTGGTGATAAGTTAAACATAAGCCCTAATATTATAAATGCGGATTTGAACTTGTTTGTTACGCTTTCACGCCTTAACTACTCGACCGATCATTATGATTTTTTTCGCAAACACGTTTTCAAGGGAACAGAAAAGACATGCGTAAAGGCAAGCGAAGCCACTGGCAAAAATATTATCTATAACTATCGGCAGTCTTTGGAAACTGCCGATAGAAGCGAAAACTTTAATCCTTGATCATAAACACTTCTTTATAAACTATTATAAATATAATTCAAAAATGGAAAGCGTTCGGTGACGATGACGCGAGTTCCATGATTTTTGTTCACCCAAGAAGTGCTCAACGCGCCTAAGGAAGTTTTCACTTCAAAACTACTATAAATATAAATAATTAGTGCGTTTCATTTGAAGCATTCGTAAGATAATGCATCATTCATATCTAAAAATGTATTTAAAGTAAAGTAGTGAAGTCAAATATTCCTTGGTTGTAACAGCGGCTAATTTAAGCTTTCCTCGACGTATAAAGAAAATTTATCGCAAAAATAAAGCGAGATAAGTAATTTAGATTATATATTCGGAAAGAATTTCTTCACAGAATAACACTAAATCACTTTTCACGGCCTGGTAATTAAAAACTTATCCCATGAAAATAATGTTTCCCTTTTTTTTGAGTACTAACACATTTGCTTAACATAATAAATATACAATTCGTGCGAATTCTGATTCCTCACCGTCATGAAAAGGTAACAACTTAAAACATTACATCCTTCGTGCACACTAAATGTATTCGTAATAAACAAACTTCAGCTGTTATTATATCCTTCCAAATTACAAGAAAGTTGTCTAATTTATAAGCAAGATTAACATTTTAATTGCGAAAAACATTTAATAAAAACATTTCCTCAACACGCCTTAATGGATAATCTGGAGTGATGTAAATGAATGATGTTGAGGATGAATATAGAGCGGAATCAAAAGGCGAATTATAAGTAAATCTGAAGAAACGGGGGGCGAGATGAGAATGTCGCGAGTAATCGGATGGTCGGCGGCGGCAGACGAGACGTTGATAAATAGTCGTCAATGTAACGAAGATAGTGACTGGTAGAAGTAACAAGCTCCTGGAGAGCAAAAATCATTTTTTTATTTAAATACAACGCACTAGGAATAATTACTGTTTCGTAGGAGACTTTACAAACATTTAAACGACGGACACAAAGAATACCCAAACTCAAAACACCTATTTGTGGATCACATATCTATATTTTATTAAGCTATTGCATAGCTTGTATCGCGGGCCTTGAGCGTGGAGACCGAATCCAGAAATTCCGTAACGAAAATAATCTAACACCCCCCACTCCGACCGGCACAGCGGTGATACTTTTTGAAGTTATACTGCTTTAGGCGCGTTATGAAAAAATGATGAGAGTGAAATTTTAAGATGCGCGCGCATCACTGTGATACAAATGCTACATGTTGAAGTTGGCCACAGAATAGAATTAAAAGTATATATTTTTTTAAATGACTATAAGTTAACTCATATACAGGCTAGTTGCAAAGTATCCAACGAAACGTTGTTATTTTCAAATTCGATAGAAATACCATTTAATATGAAATATATTATTCATATTAATAAATCAATTCTAAAAAATGGTCAATTAAATATTTTAGTTTTTATTTAACTTGATAATCATTTTCTTTTAATCAATATTTTTTCAAAAATAATAGTAATTTCATGAATTAAAATATTTAAACTAAAATATAAATATTGTAGTACCTATTATATTTAGGTATCTTTTTATTGAGTTCATAATTTTTTAATACAGACTTAATCATTTTTTTTATTGAATATAGTAATTCTATCCATATTTTTTTTTATAATTGCATAAGTTGATAAAAAATGCTATGCAATAGCTTTACCGCGGCAGTCTCCGAGTGCCACACGTCTTTTTTTTAAATGATTTTTTTAAGTCGGCTCTTGTCTATGTATCTTGCTTATTGTAACAATTTTGTATAATTTGTTTCTGGGAAGGGCTGTTTCCCAACATACAGCTCACGCTAGTTTGGGAATCAGGGCTGACACTGTAAATGTATAACATTTTTGTTGCAATAAAGAATTTATTATTATTATACTCTTTATTTAAAACTTTTCAATACATTTTTCATTTTTAAATATACATAATATAAAAAATACATTTAAAAATATAAAATATATGGTACCCCACCGGCATCGGGAACAGGGTCCAAGCTGCCGGTGGTTAGGATTCCAGAGATAGGAACCTCCTCACAATGCGTGCTGTATCTAATAGCACTGCCTTCTGCATCAAACCCTTGATCCAAGCACCTAACGCGAGCCTCTTTAGATGGTGATCGAGGCTCTTGGCTATTAGACCATTGACAGATATGACTATCGGCACAATGATTGCCGAATCCACATCCCACATGTCGACAACCTCGCGAGCTGAATCGAGATATTTAATTTGTTTATTATTATTATTATATGTTTCTCTTTCACGGGTATATTCCTAATACGTTAGGAAAATACCCAGCCCTTTGGGAGGCTTACACGGAGACATAGGTCCAACGTGAAGAGGCCCTTCGAGAGTTTTAATCAAAGGTGGGATGGAATAACTACAGCGGCACTAGCCGCAGCAGGCCTAGGACTATTGCTACGTATGGATTCTAATATATGGGCTATGGGTATGGGTGTTTGATGGACTGGTATATTGGTAACTATGATTATTATTATTATTATTATATTTTTGTCCCGTGTAATCAACAAACAGTTGTTTTTTTTGTCAAAATATATACGCAGTTTTTTTTTTGAGTAATCGAGACACCCGGCAGTGTGTTCATCCAGTTCAGTAAGAAGTGAGCGATATCATTTACGTGGACCGGAGACTTATGAATAGTGTCAGATGAATTGCGAAGAAATTAGGGTAAATTTAAAGCTACGAAATAATGAAAAATGCATCAAAATTCATTTAGTGATTTTTGCGTGTCATCGGAAGAAACCGATAAACAGACAGATAAAATCTCTAACATCCATATATGTGTATGTATAAGGTTTGGACACCAATAGTTTTAATAAATTGTAAAACTTAAATAGTTTAAAAAATATCTTCTATGTATAAACATAATCAAAAACTTGGTTTACTAGTGTTCCTAGTTTCAACCAAATTGAATAATAATCAACTTAACATGTTCACAAAATATTACATCGATATAATTTGTAAGATCAATCTCTTTACTTCTTTCATATCTATACTTTGAATTGGATTAATTAATTGAAATTAAACTACTATATACGGATTTTATCGCGTTGTTTATTTGACACTTTATTACAAAATTTAGATAACTGTTACACTACTATTACTATTAAACTTTACTAATTTTTAAGCTAATTAAATTATTGAAACTATTAAAACTATTTATACTATTACTATACTATTATACTATTTATATTTATGTTTACACTTTCCCCGACGTTTCGGTTACTTTTCAGCAGCCATGGTCACGGGGAGACAAAGATGGTAGTTGTCTCAATGTTCCAGTGTAGTTATTTCAAAGTACCCGAACATAATTTAATCATGGGTGTTTCTATTTACGCAGAATGAGCTCAAAGTATCATAAAGTCTAGCTGTGTTTTGCTTGTTCTTGGGTTTGACTATTTGAATTACTGGATCCCAAGCTGGTGGTACATTGCAACCATCTTCTCTATTGAAATTAGGATGTTTCTTGATTTCAATAGCCTCGCGAAGCATCCTTGGTAGGAATCGGTGTTCTTTAGCGAGCATCTGTGGTTTGTCATACGCAGCTTTAAATATATTATAACTATTGGTATTCAATCGCGATATGCCTATGACTTGCACCACATTACTAAGAAGACAAAAGATGTCTGTATCACTAATAGGCTTAACAATAACGCCGGTGGCTGCACTCCGGATAATTGTTTACGATATTGTGTATCACAGTCAGATTAAATGACTTTATCTGATTAGCGAACCTATATTTATTGAGAACTAGCTGTTACCTGCGACTTCGTCCGCGTAGATTTTAACGAAAAAGTGTTTGTCTCCGCGGAAGCCTAGTTTCTTTCCAAAATCAAAGTAGCCGAAGTTACTTCTTATAACATCAGCTATCTGCCAGTGAAAGCCCGGCAAAATCGGTTCAGCCGTTTCGGAGATTACCCGGAACAAACAGACAGACAGACAAACATTTTAAAAATAGATGTTTTCGTATAGGTACCTTATATGCTTTCATATGCATTAGATAAAAAGCTGTTATTTTGACATTACAAACAGTCAATTCAATTTTATTTATTTGTATAGACTAGATATTACCCGCGATTTCATTCGTGTTTTAAAATTCGTATTCTAGACTTAAGTTAGTTCGTTTATGCGACATACGGTGCGTAAGACTTTGTTTTGCTGCTTGCAATGTAAAAACTAAAGCGAAGCATTTGCTTTATATGTAACTAACTGTCCCCCGCGGTTTTACCCGTGTTTATGATTACTGCTCCGCTCTCGTAACGCAATGTTATATAACCGATGCTACTTTTGAATAAACTAGCTTTCTTATGGTGAAATAGATATTAAAATTTATTAAGTAGTTTAAAATGTATCGATCGATCGACAAACAAACAAATAATAATTCTTCTTAACATAAGTATAGATATAATAGTACGTCGCAATTGCGTTTATGCAGTGTGTACTTGCCAAAATAATTTATTGAAGTCAATGAATTAACGCTATCCTAATCCTAATCCTAACTAATATTATAAAAGCGAAAATGAGTTTGTTTGTTTGTTACCTTTTCACGCCTAAACCACTGAACCGATCACCCTGAAATTATGCATATACGTTGTCAGGTGTACAGAAACGGATATTGGCTACCTTTCATCCCGAAAAAATTACTGTTTCCGAGGAAAACAACAATACCGTTCTTATGATAATAGATGGCGCCACGTTACTTTCGAATCATGATTGAATTATATTATTACAAGCAGAGTACAACCCGAATTGATTGTCAAATTGTAAATTAACGCGAGCGAAGCCGCGAGCAAAAGCTAGTATAATATAATTAAAGTAATAATAAAATAAATGATGGATGGCGTAAAAGTGGTTGCCTCGCCACTTCGCGGAGTGTTGTGGGTTTGATCTCCACCCGGGAAAAAATATGTGATCCGTGAATTGTTGTTCTGGAGTCTGCGTGATCTTTCTATCCGTTGTTTGAATGGTTGTATAGTACCCTGCGACACTTTAGTTACTGCCAATGCGGAAGTAGTCTTTTAAGAAATGAAAATTGTACCGTAATAAATAAAGAGTTACCCCATAACAATTACTAATAAAAAAAATTGAGGCAGTCTTTGGGGCCTGCCGATAGAAGTGAAAACTTTAATCCTTGATCATAAACACTTCTTTATAAATCAAAAATAATTCTAATAAACACTTCTTTATGAACAAAAAATAATTCAAAAATGGAAAGCGTTCCATGATTTTTGTTCACCCAAGAAGTGCTCAACGCGCCTAAAGAAGTTTTGAGTTCAATAAGGCTACGAATAAAATATTAGATGAAACGCGAAACCAGCGAATTATTAGTGCATAAATAATTTTAATCAACACGCTCCTAATGTCCCTCACATATCGGAAACGTGAAAAATCGTCAACCCTTCAAATAACGACAGTGACAACGACCGGTCATTTACACCCCGACATTTTTAAAACGACGTCCATAATTTTTATTAATATGCGTATGAAATATCTAATATTGACCGTTTATGCAAATTGCTTATATTTGCAAAAATGTGTATTTGCATACATTTTGAGGCGACTTTGCCGTGTTCAATGGTACGTGTGAGAGATAAATATTGTCTCTCATTTCTGCTTCTACCACTTTGCATAAAGGGATGATGATAGCCGTTTTGAATAATTAATACGCTTTTATTTTTTTAATTTCTACGTTTAGATGCCGGAATTAATTTAGTTAGCATTTCTCTTTGAGGTTTTTTTTTCTGTTGCTTTGTTGTTTTTGGAGACTTGGGGCGATTATTATAATTTATTTGGAGATTAACATAACCTTGCTTCGTGTTTATTAAAACTTAGGCGTATAAAAAATATATTTAGTAAGCTATGTTTCGTTCACACGTAGTGGAAAATGGGACTATCTTTATCACATAACTTACGGCTATCCGTGACATGTAAAAGGACCATAAGAGTCACAGACAGTGCTTACAAATAAATAATTCTAAGAAAATATCGTCCATACAGCTTGAAATTGAATGGCGGCGAACCTTTTACATATGATATTCATTTCTGGAGTATCTTTATATAGCGGCGAATAAAACGTGCTTTAGACAAAACGAAGTACTATACATCGCTATTCTATAGTAAACTATTTTTAGTATATTTAAGTTATTGAGTTATTTTTAAGAGCGTACTTTATATTTTTGCAATAATATGAAAGTAATGTGCTCACCATGTTGTCCCGGCCTACTTAGATGAGGATAATATACGAAAGAGTCTAATTAAGAGGCAAGAAGCATCTCTAATATCCTGACACTGGTTTAGCCTTAGGGTATCGTTAGCCTTCGGGTTGCGGAGGTCAGATGGCAGTCGCTCCATGTAAAAACTGATATCCAGTCAAATCCGGTTACACTAGAAAGCCGACCCCAAGTGACTTGGGAATAATAAAGGCTAGGGACAAGATTGAGTACCTAATGTGTAGAAGCCTTTCTTTCCAAGCTATTTTAAGGTCGGCACTTTACGTTTCTCAAAACAATAAACAATGGCATTACGAATTGACGGCTCAATCGTATCCACCATTTTTATTGGCTGTCTCTGTTCCATCTGAAAAGTGCATAGCCGTGTACGGAAAATGACGCTGGAATAATAAAACACCTATACAAGTTTTATATCAACGTTAAAGGGGTTATTTTTATACTGATCGAGGAATAAAGATATCGGCTACGATCGTTATCTGAAGAAAATCTCCTGTCTTTTTGTGTGTTTATCAGCTAATTTAATGTGAGAGTGACGTCACACACTCATCAATTCATAGGAAGTAAACCGCTGTGTAAATTTGCTACATCTTATTTCCAAACTCACATCCGCCTCGGCTACTATCTATACTATAATATTATAAAGCTGAAGAGTTTGTTTATTTGTTTGAACGCGCTAATCTCATGAACTACTGGTTCGAATTGAAAAATTCTTTTAGTGTTGGATAGATCATTTATCGAGGAAGGCTATAGGCTACATAACATCACGCTACGACCCACGGGGGCGGCGCAGTCACCATAAACGCGAGTAAAACCGCGGGCCCATCTAGTAATGTATGTTTCTACAATAACCATGGCAAAAACAGTTTGTTGCTAGCAAGGCAAATATAAAGGGGTAGTATTTAACTGTACCTTAATTATTGTTTGCCTTTGTTCCACCAAAAATACTAATTGCACACCAAAATATGCTTACTAAAATATTTTAAAGAGATCAAACTAAGTAGACGGTCCTATTTTTGGGTGGGTTTAAGAAGGAACCTAACATAACCTAACCCTTCCGAGAGGGAATGCAGTGATTTGACGCGTAAAGATGCTCGTTATGATATATTTTAGTAAGCATATTTAGCTGTGCAATTAGTATTTTTGGTGGTCATTATATTTAATCCTAATATAAAGTTCGGGATAGAATTTTTAGCAGAATAGTACGGCTGATTTTATAACCTTGTACTATGAATTTAATTATCGTAGGGCTGAGCTCATTGAGTGAGGCAGAGCTCGCCATATAAAGGCAACGTATAAGTACTTCTCGTTTACATTTGAAACATAACAGCTAAGTGACGACAGCACTGCAACACTGCCAGTCGTACTGCTACGGGAGTTAGTGTCGCTTCTTTGTGTAGTGATAATAATATGAGCCCTGTATTAAACTGTCCCACTGCTGGGCACGGACCTCTTCTCACTATGAGAAGGGTTAGGCCATAGTCCACCACGCTGGCCCAGTGCGGGTTGGCAGACTTCACATATCGCATATTATATATATATCACATTTTTTTTTCTTTTGTTTATTGAATTTGGAACATGTTAAAGAGTAGCTGATGTACGTTTGGGCGTCACTTGGGGTTACCACATAACATCAGGGTTGGTTTGAGGTATAAACCGCAAACCAACAATAAACCTGAGTGGTAACCTCGTTTTTCATTATATATGTATGTACTTTTTTTTTGCTGTGTTATAATATTTGTCTGTATTTTGTGGAACTATATTTTGAAAAATAAAAATACTTAGAGAATTTAGACAAGCAGGTTTCCTCACGATGTTTTCCTTCACCGTTAAAGCAAGCGATAATTGACTATTTAATATGCATATAACTTCGGCAAGTTAGAGATGCGCGCCTTGGGATCGAACTCGAGACCTCTGCGTGGCAGTCCAACGGTTTTACCACTAGGCTCGATAGCCTAGTGGTAAAACCGTTAAAAACACAGCAGCGATCTGCTGTGTAGTGATAGTTATTTTTATTTAGTGAAGTTGAAGTTACATATTGGCTGCCTGACTGTATATAGCTCAGTGGGGCGACCAACAGACTACAATGCAGATGGTCTCGGGTTCGAAGCCACTTCGCGCACGTCTGACTTTCGGAAGTTATATGACTTTTCGAAATTATGTGCGTATTGATTGACAATTATCGCCTGCTCGTGCCTCGGAGAGCACGTTAAGCAGGCGGTCGCGGCTGTCATGAACATTTATGGCAGTCGTTATTGGGAAGTCAGTGCCCTCTAATATCCTGACCCTGGTCTAGCCTTAGGGTATCGTTAGCCTTCGGGTTGCGGAGGTCAGGTGGCAGTCGCTCCGTGTATAAACTGATATCCAGTCAAATCCGGTTAGACTAGAAAGCCGACCCCAAGTGACTTGGGAATAATAAAGGCTAGGGAGAAGAAGACATATTGACTGCCTCACTAGCCCAGCAGTAGAAAATCAACTGCTGTTTATGAGGTCTCAGGTGCGATCGGGTATCCGAGAATCGAAGTGTTATTAGGATTTCCTGTCAAGAAATTGTCAGTAGCAGCACGGAGTCATGAAAGTGGGCTTTATAGACGGCATTAGGCTCATCCCCTATTACTTGGGAAACTGTAACTCGATGTGGATGGTATTCTCACACCCCTGCTTACCATCTAGCTATTTGAAGGCCTCGATGGCGTAGTGGTTGATGTAACCGACTGCCACGCCTGAGGTCGCTGGTTCGATTCCCGCACAAGTCAAACATTTGTGTGCATGAACATGGATGTTTGTTTTGGTCTGGGTGTTTCTATGTATAATATGTAGATATTTACAAAAAACAAAAAAAAAAGTATATTATATATGTTTATCCATTGTCTAGTACCCATAGTACAAGTTAAGTACATTTGGGCTAGATGATGTTGTGTGTATGTGATAGAATTATTTAGGGTATATAGGCCATTATGTTTTCACTTTTCACGCCGCTGCCGAGGACATTAGCGTAAGTGTAAAACTATGGTGCACTGACGTGGTACTTAAAGTACATTAAGTCATATCCATCCCAAACGAATTGCAAGCATCGTCAAACTAATCACTTGGAAAGCTATTAATAAATAAAACACAGTGACAAATAAAGCCATCGACTGCTACTAATGGTGGACAAATTACACACCGCGGTCGCCAGATGTGTCCAATACCAATTAAAATGATATTACGTCGCTACAAATAGTGACGTCACATTTATTTTTGATGTATTTGAGTGATTTACTGCGTGACACGATGCGTTTTAGTTTATTTTGATTGTTGACCCTTTGATCATATAGTTTTAGTTAAGGTATTTGCACTATAACTAAACGGTTTTATATAAAGCGTAAACTTAAACATAAACTTCTGGAGTATCGATAGCTATTGAGCTATCGCTACTCCAGATTTTTAGCATTTGTGCATTGGCACATAATTTAATCGAACCAATTAACCCGAGAAATAAAATATGTGTAATGTTTGTCTTTATATGTCTGACAGACATACCTTTACGTGAACGTTACACATTGAAATTAAAATACTTTATACGAACTACAACTATTATTATAATTACAAATCTTCTCCCTAGCTTTTGTGAAGGACGCACCATTCTTATCTTATCTTATGTGGGGGTCAGTCAGTGCAGACCGGCGACACTTCGACCCAGTGGGATCTTTTGTGTCGACACTCTCCCAATAACGACTGCCATAGATGTTCATGGCAGCCGGGACCGACGGCTTAACGTGCTCTCCGAGGCACGGAGCCGGCGATAATTGTCAATCAATACGCACATAATTTCGAAAAGTCATATAACTTCCGAAAGTCAGAGGTGTGCGACGTGGGTTCGAACCCGAGACCCTCTGCATTGCAGTCTGTTGGTCTCCCCACTAAGCTATCGGTGCTCTAGGATCCACCATTTCTGAGATATTGTTAATATTCTAAAATAATTCAAAAATGGAAAGCGTGGAAGCGTGACGATGACGCGAGTTCTATGATTTTTGTTCACCCAAGAAGTGCTCAACGCGCCTAAAGAAGTTTTCACTTCAATAAACGCACTCTAGCTTTAATAAACATGACAGGCTAAAATGTAATCTTACTTTCACCACAAAAACTAATCAAATCTAAATACCGCACAATGTATTATTATAAGCCCAGTTATAATCAAAATTGTACACAATGACCACAGCCGGAATGGCTGGCGTTAACCCTGCAAATGCGTTCGACGGGTCTTAATGGTTTCGGCTCTAAGTTTAATTTAATATTAACTTGCAACAAGACCAGCGTCTTAGGTGCAACTTAATACGTGGAGTTGCTATACAGACTTGCGATATGTCGCATGGTATTGTAAGTTAGTGTCGAGATTTTGAAAGTGACAGCAATTTAGTGTAAATACATTAACGATATAATCGATACCATTGATTGTATGAACTGCACTATCGCAATATGTACGCGAGGTTGTTATAAATGATTTCGTCGCAATAAATGATTTTTATTTATCACTGGTCGCGCAACTTCATCTGCTTCATATAAGAGAATTTTCCCCGTTTTTGCAACATTTTTCATTGCTGCTCCGCTCCTATTGATTGTAGCGTGATGTTATATAGCCTATAGCCTTCCTCAATAAATGGGCTATCCAACACTAAAATATTTTTTCAATTCGAACCAGTAGTTCCTGAGATTAGCGCGTTAAAACAAATAAACAAACTCTTCAGCTTTATAATCAAAGTCAAAGTCAAAAATCATTTATTCATTTAGGTCACAAAGAAACACTTATGAACGTCAAAGTATATAGGTTAGTGAGTTTACTAAGTTACTGAAGCTACATTTAGGTTAGTTGCTAGGTTCAGGCAAAGGGTAGAGCCTATGAGAAGAAACCTGCAAGAAACTCACGGCCACTCTTTTAAATCGCCAGCTAAATATAATTTCAGTATTTTACAACTCAGATTAACAAAGTGTTACAGCTATTATGCCATATACTACTGACTATAAAAAACTAAAGATAATAACAATAATAACTTAATAAAATTATAGAGAGGAAATAATTTGAGCTAAGATATTAGTATAGATTTATATAATAGGTATTTTGTATACTAATTTAGCTGTTAATATTGGATAGCGTACATGTATTTACTCTAAGATTGAAATCTGTAGTTCTGTGAGATATGCGATATTAATCGTTTGTTCATGCCAATTTACGCAAACAGAATATTTAACTACTGGGTATCTGAATCCACTTTGTGTTAGAAGTCAACTAAATAAAGCCAAGAAATACTAGCAGATATATTACTGTGTTATTTTATTATTTAACATGAACCAAAAAATTGCGGTAGCTTATTTTTATCGTCAACTAGTTTTCACCCGCGGCTTCGCTCGCGTAAATGTAAGTTAGGTTAGGTTAGGTTTGCAACAGTTATTTTTTCTGGATTAAAGGTACCCTATGTCCTATTCTGTGCCCCTGACAACGTGTATGCAAAATTTCATGTTGATCAGTTGAGTAGTTAAGGCGTGAAAGCGTAACAAACAAACAAACTAATTTTCGCATTTATTATATTAGTTAGTCGTCAATAACATAAAATGCAGATTTTATTAATATAATATGAATTTTAAAGGTGTCGCAATTAAACACAACTTTGGCTACTGTTCACCATCAGGGCTATTGGCTCGTCTATCACCAAGAGAAAAAATAAAGAAACACAGATTGTATTGTAATTATAATAAATCGCAAATCTACATCAAGCCTTACAACATTCTAATGTATGGTCGGGCGAGTATTGTGCTGTCGCGCGCAGACGGAGGGTTAATGTGCGGTAGGATTACGAGACGATCAACAATGCGTGGTCGCGAGTTACTCGACACTCAAGCGAGTTGGCGGGTATATTAGACCCCGGTCGTGTTTAGGGGTTAATTGCAATTATTTTTTATAATCTATACTAATATTATAAAGCTGAAGAGTTTGTTTGTTTGAACGCGCTAATCTCAAGAACTACTGGTTCGATTTGAAAAATTATTTTAGTGTTGGATAGCCTATTTAATAATAATAATAATAACTTTATTTCCAAGAATATGGTGATATATAGCCTCTTAAATTAAATGTTGTACAGCATATTCTGCCATTATAGGCGTGCAAATATAGTTTGTACAGACATCAAAATTATTTATTTATTACTTTCTTATTAATTATCATGCAATTGTAGTAAATTACACCTAACATTTATTTATATTCCACAATTAAAATATAGACACTCATATTATTATATTGATAATGTCCAAATTTAAAATGTCATATATATTGAAAATAATAATAAATAATTTATCGAGGAAGGCTATAAGTTACATAACATCACGCTACGACCCTCGGGAGCGGCGCAGTAATTATAAACGCGGGTGAAACCGCGGGAACATCTAGTTACTTTATATATGAAGTCCTTTTTATGTTACGTAGAGTCACTTCTTTGTATCACGGTGGGGTAAGCAGAGATGTATTACACCTAATTTCCGTCAGTTTTAAGATTCATGACTCTGTTTAACTTTAAGGAAACATACAAACGTCAGAATTTATGCTATTGGCTGCAATAACATAGCGCCTTCTAAGTTTTTTTAGTTTCTGATTATAATGTACTAGATGTTCCAGCGGTTTCACCCGCATTTATCGTTATTGCATCGCCCTCGTGGGTCATAGCGTTATGTTATATAGCCTATAGCCTTCTTCGATAAATAGGCTATTCAACACTAAAATAATTTTTCAAATCGAACCAGTAGTTCCTGAGATTAGCGCGTTCAAACAAACAAACAAACTCTTCAGCTTTATAATATTAGTATAGAGATAACATTTTAGTGATATTATAATATTGAAAGAGAGGTTAAAAAAGTTATTTTAAACTAGCTTTTGCCCGCGGCTTCGCTCGCGTTAATTTAGAATTTGACAATCACTTTGGGTTGTACTCTGCTTATAATAATATAATTCAATCATGATTCGAAAGACACGTGGCGCCATCTATTATCATAAGAACGTTATTATTGTTTTCCTCGGAAACAGTAATTTTTTCGGGATGAATTGTACCCTATATCCGTGTCTATACACCTGACAACATATATGCAAAATTCCAGGATGAACGGTACAATGGTTTAGGCGTGAAAAGGTAACAAACAAACAAACTCATTTTCGTTTTTATAATATTAGTTAGGATAGGATTAGGATAACAATAGTATCATTCGACACCTCTGTTGAGATTCACCCTGAAAATGTTTCCGGCCACACAGTGCGCCTTCAGCGATAATTTCTCCCACGTACGCTCAGACTCTGGAAGAAACTACTTACTGCGGTGTTTTCCCAGCTGTATAGACGCCTGATATTGCTTAAGTCAATGGTGGGGAGGTATCACTTAACACAAGGATGGTAAAAGGTGGCGGCGGAGCGGGAGAGAGAGCCCTTAAACCCTCTCCCCAACCGCAGAACCAGGCGCCGGAAGGCGCGAGATGACCTCCAGCCACCCTGAGGTTTGACCTGGGGGTGGTGGGCTGCGTGGGCCTGCTCGCCACCCAATCAGCACCAGGTCCGAGAGGCGGCGTGCGTGTTCCCACGTGCGCCTCTGTATCATGTCTTTACCTCCCCAGGGAGACGGTGCAGGAAGTATTTTTTGAGTAGTGGCCTGCCATTTTACACGGCGGGCCGAAACCATGGCGGGGTCGCGATTGCATGTGAAAGCGATTCGCGCGGCCTGGCCATCTATGGTTATGTCGAGGAACACTGTGGTAGGTTTAGTCGGTATTATCGCAGTGTCTTTTCCCCGGTGAGCCCGACATAACCTCTCCGTCGCCCCGCGGAGAGGTATGCGTCAAAGCAATAACCCACGTATAAAAATAATTAAGGGAAATAGCAATAAAGACAAAAGCAAAAATAAAATAAAGACCCAGAGTCATCGTGCATACCATTATTTCAATGCACATAAATGCACAATTAATTTAATTAAAATTTTAATAGTTAAGATTTAATTATCTAAAAGTGCGGGTAGCATCTGCAAAGGGGGTTAACCCGTCAATGACTACGGTTGTTAAGAAGTAACCAAATTATTAGTAATTGGATTAACCACGTTGTTGCATTCAACCGTAGTGGAATTTATTTGAATGGCATGTCGTTTAACCCTTTAACTGCTACTGGTTGCTGGGGTGTTTTAATTTAGTTTCTTAATATAATAAAATGTTGTAAATTCGGCATTAAAATAAATTGTGTCACAATATAACTTGTATAAAAGTCAAATGCATGGTTTATGTAATAAGAATGTGAATAATACGATCAAACTAGTCACGGTCAGAAGTAGTCTGTTTATCGAATGTCAAAACGTTGATTACCAAACTTTTGGGTTATTTCCCGTTTGTATGACATTATTATTACCATACATACAGAAAAGAGCTCTCTATTTATTACTGGGGACAATTTCTAAGTAATAAATGAATTAACAAACCTTGAAACTACTAATAGTATTAACACACATTCCAAAAGTGTCAGTGTTAGGGGTCAGTCGTCTCGAGGTACACCAGTTTCGTTGAGCTGGTCTAACTTGACGAACAATTAGATGTACTTGTACTCGAAAGAGTAATAGGTAATATGAACGTTGAAGCATTAAAACACTCAGATAGCCACCTGTAATAGGTTCATTATCTACGAGATGACGACGACGCAACCATACGGCTAGCTCGACACTACTTAAAAAAAAAATAAGTTGACTATTGCTATACTTACAAAAGCACTGTACCAGTTTTTATGCTTGTCTGCTACAGTAAAATATGCAATAAAAGTTACTAAAGTGGAGGTTAAGGTAAATATGAGAACAAATTCTCACTTGACCTGTAAAAAAATGTGTGTAGTTAATGAGTTGCATATATTGTCATTAAATTTTGGTTGCGGTGGTAAGTTTTAACAACAGACTGGCTGTAGAAGTATGTCACTTCGGTTTGTTTCTGAGGAATTCTTGACCAGAAAAACTTAACATCTTTTTATTGACCCGATATGGGATCCTATGTTTCGTAACAATATACTCTAGCCACTAGACTTTCGAGGTAGTTAAATGAGTTATAAATTATGTAAAATAACGTGACGCAAGAGATATTGTTTTTGTTCAAACGTTTACATTTTTACATTTACAGTAACAAATAACATAATTTAAAAACCAAATACAAAACAAACAATTTCACGCTCTTAAACCATCAGATCCACTTATTTGAATATTTCAAAACGCCCAATCTACATTATCTGTTCAAATATAAAAGAAATATACCCGATGCCAACCGGAAATGCTTTTATATTTGTCAACGTCACTTCCCCACGGAGTAACAACAGAAAAAAATAAATTCGTGACATTTTTTTCGCAAATGAACCGTGTCGACGGGTCTGGCTTCTTTATTAGATTAACAGGTCGATTTGCAATTCTGTATGTTCATACACATGTTTATTTTACGGAAATGAATCGCATTTTGGTGGGGGACTTTGTGTTTACTCAGCATATATTCATACGGAATACCTTTGGAGTTTGGTTAATGATTAATACGTGGACATTGTGGGGTTAAATAATTTATGTAAGTATTCATGTACTGCTTAGATTATTGGTGGGCTTGTGGTAAATATTTACTTATCTATATCTACATAGGTATCTAATATTAGTATCTTTACAGGTGAGGTGAAACATCAAACACCTCTGTTTGATGTTTAAATCGCGCTACTGATGTTTATATAATTTACGGCGACCTTTAAAGACATTCTAAACAGACAATAATCAACTGCAATATATGGCTGCAATATTATTAAAGTGAAAACTTCTTTAGTACTTCTTGGGTGAACAAAAATCATAGAACTCGCGTCATCGTCACGCTTCCACGTTTTCCATTTTTGAATTATTTTAGAATATTAACAATATCTCAGAAATGGTGCGTCACCAAACGTGTTCCATTTTTGAATTATTTTTGGTTTATAATTTGGTTTATAAAGAAGTGTTTATGATCAAGCATTAAAGTTTTCACTTCTATCGGCAGTCCCCAAAGACTGCCCAATATTTTTTTTTATTAACTATCCGGTCATCTCGATAACATTTTAATGTGTCGACTATCTCTATAATTGCCTAGCTACATAGCCAAAGCGCCTACGCCTACGTAGCTAGAGCTTGCCTAGAGCTTAACTTTTAGTGTTGGTGTAATCGACACGTGTCTTTGTCTTTTGCTTTCCTTTTAACCTCTCACGACTCAACTCCCACTCCTTCCTTCACTTTTTGGACAGAGTTACGCCTCGATCGTCGCCTTCCTCTCCTTCCTTCAATCTTTCATACAAGATGATTAAAATTTATGGTTTGATGACACTATGGTTCTCAAAAACTGTCTTTCCTGCATTGCACAATATGGGTTATATAATAGGTTATAATTGGCAATGTTGCAGATGACTATGTAGCAGCGGCACATTGCATTAAACCTAAAGCCCCTTTACTAAAATATAAGCAATTCAATGTACACAATAGAAGTACACAAACAAATAGTCATACATTCATAAGTTCATAACTAAATACGTATCAGAATGAATCATGAGCTTGCACGATACAGTCACAGCGGGTCGCACCCGAGCCACGTGTCCTTATGATTAGTTTGCAGATTCTTTGCATTCGAAAATATTTACACTTAATACCCATCTACATACTATTTTCAACCTTAACTGTTATTTCAGAAGGTTCAAATTCTGATTTGAAGTGAAGCCTTCTTAAATTTAAGTAGTATACTTTTGTTATACGAATGTAGACTTTGATTTGAGCGTGGTGGGGATGTATTTTGAATGAAAGGGTGTTGTTAGGGTTTGTGATCCGTTGTTCACAATCGAATTAGTTGACCGCCCGCCGTTTTTGCTACTCAACACAATAGATTCCTTGAAAATTGGACGTACATTGATGAAATTACTGGGGGCAATGGTTTCTTGCTAGACTTAGTTTTTTAAGCGTCCCTTCTTACAATATTTCCACGATAATGGGTTCTAGTTAGTTGAAAATTAATTCTAAAGTTGTATGCCGTTATACATGGGCCTAGGCTTTATTACTCCCAAGTCACTTGGGGTCGGCTTTCTAGTCTAACCGGATTTGACTGGATATCAGTTTTTACACGGAGCGACTACCATCTGACCTCCGCAACCCGGAGGCTAACGATACCCTAAAGCTAGACCAGTGTCAGGATATTAGAGGGCACTGACTTCCCAATAACGACTGCCATAGAAGTTCATGGCAGCCGGGACCGACGGCTTATCGTGCTCTCCGAAGCACGTGTAGTGGCATTATGTTTAATTATTTAAATTATATATATATATATATATATATATATATATATACTGTTTTAAATTTAATTTGGTACCTAGCATAAAAATATATATACATGTTATTTATTCAATAAACATACTAAAATAATATTTATAATAATTTGTACACGCAAACATTTTATAATGTTTTTATATATATATTGTCACTCGATGTACGGCGCGCAGCGATGACGCGATCTTTTGTTTAAGGTGCGGGCCATCGGCTCGCTAGGTAGCTTGCGCGAGCGGGACAACACTATCGGTTGACCGCTCGCGCACGCCCCGTTCCGCGGCGCCGGCCCATCGAGCAGTCTAAGATTTGAATTGACGCGAACCGCTCAACAGAAATAATTATTGTCATCGCTACCGCGCGCATATTCCTTGTGTATTGACTTTCTCACTAAATTATATTCTCGCCTTCCATTTCACTCCTTCTGCTTGTGTATGTGTATAGACTGTGAACTTGTGCTACTGTGAACTTTCTAATAAACTCTCTTACTTCTGTTTCCTACCTGCGACTTTTACTTCTAAATATTTCATACTACTTGCTTCACACATTCTTCTACAACACTACATTGGTGACCCCGAACAAGAACACGACAAGAGGATGGCCGAAGAAAAAGGGCGCAGCAGTCAAGACTGCGACAAGTTAGCAGCGGAGAGTTTTCGGGTCGGTGTTCGCATACCCCCATTTTACCCCGAAAAACCGGCGCTATGGTTTTGCCAGATGGAGGCGCAATTTCTCCTGGCTGGTATCAAGGCTGATGACACCAAGTTCTACTACGTCACGGGCAACTTGGACTCCCAGTACGCGTCCGAAGTGGAAGACATAATTTTAAACCCGCCGGCGATGAACAAATACGAGAAGCTGAAGACGGAGCTGGTCAAAAGACTTTCCGCGTCCCGGGAGAGGAAGGTGAAGCAGCTCCTCGTTCATGAAGAACTAGGAGACCGGAAGCCTTCCCAGTTTTACCGGCACCTGCTGAACTTGGCTGGACCTGGTGTTCCTGAGGAGTTCCTGCGCACCATCTGGACGAGCCGTCTACCCAGCAGTACTCAGGCCATCATCGCGTCGCAGGCCAAGAGTACGATGGACGATTTGGCAGACCTGGCGGACAGAATCCACGACGTGGTCGTCCCTCAGGTAGCATCCGCAGCCGTCGCTTCCTCGTCAGCCGCTCCTGCTTCTCCGGAGGTATCAGCGCTCGCCAAGCAGGTGGAGCTACTGGCGGAGAAGATAGAGAGGATGTCCCGAGGCCGTGACCGCAGTCGACAGCCGAGCCGAGGTCGGCACCGCTCCAGTTCCACCAGATCACCGTCAAGCTACCGGAATCAACCTCTATGCTGGTATCACATTCGATTCCGTGACAGGGCTAGGCATTGCATCAAACCCTGTGATTATCGTTCCGCGGGAAACGAAAAGGGCAGTCAATAATGGCGACAAATGATTGCCGCAGTACCGGTCGCCTGTTCATTACTGACTGTCGTACCAAGGTTCGATTCCTGGTCGACACGGGCAGTGACTTGTGTGTATACCCTCGATCGTTTTTGTCGAGTCACCGTACTAAAACCGATTTTGAATTGTGTGCCGCTAACGGAACCGTTATAAACACCTACGGTTACATTAAATTAAATTTAAAACAGTATATATATATATATATAATTTAAATAATTAAACATAATGCCACTACATCTTAATTTAAATATAGGCTTGCGCCGTGACTTCCCCTGGCGATTTGTTGTTGCAGATGTGACAAAGGCGATAATAGGCGTGGATTTTTTATGCTTTTATAATTTGACGGTTGATTGCAGAAATCAGCGCCTCATCGACTGCCATACAACTGTGTCCACCCCGGCTTCGCCTGCTCGTCGTTCTGATGATGTCTCTTCAGTGAAAGTAAGTCTCGGTAATTCCGCATTTACTCACATACTACGGGAATTTCCTGACATCACTCGTCCACACGGTACACATCGCATACCTAAACACCACACAATCCACCACATACGCACCACACCTGGGCCACCGGTAACCTGTTCACCACGTCGTTTGGCACCTGACAAACTTTTAATCGCCAAGACCGAATTTGAGACCATGCTACAGTGCGGCACGTGCCGCCCGTCTGAATCACCCTGGTCTTCTCCTCTTCACTTGGCGCCTAAGAAGAACGACGGCTGGCGTCCCTGCGGTGACTACAGGATGCTGAACGCACGTACCATCCCCGACCAGTACCCGATCAGGCACATCCAGGACTTTGCCCACAGCCTGTCGGGCTGTACAGTCTTCTCGCAGATAGACCTGGTGAAGGCGTATAACCAGATTTCCGTTCATCCGGAAGACATCCCGAAGACCGCGATAACAACACCATTCGGTCTTTTCGAATTTCCGTTAATGACGTTCGGACTTCGAAATGCCGATCAAACGTTCCAACGCTTCGTGGATGAGATGCTCAGGGGTCTGGACTTCATTTACGCCTATTTGGATGATTTCTTGGTCTTCTCGAAAGACCAGGCTTCCCATGAGGTACACCTACGTCAGCTGTTCACCAGACTCCAAGAGTACGGTATGGTGATCAACACTAGTAAGTGCATTTTTGGAGTATCCGAGGTGAACTTTCTAGGGTACCATATTTCACCCAAGGGTACGAGGCCGTTGCCATCCAAGGTCGAAGCTGTGCAGAATTTCCCTACTCCTAAGACTGTGAGAGAACTACGCAGATTCCTTGGCATGGTCAATTTTTATAGGAGGTTCATTCCTGGGGCTGCCGCGTTTCAAGCTCCTTTGAACGCTTTGCTTGCAGGGTCTGTTAAGGGTTCTCACCCTGTAAATTTTTCAGCAACAGAGTTGGAGGCTTTCCAGAACTGCAAGACTAGCCTTTGCCAAGCAGCACTGTTAGCTCATCCTGATTGCAACGCTAAGATGGCGTTGGTCACGGATGCGTCAGACAAAGCCATCGGCGCAGTTCTCCAGCAGCTTAACGACGGAGCTTGGGAACCTCTAGCTTTCTTCTCGCGTAAGTTAAGCCCGGCACAGGTTAAGTACTCTCCTTACGACCGTGAGTTGCTCGCTATTTACGAGAGTGTTAAGTACTTCAGGCACATGTTAGAGGCGCGTGACTTCGTGATTTACACGGACCACAAGCACCTCACATTCGCCTATCATTCTCGTAAAGAGAATTGTTCTCCTCGACAGTTTCGTCACCTGGATTTTATATCCCAATTCACTACTGACATTCGTCATATCTCGGGGAAAAACAATGTCGTTGCCGACACTCTCTCACGCGTGGAGGGGATTACTCAGCCTGTGCACCCGGAGAGAATCGCAGAAGCTCAGCAAAACGACGCCGAACTAAAGCAACTGATCGCTGGCGACACCTCACTGAACCTCAAACAGGTAAGTATACCAGGTTCGCGTAGTCAACTTTACTGCGATTTTAGCGGACCTACTCCAAGACCTTTTGTACCCAAGGAACTGCGTAGGGCCGTCTTTTGCAGTCTGCATTCGTTGAGCCATCCAGGGACCAAGGCATCAGCAAAACTGGTTGCAGACCGTTACGTATGGCCGGGAGTTAGAAAGGATTGTCGTGATTGGGTCCGTTCTTGCTTAGATTGCCAGCGTTCCAAGATCACGCGACACGTTTTTAGTCCGTTAGGAACATTTAAACTCCCACAATCAAGGTTCGCTTTCGTCCACATTGACCTTGTGGGACCTTTGCCACTATGTCAGGGCTATCGATACTGCCTCACCGCCGTCGATCGTTTCTCGCGATGGCCTGAGGCTATCCCATTGGCCGACATAACGGCAGAGTCTGTCGCAAAGGCTTTGCTCAGCGGGTGGATTGCTCGTTTCGGCTGTCCTACCAATATTATTACTGATAGAGGTGGACAGTTCGAATCAACACTTTTTAAATGCTTGTCCGAAACCGTGGGCTTTGAACATCGCCGTACCACAGCTTACCATCCTGCCTGTAACGGACTGGTGGAGAGGTTTCACCGTCAACTGAAAGCCGCTATAACGCCATGCAACTGCTAACTGGGTGGAGTCCCTTCCACTCGTCCTATTAGGCATTCGCAGCGCTTTTAAAGAGGATTCGGGGGCTTCGTCGGCTGAATTGGTCTATGGCCAACCTCTCAGACTCCCTGGCGAGTTTTTCGATCCAAACTCTGACGAAACGACGGACATGACCGACTACTTGTCTCGGCTGCGCGGTTTCGTTCGGCGTCTGCAGCCGTCACCAGGGTCTCGCCATAAGTGTGAGACCAAGACATTTATTTTTAAGGACCTGTCAAAGTCGTCACACGTCTTTCTCCGAGACGACACTACAGGTCGTTCCTTAAAAGCCGCGTACTCTGGTCCTCATGAGGTCATATCTCGTGGTGAGAAGTTTTTTAAAATATCGGTAAATGGTAAACAGGTTACAGTATCGATAGACCGTCTCAAACCGGCCTTCATACTGCGTGACCCAAACAATGACTCGCACCAAACACCCAACATATTACACTCACCACCCAACACAACCACTCACTCAAACACCCCACTCGCGGATAACCGGGACTTACTTCGTGCTGACGACGGCGTCATCAAAACGACGCGGTCAGGACGTCGTGTTAGATTTCCCGACTATTATCGCCCTTGACGGTCTCTGGAGGGGGGTGATGTAGTGGCATTATGTTTAATTATTTAAATTATATATATATATATATATATACTGTTTTAAATTTAATTTGGTACCTAGCATAAAAATATATATACATGTTATTTATTCAATAAACATACTAAAATAATATTTATAATAATTTGTACACGCAAACATTTTATAATGTTTTTATATATATATTGTCACTCGATGTACGGCGCGCAGCGATGACGCGATCTTTTGTTTAAGGTGCGGGCCATCGGCTCGCTAGGTAGCTTGCGCGAGCGGGACAACACTATCGGTTGACCGCTCGCGCACGCCCCGTTCCGCGGCGCCGGCCCATCGAGCAGTCTAAGATTTGAATTGACGCGAACCGCTCAACAGAAATAATTATTGTCATCGCTACCGCGCGCATATTCCTTGTGTATTGACTTTCTCACTAAATTATATTCTCGCCTTCCATTTCACTCCTTCTGCTTGTGTATGTGTATAGACTGTGAACTTGTGCTACTGTGAACTTTCTAATAAACTCTCTTACTTCTGTTTCCTACCTGCGACTTTTACTTCTAAATATTTCATACTACTTGCTTCACACATTCTTCTACAACACTACACACGGAGCAGGCGATATTTGTCAATCAATACGCACATAATTTCGAAAAGTCATATAATTTCCGAAAGTTGACGTGGGTTCGAACCCGAGACCCTCTGCATTGCAGTCTGTTGGTCTCCCCACTGAGCTATCGCTGGTTTAATTATTTTACATGTTATACGAATTAGCAAAGCATGTATAAACTATATTGTGCCATATCATCTTGTTATAAGTACCGTGTTTTATACAAGTAAATGTATTATTAGTATTATCTATACATCTATACAAATAAATAAAATTGAAGTGTCTGTTTGTAATGTCAAAATAACAGCTTTTTATCTAATGCATATAAAAGTATATAAGGCACCTATACGAAAACATATATTTTTTAAATTTTTGTCTGTCTGTTTGTTCCGGGTAATCTCCGAAACGGCTGAACCGATTTTGACGGGACTTTCACTGGCAGATAGCTGATGTTATAAGGAGTAACTTAGGCTACTTTGATTTTAGAAAAAACATAGGGTTCCGCGGAGACAAACACTTTTTAGTTAAAATCTACGCAGACGAAGTCGCAGGTAACAGCTAGTCTATACTAATATTATAAAGCTGAAGAGTTTGTTTGTTTGTTTGAACGCGCTAATCTCAGGAACTACGGGTTCGATTTGAAAAATTATTTTAGTGTTGGATAGCCAATTTATCGAGGAAGGCTATAGGCTATATAACATCACACTACGACCCACGGGGGCGGCGCAGTAACGATAAACGCGGGTGAAATCGCGGGAACATCTAGTTCTACATAATCTGCAGACATTCTAAGCGATTTCTAATTTCCTTAGAAACTGCGGCTTCAGATGTTCTCAATGGACTATTGGCTTTGAAATTGAATGAGATTTGAATTCAAATCTGAGTTTTAGCACCTAAAATGGTAATCGACTGTAGTAACATTAAAAACGTATAAAAGTAGGGAGAGTAGATATATTTTTAAGTTTAATGCCATTTTATAGCAATTATTTTAGGCATCAATTTGTGAGTTAATCGGCTCAATAAAAATATGATGAATCAATATGGGAAACTGTTGCAGCAATAGTTCTGTGGTTTTGGGTTTGATGCTTAGGATGGAGAAAGTGTTATAATTATTTTCTGTTCAGAAAATTTCAGTATCAGCACGGGGTCTAATGATGTGTTCTGTACGATAACAGCGTCGTACCCTATAATCTAAAATCATTAAATAATAATAATAATAAATTTTTATTCAATAAATAAATAAAAGTCTTTACAAAACACATTACAGGCTACTTATTGTATTAAATTCACATTAAAACTATATTTAATCTAAAGGAAAACACTTTACAATTTAAAAATTGGATACAAAAAGTAGTGTTTATAAAGTCTGTTTTTACATTTTATTACCTGAACTAGGTCAGAGACCTGTGTTTCAGGCTGTTTCTAATATTACATTGTTATTCTATTGTTAATAAAGTAAGGGTCTACAAAAAACATTTAGCATTTATACATGTACTGTAAACATATATAGGTAGTTAAGTATAACTATAATTAAAATATTTATAAACAATAACAATTATAAATGAAAAAATATTTTACAACTACTAGCAAATTCTCCGTATCTGAATACGTAAGTGTTTTTAGGTACTTTGTTAAAACTATGTGACATTGATTATGATTAATGCTATATATACATATCTAATAACTTATTTAGTTTATTGTACAGAAAAGGCCCTAAGAATAAGAAAAATTTCTTCATGTAAGCATGCTTAGTTTGGACGCTTTCACAAACTAAGTCTTTCCTTCTTTTGTCCGTAGGTAAGAAAGGTAGTAGCGTATGTTGTTTTAGGATAGTGTGCAGGATAAATAGTTGACGGACAGTTAAAATGTTAGTGGATTGGTATAGTTCATAGGTAGGGAAGATGAAAGGGCGGAATGTGGCTACCTTTAAGATGGCTCTTTGCGCACGTTCTAATGGCAATAATATTGTTTTCGATGCTCCACCCCACGATGTTATACAATAGGTTATGATTGATTGGCATAATGCTAAATACACCTGTTTTAGTAATTTAAATATTGCAACGCTACGAAGATTCTTGAAAATATATATTAGTTTGCGTACTCTATTGCATAACAAATAAATATGTTTGCTAAAATTAAGATTAATGTCAAGCGTAATGCCTAGGTATTTTATACAATCGGTTGCTTCTAAAGTGGGGCAAGTGCGTGCGGTGTCAGCAGATAGTAGACAATTATGATTGTGAGCAATAATGTTGTTTATTTAATATGGTGTGTTTTTGTTCCGCATTGAAAAATGGATATATTTTTAAATGTTTGCAAAAAAAAAAGAGTGGCCATGAGTTTCATGCCCGTTCTTCTCATGAGTCCTACACCCTTGCTTTGCTGAACGTGGCAGTAAATGTAAATTCACAGGAAAAAAAATGTGTAACTTTGACATTCATAAGTGTTACCTTGTAACCTAATTTGAATAAATTTATTTTTGTTTTTTTCTTGTTTTTTTGCCTACATTTAGCAATACTTCTCTGCCTTCCTCCTTAGGGATAAAGGCGTGAGGCTATGTATGTATTTTTACCAATTGGATATGGAAGTGATAAAGTATGAACTAAATAACTCTTTATATAGGTACAACTAACTGTGCCCGCCCCCGTGGGTCGTAGCGCGATATTATATAGTCTATAGCTTTCCTCGATAAATAGGCTATCCAACACAAAAAGAATTTTCAATTTGTACCAGTAGTTCCTTAGATTAGTGCATTCAAACAAACAAACTCTTCAGCTTTATAATATTAGTATAGATACATACATAGATTCACGCCTATTTCCCAGAGGGGTAGGCAGAGTCTACGGATTTCCATAATAAATTAATGATTTTAATGAATTAATTAATGGTTTTTTCTTCAGCTTTATAATATTAGTATAGATTTGCAAATGGAATTAACGCGATCATCCATATCACGATGACCTAACCCTAGACCTTATGATCTGAAGGAAACATAAGCGTAAATTTATATTTCAGAATCAGTAAAGCAATTTAAGACATATTTGTTATAGCATCTCTATACCCAGAAAAATCAATTTAAAAATCAATATTCCCAAAGAACTGAATCCTAATCCTAACTATATTATAAAAGCGAAAATGAGTTTGTTTGTTACCTTTTCACGCCTAAACCACTGAACCGATCACTCTGAAATTTCGCATATACGTTGTCAGGTGTACAGAAACGGACATAGGCTACTTTTCATCCCGAAAAAATTACTGTTCCCGAGGAAAACAACAATAACGTTCTTATGGTAACAGGTAGCGCCACGTGTCTCTCGAATCATGATTGAATTATATTATTACAAACAGAGTACAACCCGAATTGATTGTCAAATTCTAAATTAACGCGAGCGAAGCCGCGGGCAAAAGCTAGTATAATATAAACCAATCTTGCAATGAAATAGTTACATTAAGTTTGCAACAAAACCGGATTTCAAATTGAATTAACAATATAACGCAGTAATCCGGTAGTTACACCGGGCTTAGCAGGATTCAGAGTGTACTTTATGAGATGTTCGGCAATATCTGTCAAAACCTTATACCTATGAAATGCGGGGTAGCTTTGACACCCTTTGACGATCAGCGGGTAAAAGGTCAGCGCTCTATCGAGGAAGAGCTATAATATCAATATTTGTAAAAATATTTTTAAAAAGGATTAAATGTAATGACCACTAAAAATAATAATTGCGCAGCAAAATATGCTTACTAAAATATATCATAACGAGCACCTATACGCCTCAAATCACTGCATTCCGTCTCGGAAGGGTTAGGTTATGTTAGGTTCCATCTTAAACCCACCCAAAAATAGGAGCCCTGCCAAGCGGGGCTCTGTCGACTTAGTTTGATCTCTTGAAATATATTTTGGTGTGCAATTAGAATTTTTGGTAAGCATATTTTGCTGTGCAATTTGTATTTTTTTTCTGTGCAGTTAGATACTACCCTTTTTAAAACAACCCTCGTACTCAACTTTTGCTCCGTTGGGGATCAAACTTATGCTACTGAAGACTATTTTATTATTATTTTTATTATTATAAACAAATGGACAACATAACAAGTTGAAACTTATATCTAACATAGCTGACACACGCAACTTCGTCTGCTTCATATAAGAGAATTTTCTCCGTTTTCGCAACATTTTTCATTGCTGTTCTGCTCCTATTAGTCGTAGCGTGATGTTATATAGCCTATAGCCTTCCTCGATAAATGGGCTACTTCACTAAACTGACTAGATGATAAACTTTTAAGTTAAGTATTACTTTATTATCTAACTAAATGTTTCCGCGGTTTCACCCGCGTTTACCGTTACTGCGCCGCCTCCGTGGGTCGTAGCGTGATGTTATATAGCCTATAGCCTTCTTCGATAAATAGGCTATCCTAAAAGAATTTTTCAATTCGAACCAGTAGTTCCTGAGATTAGCGCGTTCAACCAAACAAACAAACAAACTCTTCAGCTTTATAATATTAGTATAGATGTTAAAAACTCGTAAATAATTCTAATACTAACTACATCTTGTTATTTAGCGCTTGATCGTGTAACAACGGTGTATAGCATCAATTTTATATAGCATTTAGGTAGCATTGAGGCGGTAGTGGATTATATCCTAACATTTGCTTTTGCGTGGCCCCATCTGTTTGGAAGGGTTGAACTGCGGACATTGCAAATAATGAGACGTAGTTACTTTTATAAAATACGTCCCTTGAATGACAGGATTATTGAAGATTTGACGTATTCCGTCTGGAGCTAGCAGGTGGATACAAAACGCCTTGCATCTGTGTTTTCTATTAAGGTAAATATAAACATACGGCCGGTGTAACCTGGTCGAAACTTCAAGCATTTAAAGGTAAACAATATACATGATCGCGGAAATACACGTTACGAGTTACATATACATAAATTATTACATAATATACAACATTATTATTGTACATACATCTTCTATACATCTATACAAATAAATAAAATTGAAGTGTCTGTTTGTAATGTCAAAATTACAGCTTTTTATCTCATGCATATGAAAGTATATAGGGTACCTATACGAAAACAAATATTTTTAAAATTTTTGTCTGTCTGTCTGTTTGTTCCGGCTAATCTCCGAAACGGCTGAACCGATTTTGACGGGACTTTCACTGGCAGGTAGCTAATGTTATAAGGAGTAACATAAGCTACTTTGATTTTAGAAAAAAAAATAGGTTTCCGCGGAGACAAACACTTTTTAGTTAAAATCTACGCGAACGAAGTCGCAGGTAACAGCTAGCATATATATAAACTTGTAATATTCATGTCACACATTTATACATTGTCAGTTTTGTAAATGCTGAATGTTGATTACCGCACTCATAAAAATCAGATGTGGTGTTTGCCTGTAAGCGTTTGTTACACTATTGTTATTGTTCGTGCCTTTTATTGTGTATAATTAGTGTAAAAAAATGTTGGTGAATCAAATAAATAAAATTAAATCATGTAACGCGAAAGTTTAAAACTGATTATGGTGTATTTAATGGAGTGGATGGTTGGAATGCCAATTATTTATATGAGACAAAAAACATAGTATGAAATACTTGCAGTAATATCAACAATATAAGATATGGTATTGTGCTTTGTAATTACTTCACGCTTCAAGACATTGAGACGAAGCGGCAGTAGCCTAAAGGATAAGGCATTGCACTCGCGATCTGTTGTAGGTTTGAATCTCATCCATTGCACTGCCGACGTAAGCTCACTTCTTCAGTTTAGTTGAAATGAAGCAATCAAAAATATACGAAAAGTTGCAAGATCATTATAAAAGTATTGAACAAAATCCTAATCCTAAGCCTATCCTAATCCTAACTAATATTATAAAAGAGAAAATGAGTTTGTTTGTTTGTTATCTTTTCACGCCTAAACCACTGAACCGATCATCCTGAAATTTTGCATATACATTGTCAGGTGTACAGAAACGGACATAGGCTACCTTTCATCCCGAAAAAAATTATTGTTCCCGAGAAAAACAACGATAACGTTCTTATGATAATAGATGGCGCGACGTGTCTTTCGAATCATGATTGAATTATATTATTACAAGCAGAGTACGACCCGAATTGATTGTGATATTCTAAATTAACGCAAGCGAAACCGCGGGCAAAAGCTAGTAAACCACAATAATAGACCACAATAAAATCCGTATAAATTAGCTTCATATTCATAATAATATTTTATTTATTTGCTAAAAATCACATTTTACAATTCCTTATAATTCTACTTAAGTATAAAAAACATATTATTGATTACATGTACCTGTTATCTTATATTGTCTTATGTGGGGGCCAGTAAGTGCAGACCGGCAACACTTCGACCCAGTGGGATCTTTTGTGTCGACACTCTCCCAATGACGACTGCCATAGACGTTCATGGCAGCTGGGACCGACGGCTTAACGTGCTCTCCGAGGCACGGATCAGGCGATAATTGTCAATCAATACGCACATAATTTCGAAAAGTCATATAACTTCCGAAAGTCAGAGGTGCGCGACGTGGGTTCGAACCCGAGACCCTCTGCATTGCAGTCTGTTGGTCTCCCCACTGAGCTGTCACTGCTCTCCGTGTACCTGTTAAAAGAATAAGGAAATTTTACTAATGAACTCCACACTAGGCTAGGCCTGTCTCGTGGAGCTCGTCGTGGCGTTACCAGAACACATAATACATTTTATTTTACATGCAAATTTATTATTATTGCAGTGCTATAGTTAATTTTATATTACAATTACATAAACAATCTATGCAATTCAAGGTGTAAACTTTCAGTTAAAGATAAAATACATTGTAACATCTACACACATGGCAATCGTAAAACATAACTGCTAATAGACACACGTAATCGCTATGTTATTATAACAGCCCAGACAATCATAAATCTAATAATGTCTCATCTCAAACTATAATAAATGTAACTCTGTAACCGACTTTATCGTCATCAGTTTACGAGCAATTTCTCGGTGGATTAGTCTCTGTAATATTACTACTTATTTAAGGACTAATTGTGGTATTAAGGCAGTAAGTAATTCGTGAGTTATATGTATGATTAGTTTACGCTATGGCTGTGCCTGTACTTTTTTATATACAACTAAAGTGGCAAACACGCATACGGCCCACCTGATGTTAAGTGGTGACCGTAGCCTATAGACGCCTGCAACACCAGAGGCATTACTTGCGCGTTGCCGACCCTTTAGGAAAGGAAGTGGGAAGGAGAAGGAGCAGGAAGGGGGAAAAGGGTGATTGGGCTTTCTGATGATTTCAATTAGAATAAATAAAATAACGAAAAGTAGTCGCGTTTGGCTCTACCGATCAATATTAGGTTGCTGGTTAAAGCTCGTTTCATATCTATATTATATTAGTACGTGAAGCAAAACCTTTGTACCCCTTTTTACGAAAATTGCGCGGACGAAGGAGTATGAAATTTGGCACAGGTAACATTTATATGAAGAAGGAGTGGTGAGTCCTAATATTTATATAAAATATGCATTAGAAATACATTAAATTAATAAAAAAACGACATGCACACAACCATGCCTTTGACACACGCAGTCGAATCGCATTCGAAGTATTTCGGTATTGTTTGTCTCTTTGGTTCGTCTGACGTCATACAATTCTTCGTAACGATGGTTACATATACCTTATTTATATGTAATAAAGAAAAAAGAAAACAAAGTAGCAAGCTTAGGAATATCTTCAATTAAAGAGCATAGTTAAGTAAATAATAAATTAAAGATAGGTATATTAACCTGTATAGCGTTGGCGAAATCTAAATGAAATGTGATTGTAAGGGTAAAGTTATGGACAAAAAAACCTTAATAACGGTCAAACTTAAAATTTTAATAAATTATGGTCGAATTTTGACCACTAGGCGTCCGCTAGTATCAAGAAATGAGATAATTTTTGACACATATTCTACAAAAGATATTATGTCAATATTTAACTGTCCGTACCTAAAACAACTCGTTTCTTAGCATACGAACCAGGCCTAAATGAATACCATTTCTGATAATAATCTATTCGTACAAATACATCAAATCAAACACGGCAATATTATCACACACATGATCTGTTTAACTTGTGTTTAATATTCATATTTGTTTTGAATGTTCACTAAGTATATTTGTATATGAATTATCAATGAACCATCTGCTATAGCTTAAAGGATTAGGCTAAGTTGGGTTAATTTTTAACCTTACTGCGTTGATATAGGAGTTATAGGAGATTTCAGGAAATGCTGTATTCCCTTTAAGATATGACGTATTCCAAGGAATGTTACAGTTCGCATTTAAATTTGCTGCCGATCGTGAGTTCCTATTTTTGATTCTCAGGTCAAGTAAATGCGTTTTCCGTTGCAAACCCCTTGACAGTACGGTATCTCTTTATTTTAATTGTAATAATAAATAATTTCTAGACTAAGGATAGCCGGGAACATTAGAACTATTGAAATTACGGACACAAATAACACTTAGTCTTGGCGTAACAAGTTGTGCATAACTCAAATCTTTGAGAGAACCACTACAATACTACTAATAAATTAAGATGCGGCCTTATAGGTTGGAGTTTAAATATACGTGATTTAATTTGTGTAAGTATCTGAAGGTAGCAAGTCCGATTCAAATCATTTGCAATTTTTTTTTATGTGGACACGGGAAAGTGTTTGTAACGGACCTGATGGAAAGTCCAATTACAGTCCAGAGACAGTGACGACGAGGAGAAGATAGATGTCTTCTAGCCGTCGTCAGTGTCAAGCCGGTCTGACCAGATGCTTCTTCACACTACGTTTGAAGGACCCAATGTCATAGAAGGGAGGGAACACATGTGCCGGAAGACCGTTCCAAAGATGTATGGTACGACATAAGAAGGAATTGCTGAGCCTTTTGGTGCGAGAAGGGATTGTGCTAACCGTCGGTCTGTGGTTACGAAATTTACGTGTTTCTCAAAAAGAAGGGGGAAGGTGGGATGAGGTCAAATAACTCTTCGGAGCATTCGACATGATAGAGGCGATAGAATACACTAAGAGACGCAATGTCTCTACGAAGTTGTAGCAGTTCGATGTCTATGTCCATTAATGCTTTGAACTTAATAGAATCTGTTATCAAGAAAGTAAAAAGTTGCAAGAAATTTTTTACATATTCTAGAAGACTTTTGATCCAGTGTTGAGGTTAAATCTGCTCTTAAGCATTTTTTCTTTCTTATAAAAAGATAACACCCGCACCAAAAATCAGTTGCTTTAAAAACATTCAAATAACGTACTACACATCCAGACTCGGAACAACCTTTTTTAATCACAAAAGTTTGTCCCGTGTGGGGTTCCAACTTGGTGTAGTAATATTGGTGTGGATAAACTTAAACCACTGTTCATCCGTGCAGTTACAGTTGGTTGTAATTTCGATGTAAAGACTTGAACAGAATGTGTTTTTGGGTTTATCGATAAGAAAGTGTGGATGATAAAGTTAGCTAGCGAAAATTATCATCAAAATGGAGGATGTGAATTGCAAATTTTTCGGATATACCAATGCTAGTCCCTATCAGTCAAAGAAAATACTTGTTGCCACGGATTGGTAATAAGTTTGAATGACAGGTTTATACTGCAGTTTTACAAACTAAACCAAAATGAAAGTTATAGTGCCAGCTAAAACATAATTTACCTTATAAAAACTAAGATTACAACAAAACCGGCATTCGTAATCCTCTGATATTTTATTTACAAATAACAACCAAATTACAAAATGTAGTACATATGTACATAAATATTTTAAAATAAAGTATCTAGTCAAAGTCAAAAATCATTTACTCATATAGGTCACAAAGTAACACTTATGAACGTCAAAATATATAGGTTAGTGAGTTTACTAAGTTACTGAAGCTACATTTAGGTTAGTTGCTAGTTTCAGGCAAAGGGTTGAGCCTATGAGAAGAAACCTGCAAGAAACTCACGGCCACTCTTTTAAATCGCCAATGAAATATAATTTCAGTATTTTACAACTCAAATTAACAAGTTGTTGCAGCTATTATACCATATACTACTGACTATAAAAAACTAAAGATAATAACAATAATAACTTAATAATATTATAGAGATGAAATCATTTGGGCAAGTTAAATTTTTTAATATAAATCTAAAATAGACAGTAGGATGGCATGATGGCGCATACACTTACACTTTGTGACTATGCAAAGGCAGTCAGTAACTAAATGCGGTTGTGGATTTATATTCTTCAATAATAAATAATCAAATTAAGAAACAAGATACTTGTTAACATCACAAATAATCCCGAGGTACCTCTACATTACTAAACTGACTTATAATACAGATTTTTGAATCCAATGTTTTTGTCATTTAAGTAGTCGTTGACTGAATAATAACCCTTCCAAATAAGTTGTATTTTAACGCCGCTTTTAAATTTAAGCAATGGTAGATAGAATATGAATAGGTAGTTTATTAATTTGTTTTTTAACTTTAACTATGTTATCGAATTAATTTTGATTACACAAACAGTTATAAAGAGCTTTTTATTGTATATATCTTAACAATTTTGGCGAATTGTGACATTGTTCAATTAAATAGCAACTTCCACATAACGTCGGTTATATACCTAGGATTTTGGTATTCCACTGAGTAAGTAATTTTCAAAAGCCAAATCTTTAGTAAACGCTTTTACTCGAAAATGTCCCTTTTCACCCCAATTAACGCCCCAGCTGTTAGTCACCAGCCAATATTCCACATCATTCTCAACACCATATCCTATAACTCGTACGCTGTGAGACATTTGTGGACCCCCATATTTGTGTTGATAAATTCCTTCTTTGTAGTCAAAAAAATCTGAATACGGTCTAAAGCCTGCTTGTATAGGACCATTATTAAATAGTTCTGCTTTAATACCATCAGCTGATTCACTAGACACTGCGTAAACTTTTTCAGCGTAATGCTTGTCTTGGGCATAATCAATGTCTTTATTTACACACTCATGTTTACAAACACGTTCCTTCAGTTTAGTTACATTGTACGGCTTACATTGTTGAGTTACTAAGCCTTCATTAAGCCAAAACTTAAAGGCAGCTTCTGGGTTACCCCCACCACAAACATTATGTCGCTCACATTCGAAATCTTGTTGAGCAAGAAGCACGTGTACATTTTTGTGGATGCAAGTTCTATCTGATGCTGTATCTGCCGCGCCAAAGGTCCAACATGAACCACAATCACCTTGAATGTAGACCTGTTTTATACTTTCACATTTTGGCCACTTTTCTCTTGCATCAAAGTTTTCTGGCAAATTTTCAAATGAACGAGCATCATGTGTTTGGACAGGAAAATCTTTAATATTATTGTAGTCAATATGAGCTCCAGATTTTCTGTGAACATCTTCGGCGTAATCAGTTATTTTATAAGAGTAATTTTGTTTGTTGAAATACTCTATGAACTCATGGCGTGGCATCGTCAGGTACTTCGCTTGTAGGTCCACTTCCAGGTCTCCTGCCACCAAACCTGCCAATAGTATCAGTCTCGTAATGCGCAGCATTGTAGATGTCACTGTTTAATGTTACAACTTAAATATCATCAGTTTATATGTTATATAATCAGGCAACTGAATAACTAATAAAAATATGTCGCAATTTATTGAAGACAAATAGTTTCGATATCAGAAGAATGTACTAAAATAAAATGCTTCGAATGCTGTTGGAAGGCAATAAAATAAAATATAGAACTTTAACTATTCTGACAATAATATTTTTTATAGATAAACGAAGTTAAATCTGTGTACAAGTATATACATATATGTATATATACATATATATATTGTTACCGGAAAACACGTATTAAGTGGGCGTTACCCACTCCGTCGCATCATCGCTATAAATACGAGGCGCCAACGCTGCTCGCGTTCTTCTCTTTCCGTTCGTCAAAGCGATAACATCGAATTGTTGTATTAGCGAGTTACTGTATTCGTTTTATAATTCATTTAATTGCTTAAATTGCGTAATAAATAATAATTGATTGTTATGTTTTTTTTAATATAATCCTAGTTGGTTTATAAGATCAGAAGTGGGATTGCTTCCATAAGCCTTACCCGTTTCTGGTTATCCTGACCAACTTTCGTAGTTCAGTATTTTGGTTATATTGCTATTAGTTTAAAAACAGATTTTAAATTATGCCTAATCCACGGAAGCGTAAAGTAGACTCAAACAAAGAAATACTGACGGCTATCCTCAATAGGATAAGTGCGTTAGAAAATCGTGTTAGTGGATCGCCTGAAAATCCGGAGCCATCGACATCGCGCAGTGCACTGGCGATTGAGGCGAGTACGCCCCCTACCGTGGTGCATGCCGACCCGGCCCCGGGCGAGGGGTCCTCGCGTGGGATTGACGTGCTGCCAGAGCAACCGCGTAGTGCATCGGGTAATGAGAGTACTGCGTGCAGCGAGGACGCTACATCGAGGATTTTTGAGGCGCTGGCTAGCTCCCTCACTAAAGTAAGATCCATCCATTATTATATTTCCCCGTTTGACCCCAATATTCATAAATTCGACACTTGGTGCGAAGAGGTTGATCGAGCGCGTGATTTGCATAACTGGAGTGACAATGAAACGTTGTCTCGTATAGGCAACTGTCTGAAAGGCGATGCCCGTCTGTGGCTAAACGAGTGGGTTACGAACGATCGATCTTGGTCAAATTTCAAGCGCGAGTTTGTAACATTGTGTCCACAAAACGTCGATATTGCGAATATACTATACGACGTGATGTCCACAGACTCTAAAAGTTTTGCCACACATGCAGAATACGCGCGACGATCTCTGTTGAGGTTAGGCCTTGTTCGAGGATTATCAGATGAGCTAATTGTAGCAATTATAATTAGAGGTATCACTGACCCTCAAATTAGAGCTGCAGCCACCAACGCCGAGTTGTTACCTCGAAATATAGTAAAATTTTTGTCAACTTATACAAAGCCTAGCACCATTATTCAATCTACCCGCAATTCCTCCCGTTCAATTAAAAGCAACAGTTCTGATACATCAAAACAAAACCAATTTAAAGCCGAGTTTAAATGTTTCCTTTGCGGTAAAATAGGTCATAAACAAGCAGCGTGTTCGAAAAGGTGCCGCTATGATAACACAGCTCCTAGGTTAAATTCTCATGAATCCTCGAATAATAAATCGGCGTTAAATTGTACGTTTTGTAAGAAAAATGGTCATAAAGTAGAAGATTGTTTTGCCCGACAACGTTCAGAAACAAGTAAAGAGAATACGCGTAATGTTAATTTCTGTAGGAAGTTAGATGGTGTTTCTATGAATTGTGATATCATGACTGCGGTTATTCAAGGAATACCTGTTGACGTACTTATAGATAGCGAATCATCTGTTTCCCTCATTTCTGTAGCATTGTTAAAATATTTTAGGGTTCATAGAAGCACTGCTTATCGTGTATTGCGAGGCATAGGCAGTCAGATAATAGAATGTACATGTTATGTGACTTTAGTAATAGAGTTTGCTCAGATTTCACTCGAGATCGACCTATATGTTGTACCCGCAGAATGTTTGAACACGTCTATTATTATTGGTACGGATGTACTAAACCGTGAAGGAGTCACCTATGTTCGCCGATGTGGTGAACAACTTTTGATGAGAGATGATAAAGTTTATACATGTTGTCATATTCGGGAGAACTTTGACGTTATAAATTCACCTCTACAAGGCCAAGAAAGACAGCAACTCTTGTCAATCATGGGTGACTTTTCACAGTTTTTAATTTCGGGTACCGTGACGACTACTGTGACTACGGGTTCTATGGAAATTACCCTTAACAAGGATAGCAAGCCAGTACATTACAGGCCATACAGACTGTCTTATGATGAAAAATCACGTGTACGTAAAATAATTCAGGATCTATTAAGTAAGGGTATCATACGGGAGTCTATATCGGCTTTTGCAAGCCCAGTCATTCTAGTGAAGAAGAAGGACGGGTCCGATCGCATGTGCGTCGACTATAGGGCGTTGAACGCGATTACAGTGAAAGAGCGTTTTCCACTACCACTCATCGAAGACCATATTGATAGACTGGGTGGTAGTAAGTACTTCACTAGTTTAGATATGGCATCGGGCTTTCATCAGGTGCCATTAGCGCCCGATTCAATAAACAAGACAGCTTTTGTTACTAACGAGGGTCAGTATGAATATATTAAGATGCCTTATGGTCTTGCTGATGCGCCGGTTGTATACCAACGTATAATTACAAATACCCTCAAGAGATTTATAGAATCTGGTCGCGTTTTGGTCTACATTGATGATGTTTTACTCCTAAGCATGTCAATCACTGAAGGTCTTGAATTACTTCGTGCTGTTCTTGAAACCTTAACGTCTTCTGGCTTTTCCATCAACCTTAAGAAATGTACTTTCCTTAGCGAAGAGATTGAATACCTCGGCAGGACTATAAGTAATGGTCAGGTTAGGCCGAGTCTACGTAAGGTTCAGTCGCTAGTTAATTCTAAGACACCTTCTAACGTTAGGGAGGTTCGACAGTTTCTTGGCCTAGCAGGTTATTTTAGACGCTACATTCCAAATTACTCCACTAAAACGGCATGTATAGCGCACCTTACAAAAAAGGATACCCCTTTCTTGTGGAGTAGTGAGCAAAACAAGGCTCGCGAATACCTAATTAACCATTTAACCAATGAGCCAGCACTAGCTATATTCAATCCTGAACTTCCTTCAGAACTTCACACCGATGCAAGTGTCATTGGATATGGTGCTGTTCTATTACAAATTCACAATGGTAACCTCAAGAAGGTAGTAGCTTATTTTAGCAAGTCAACACAAGGTGCTGAAGCAAAGTATCATTCATATGAATTGGAAACTCTGGCTATTGTAAAGTCACTCCAACATTTTCGCCATTATTTGCTAGGGATTTCATTCAAAATAGTGACAGATTGTAACGCGCTAAAACTGACAGAACGTAAAAAGGATCTTTTACCACGTGTGGCTCGCTGGTGGATATATATGCAAGACTTCCGATTTACTATAGAGTACAGAAAAGGCGCACTTATACCACATGCAGATTACTTGAGTCGTAATCCTGTTGACGTATGTCATATTTCTCAGATCCGTAGTCCTAGAAATTGGGCACAAATAGCTCAGTCAGCTGACGAAGAAACGCTTAAGCTTATTGACCAAGTTACAAATGGTCAGTTAGACTCTTCCCGCTATATAGTATGTAATGGTTTACTTTATTATAAGTACACTCATGTTGGCGAAGAGCCACGTCGGCTTTGTTACATACCAAAGGGGTATAGACTGAGTTTATTACATGTTTTCCATGACGACCATGACCATATTGGCTTCGACAAGACTATGGAATTAATCCTTCGTCATTTTTGGTTTCCTGGCTTACGTACCTTCACAAAAAAATACATAAAGCATTGTGTCACATGTTTATCTCATAAACGAGTTCCGAGAGCTCCAGAACAACCTATTCAGTCTTGGTCTAAGCCCAGTGAACTTTTTCATACGATCCATATGGACGTACTTGGCCCATTACTGGAATCTCGAGGATATAAGTTTGTTCTCATAGTGGTTGATGCGTTCTCAAAATACTGCCTCTTATATTCCATATATCGTCAAGACACCGACGAATTAAAGCGTGTATTTACGAATGTGATTTCACTGTTTAGTACGCCAGAATTATTAATAACCGATAGAGGTAGAATGTTCGAGAGCTCCACTTTCCAAAGCTGGGTGCACAGTCTTGGTACTGATAGCCACTTTATAACGCCTGGCATGCATCATGAAAATGGACAAGTTGAACGCTATTGCCGAACCGTGCTCAACATGTTGCGTATTGAGGTCAACAGCAGAGGTTCTAGCTGGTCCGATATCCTGTGGAGAATTCAGCTCATTATCAATGTAACTAAGCATTGTACTACCCAAACATCAGCACTCCAACTGTTAGTTGGTATTGATGCTACAACTCCCGTTATCAGAGCATTGGTTAGAGACGTGTCATTGGACTTCTCCGAACCAAATCGGGAGGGCCTTTTGACATTAAGACGTCATCGTGCATCAGAATTACTGGCAGCTAACCAACAAAAACAGGACTCGTATGTAAACAACAAACGCAAAGAACCTCAAGTCTTTAAAATTAATGACCTAGTGTTTGTTATTAAGTCTTCACAGGCAACTGGTAAGCTGGATTCCTGTATGCGCGGCCCATATCGAGTTACGAGCGTGTTACCACACAACCGATATCGGCTTGAGTTGTTGGCTGGCTCGTATGGTAAATATACTGAGGCCGCAGCGCAATACATGGTGTCTTGGAAAGGGGAGTGGACTCCCGAAACGTGCGCTGCCTTCTTTGAGAGTAAGTACGATATTGGTTGAGGCTAGATCCCGTGTGTGGGCGATGCCATTGCAGCTCAAATGGGTGATGCTGGCTAGATCCCATAAGGGTGATGCCGTCGCAGCATAAATGAGTGATGCTTTGTTGAGGCTAGATTCCGTGTATGGGTGATGCCGTTGCAGCTTAAATGGGTGATGCTGGCTAGATCCCATGAGGGTGATGCCGTCGCAGCCTAAATAAGTGCTTTGTTGAGGCTAGATCCCGTGTGTGGGTGATGCCATTGCAGCTCAAATGGGTGATGCTGGCTAGATCCCATGAGGGTGATGCCGTCGCAGCCTAAATGAGTGATGTTTTGTTAAGGCTAGATCCCGTGTGTGGGTGATGCCGTTGCAGCTTAAATGGGTGATGCTGGCTAAATCCCACGGGGATGATGCCGTCGCAGCCTAAGTGTGACATACTTGTGTGTTTGTAATACGGGGGCCCTTGTATGCATATGCGTGATCTGAATGACTATGAAAGATTGTTTGAATTGATGACAAATGTTACTGATGTATGAAGTTAGTAGACGCGTGTTTGAAGAATATGTGAGCGCGCGTGTTCAAAGAGTATGTGAGAAAACTGTGGCTATACTTAAAAAGTACGTTTTCATATTCGTATTCTATTGTTTGGGCAGATGACGATCCAACATATGAAGACACGACAACACATGCAGCTGACCGTGATGCCGGTGAAGGAACAAGTCAAGACACCCAGCATGCTTCCACCACAGTACAGCAAGGAACAGAACATGGAGCGGTCGAGGACGATCCGTAGTCAGGAGAGGCCGTGTTACCGGAAAACACGTATTAAGTGGGCGTTACCCACTCCGTCGCATCATCGCTATAAATACGAGGCGCCAACGCTGCTCGCGTTCTTCTCTTTCCGTTCGTTAAAGCGATAACATCGAATTGTTGTATTAGCGACTTACTGTATTCGTTTTATAATTCATTTAATTGCTTAAATTGCGTAATAAATAATAATTGATTGTTGTTTTTTTTTTAATATAATCCTAGTTGGTTTATAAGAATATATATATACTGTGGTATAGTTATAGTTATACTTGAGTGAGGTCGCCATAGAGCCAATGTGTCAGTTGGAGTGACAGTTATAACATGTCAGTGTTATATTGACGTATATAAGCGCCGGAGACTCGTGCGTGGACACATCCGGTGGACGAACTCGCTGCGTTATGGATCAAAGCAGAGATAATCACAGTCAACCTTTATTGTTTTATTTCTCTTATATTTGCCTATCATTAGTATACGTACGAAGTATAATACCACGTCTATATTTTGTTGCTTCATCATGTCAAAAGCGAGTCGGCCGTCCTACTCTCCGACATCAGAAGTGGGATATGAACTCCATTCTCACTGGTCTTGGCGATAGCTCAACAAGCGAGCGCCGCCTGGTCAGCTGCGAGATGGTTGCTGTGTGGTTAATTACAACAATCAGGTGGGTTCGCTTTCATTTTATTTCGATTCCGGGGCTGAATGTTCTCTTGTGTAATTAATTTGTAGTGTAGAGTGTAATAGTATTAAGATGTATACCTATGTATGTTACATGGCGACCCTGCCTACGGGCACCATCACGCGCGTGATCCAGTTATCGACACCTCTGTGCCATATATGGGCAGTGCTTTAAACAATCGAACTGAAGGTAAGGACGAAGGTATTTGGGAGAGAAATAATACGAATGACTGCTGAGTTAATACTCTCTATATTTTAAGATTACACATGATTACATAGGATTGGTTATATACATAGATATACATCTTAATCCTATTACACTCTACACTACAAATCGTAGCTGACATATTTAAATGCACTAGTTATAATAATTCTGTTCAAATAACTGGTATTGGTAGTTCCGCTATATGTTGTACCGACGAACTCTGATTGAGGTTATTTCTAATGAGAATAATCTTGCAATTGTGTTTCATATTCTACCTGACTATGCTATAAACCATGCCGCGATATTTTAAAATAAGGATTCACAATTACAATAACTTAGTTACTATTTGTGAAGTACCTTCAGTAATTAGTTTTCACAATGTTGATTTCGAGGTCTACTCGGACAACATACAAAAGTTAATGTTGTTATTGCATAGCTATTTAAATTTCATTGTAAATGGTTTACAAAAAATGCGTGTGATTATTCGGCTAATCAATCCAGATGTTATCGTTCAACATCGTCCATACCGATTAAGTTTAGATGACAGGCAGGTTGTACGTACTAAAATTAACGAATAATAATTGTCACAAGCTAGAAGTATTTGTCCTAGTTGTTAGACATATGCGAGTCCCGTTCTATTAGTTAAAAAGCGCAACGGTAGTGATCGTATAAGCGTGGACTATCGTGTACTTAATAGAAATACAGTGCCGGTTGGTTTTCCTTTGCTTTTAGTTTCGGATTTGATTGCGAGGCTATTTGGTCGCATTGTGCGCACTTGTCTGTATTCGTAACTGAAATTCAAATGTGGGTTGTTCAGGGGGCGACGGGCAGCTGGTGGTGCAGTGGGGACCTGGGTCTCGAAGGAAACTATTGTTGTTGATTGTATCGCGGGAGGCGATAGCGGTATGGGTGACTGCTGGGTACTAGTTGTTGAGAAAACCAAGTCGTGTGATTGTATGTGATCGAGATAATAACTTTCAATCGTTGGTTTATTTGATTTTGTTAACGATCTTCACTAATAGGATAAGACATTTAACTGTTGCAAATAAATAACAGAGTTCCCTTAACACAATTTGATCAAGTAGACCGAGGTTAACAGTTTACTCCAAAATGTTTTCTTGTTTACAGATACACAAGGGGACGTTCAAGGCGCGATTTGATTGCTGTCAAGACCCCATTATTTCGGCTTTCTATCGGTAGATACGAGGATGTTGCAGATCAACGAGCAATTTGATGCCATCAAGGCCCAATGAGTTCAGCTTTCTAACGGTGACTGTTTTATTTTAAAACTAAGATCATAACCAAACAAAATTAGAGCAGTACAAGGACCTGAAATCAGACGCCATTTAGTGGTTGTCTTGGATGTTCGTAATCAGACAACAGGCCTAGAGGTTGTCCCAAAAATTAGTTTTATGCCTTCAGACGCCAGTAGAGGTTGTCCAGGTCATTGTTCGGACTCCGCGTCAGTTGTCCATGTCGTTGTTCGGACGCTGATCCTGTTACGCATGTGATTATCAGAATACTGAGAGTTTGTCCATGGCTTGTTTGGTTCGGTTCAGTAATTAGAGTGGTGATAATAAATTAAATTATGACTAAAAGAGAGCAGGTTATAAAAAGACATAATTAATATTGAGAAAGTTGTTACTTTGCGAATTAATGAATTACTGTTATACTGAGAGGTGTATAACTTAATGAGAACAGTTTTGAGTCGCAATGATTTGTGACTGCTTAATTATCCTATAGAGCAGGGTTGCCGAGTGGAATTGCATATACTGCAAAAGTTTTTGTTGTTTCCAGGTAATTCACACGAGGAGGTGTGAGGTGTCAAGATGGCCGTGTCGGCGCGTCAAGAAAATAATCATTGGAATGTAATTTATTTCTGTAATTGGAGTTGAATAAAGCGCCATCTATTGGTTTGTTTCGGAACGTCAAGCGTAAGCTTGAGTGAGGTCGCCATAGAGCCAATGTGTCAGTTGGAGTGACAGTTATAACTGTCTCTCCAACTTTTTTAAGGTCTGCAATAGAACTTCAGATAACTTCTTCGACGAGTTACTGGTTTTAATTAAAACTAAAATATCTAAACTAAATGTGTATTTGGTTGAGAAATAGAGTTGATACCGACGAAAAATGTACAGCAGCTCTACCTATAGAGTCAGACAACCACTACTTGCAAGCTCACAGTGCATATTAACGGTGTTTTGCCGGGTTGTAACCTGACTATGTGCGACGATAGGTAAACCACGCCCCTTTGCTACAGGATCGAGCATACTAGCCGGCGACTTGGCGTGGTCGATTTCTTACTGGGCCTGATCAGGCCGGCTCTGGCAGATACGTACAGTGAGGCGATAAGTACGTATTATAAAGAAAATCTGGCCTTCAAGTAGACGGATTCTTACTAAGAATATGATCGGACTGGAAAGTATAAGCCAGCCTAAATTGTGTGCAAAGTGGACTTGTTGTCTATGTCTATCTAGACGAAACTGAAGTACTATTGAGCAAGTTTGGGATTTAAAGGATTCAGGAATAAGAACGATTTTCTAAATTATTTTAGAAAATCATTATTACAGTAAACAAATAAATGTTGAAACCAAATAATACATTTTATTGAAGACTATCTTCTGCCCGCGACTTCGTCCACGTGGAATAGTTACTTTGGGCTAACGCTAACTTTAACCTGCGACTTCGTTTACCTAAGGTCAAAATATTTTTAAAGAATACGTTCGATAAGGAGCTATTTTAGGTACCTACATCAGGCTTTTATGATATTTTTGCGATGTTATTTTAAAACTGCGATATCTCCTAAGATATTCATTGAAATCGAATGATGTAAAGGGCAATTTTGTTTTAAATTAAATATTTGTGATGAATAACGTATTTATTTGGATAAGGATTAATATCATGTTTATAAAAATACCTTCGCAAATAATGCATTATTTTAGAACAAATTTGGTTATCATAAAAAAGGTTATAGTGAGCCAATCTTAAAAGATAGACATATGTTGTTGTGGACTTTTTTTTAGAACTTTTAAAGGGGAACAATTCTGTCATACATGATTTTTGCGAAACTTTAACTGTTTACGCAGCGCACGCAGCGGAAGCTCTCAAAAGGAAAAAAACCCTCCGATTTTGAAACATTCTTCATTGGTGCTCCGCTCCTATTAATCTTAGGGTGAACTTATATAGCCTATAGTCTTCCTCGATAAATGGGCTATCGAACACTGAAAGAATTTTTCAAATCGGTCCAGTAGTTCCTGAGATTAGCGCGTTCAAGCAAACAAACAAACAAACAAACTCTTCAGCTTTATAATATTAGTATAGATAAACAACCAAATTACAACATTGTATTCAGTTTTGTATATACATAAAAGTTTAATTTTATTTAATTAAATAAATATGAATATTGAATTTGATGAGCCAAACAGTTTTTATTTAAATCGTTAAAGTTTTATAGAATTCTATATTATTTTATAGAACATATGATAAATACTTAGGATTTTGGTATTCCACTGAACAAGTAAGATTCAAACTTCACATCTTCAGCAAAAGCTTTTACTTTGAAATGTCCATTCTCTCCCCAATTAGCTCCCCAGCTGTTTGTCACCAGCCAATATTGCACACCATTCTCGATACCGTAGCCTATAACGCGTACGCTATGATATCCTAGTTGCTTACCAAATTTATGTTCATAGACCCCTCCATTGTAGTGACGGAAATCTTCAAAAGCAGCAAAGGTCGCTTCTATAGGACCATTATTAAATAGTTCTGCTTTAATACCATCAGCTGATTCACTAGACACTGTGTAAACTTTTTCAGCGTAATGCTTATCTTGGGCATAATTAATGTCTTTATTTACACACTCATGTTTACAAACTTGTTCGTTCAGTTCAGTTACATTGTACGGTTTACATTCTTGAGTTACTAAGCCTTCATTAAGCCAAAATTTAAAGGCAGCATCTGCTGGACCCCCACCACAAACATTATATTGTGCACATTCGAAATCTTCTTGAGCAAGAAGCACGTGTACATTTTTGTGGATGCAAGTTCTATCTGATGCTGTATCTGCCACGCCAAAGGTCCAACATGAATTACAGTCACCTTGATTGTACACCAGTTTTATACTTTCACATTCTGGCCACTTTTCTCTTGCATCAAAGTTTTCTGGCAAATTTTCAAACGAACGAGAATCATGTGTTTGGACAGGATAATCTTTAATATTATTGTAGTCAATATGAGCTCCCGATTTCCTGTGAACATCGTCGGCGTAATCAGTTATTTTATAAGAGTAGTTTTGTTTGTTGAAATACTCTATGAACTCATGGCGTGGCATCGTCAGGTACTTCGCTTGTAGGTCCACTTCTAGGTCTCCTGCCACCAAAACTGCCAATAGTATCAGTGTCGTAATGCGCAGCATTGTAGATGTCACTGTTTAATGTTACATTTCAAATATCATCGGTTTATATATTATATAGTCAGGCATCTGAATAACTAATCAAAATATGTCGCATTTTATTGAAGACAAATAGTTTCGATATCAGAAGAATGTACTAAAATAAAATGCATCGAATGCTGTTGGAAGGCAATTAAATTAAATGTAGAACTTTAACTATTCTCACAATGATATTTTTTATAGATAAACGAATATTTTCTTCTGTTTACGCGAATGTTATTCATTGAAATGAAACTAACGGATTTTATCGCGTTGTTTATTTGACACTTTATTACAAAATTTTGAAAATCTGTTACACTACTATTACTATTAAACTTTGCAAATTTTTAATGTAATTAAATTATTGAAACTATTAAAACTATTTATACTATTACTATACTATTATACTATTTATATTTATGTTTACACTTTCCCCAAGCTAATTAAATTATTGAAACTATTAAAACTATTTATACTATTACTATCCGTCAAGTGCCAACTACCTTTACAAGATGCAGGGGTCTATAAAATAGATTGTGACTGCGGACTCTCGTACATTGGTCAAACCAAAAGAAGCATAAGCACCCGCATAAAAGAACACATAGTTACCTACCGGTAGAGCTTATACGTACATTACGTATAAGCTCTACCGGTAGGTAACTTTGCCTCAGGCAGAGATTGAAAAGTCTCGCTAGAACATGACATATGTTACGGCCTGCAAATAATAAATGTTCTAAGCTAAGGCCGTCGTGGCCCGGGGAATTCCCGCGCTTTATATTCCTCAAAATTACTTCAATATTTTTCGGTGTTATGGTAACGCGGAGAGGCTCCGAGCCTCGACCATCCTTAGAGGTTCGGGTCATAACTTGCTTACTATTCACACTAAAATGGGTTCGAAATTGATTAGCGATTTTCTTCTTATTATTTTCACCTTCTACATTTACTGGTATACTACTTCTGTGATTTAGTTTTTCGTTTCTTTCCAAAATTCTACAAAATTGCAGTTCGCTCGACATCTGGCTAACACATCCAGTTTTATCTTATCCTGATTCTTAATTACGTATTTATGCGCGGCTTTAAACTCCCGGCGTGAGGCGGCCATTTATTTATTTAATTAATTAATTAAAACGGTATAACACCAATTACATTAATTAACACATATTATCGTAATGGTATCCCGAGCGTGGCCTTCCATGTAATACCCATAGTGAGAACATTTCCCTCGCTTTAGTATAATGGGGCCTGACGTGAAAATTCCATCCGATTACTTTATTAGATTTAGGTCGATCACAACCGTCATCAGAATAAACAGTCCGTTCTGCTGCCAACTGTAACGTACCTATAATAATAGCATAAAAATTATCAATATATACATATATAGTGACTGACATTACTACATAATAGGTCACTCGTCAAACATTCCATTTCTTTTAAAACATCGTCATAGTTATTCATTAAATTAAAAAACTTTTTATCACATATTTCTGAGTATAGCAACGTTTGATCCCGCTCCCTATTACCCCATAAATGTTTTCTATTAATACTACCTATATTATTATCACAGTTCAATATTTTACGGCTAATAGTGCTAAAATTACACCCTATGACTAGAAGGAAATGATCGGAAGCCATAACGGCGTGGTCGACGCGCACCGACGTCACCAGGCGAGCCGCGGCCTCCGTCGCGAGACAATGGTCGAGCCAGCTGCACGAGCCGTGTGCGTCGCTTACGTACGTGAAGGTGTCAGCATCGAGTCTGTCCAGATCTACGCACACTAGTGATTGTTCACGGCAGTAATCCTTCAACTCTTTTTCAAAAAGAGTATCTGGATGCGCATTAAAGTCACTGAGAACAAAAACACACTCGACATCGGTTTTCTCGATTACCGCACTCACTTGCGCCAAACAGTCTGTAAATTCTAGTAGGTTATCTACGCCGTCTGTCGGCATATATATACAAAATACTAGGAGACTACGATCACCCTGAGATAAACTCACAGCAATAATACGATCACTCTCACAGTGGATAATTTCAGCTCGCGTAAACAGGCTCGTGCGCCACATGAGCGCCGTCCCGCCGTAGGGCCGTCCACGGAGCACCACAGTCGAATCCACTGAAGATTGGCTGCAGCAGCTGAACTCACCGTCGAGTTTGTCAATGATACCTAGGTCATGTGGCATCAGCCAGTGCTCCTGTATACATATCACGTCAGCATATCTACATATATCACGTACCGCAGGAATACAGCTTTTAATTGCGTGGCAATTAAAAGAAACCAACTTTATATTATTTTTTTGTTGTGTTTGTATGTCCATAATTATTTACTAAGGGCAGCGGTATCGCTCCCAGGAGAACGCTGTTGTCTATATTTTCTAAATGCTAAACCTCCAGGCCAAAAGTCGTTTTTTAAGAGAGTGCTTAATTTTGCAAACTGTACTTTTATTTTAAAAGAATTGAAATTTGTTTCCCTTCTTTGCGTTAGTTTTTGTACTTCTATACATTGTTCATTCATTTCATGTATATATTCTTTTACATCTTCCTCTCTAATGTTTTTTTGTGTACGCGATAAATAAATATATGCGTATGACTCGGCAGCTTGCAGCTTAGTGCTGTTCTGTAGGGTTCCTCTCGTGTTCCTATATCTATACAATATTGGTTTCTTGCGAGTAACTAACGTAAACCCTTCGTCATCCTTGTTTACTTGAGATTCGCTACGAGCCGCACTAGCGATATCTCTAAACGTAGGTACGTACATGTAGTTCGTATTAGTGTCCGCCGTTAATCGTCGAGTAGATAATGCAGAGGCGCGCGGCGGCGTCAGGAGGCAGTGCATTTGCACTCATTAGTTGAGAGTGCGCGTGCGACCCCACCCTCCGCGCGGGCCTTCTCGCCGAGTTCGTCTCCAAACTCGCTCGGGCCGCTTCGATGCGTGGCTCGCTTATGCCCACTACAGAAGTTATCGTGCTTTGTAACTCATTTAGCGTATTTCTTGTATCCTTATCGCAATGATAAGGCCTAAGAAATAGATCGTCTGATTGTCTGCAGCTAGTAGTGCGAGCTTCTTTAAGCTCCTTAATTAGGTTTTTAATATTATCGATCTCCTTTTTTAGTTGATGTATATCCGAATTTGAATTTGAAGTCGCATTGTCACTATCCGGAGCCGGCTTAGATTTAATGCAGGCGACGTCATTTTTAAGTAAGGTCAATTCCTTCAGAAATGACTTTATGTCAATATAATCAAACGATACGGGAGGAAGTTAATTTAAATTCTTCGCTACGAAAGTTGGTAGGCAGTCGGGTTTGGATTCCTTAATAATCTTGATAATTTCCTGTATGCTTTTCTGTTCGGAGCCTTCTTTTCTTCTGAGGATTTTTTCGTCGGCGCGAGTTGTGTAAACGCAATCGATCTCGAGTTCTCGATTTCTTCCAAGTTATAGGCACTTACGCATATCTATATAATCCCAGTTTCAGGGATAGTGTCGACCTTGTTGCATATAAATGCTAATAGTTCATTGATAATGATTTTATTACATTGCTAACATTGAGTTGTCACAATATTAGTTGCACGCACACCGGTTGGAGATCACACCAAGGCCACAACGCAAGCGTCTCGCCTGACAGCGGACAGCTTACAGTAACAATTTTTAAAAATTTTGTAGGTTTTATATTAAATACGAGTACGTACAAGAGGTGTCTAAACTGTTAGCGTCAATGTCAATGTTGTTACGAAACCATAATCACAATGAATTTCAATCGGAACAGCAAGTAACTACATATCTGGCACCTTCATAATTTTAAGAGAACCTTTTATTTATAGCATTGTGCGTTGTACATATTATAGGAATATTTTTTGAGTCATACATCGTACATGGCACGCGCGCCTCCTTTACATCAGCACTTTTACGTCGCCTCATATAAATTGTGTAAATCAACACCAGTGCGCGATCATACTTCGTAATCAGCGGTACTCATTTATAGTAATTATCGTATCAATCATATTATCATAAGTTACGTGGTAGTTAAGTGACCAATAAATCGCATCTCATTTTAACTATCAGTGATCTTTCATTTCAAACAACAAAGTTGTGTGCGACCCGTTCAGCAGTGCATACATCTTTTTGGTCCTTCGAGCCGGATGTGTTAGTTTAAAGTGTTCCGCGGTTCTTTTGTGCGGTGGCGAATCGGTTGAGCTGGCCTCCCACAAGCGGGTCTCACCAGTTCAATTGAGAAGGCGCATTAGCCGTACCGAGGATACAGAACGCTTAGACTAAACGTTAACCAGCAGCAACAAGTACAAGAGTTCACCGAAGCTCAGCAACAGAACAAAACAGAAGCAATTTCGGGGAACTCAAGTTTTTAGTGAATTTACCATCATGGAGGGAGTAATTAAAACTCAATATCAGATCATGCAAGCAATGAATACAATTTTGACCAACTTTAAAAAGGACGGTCCAAGTCGTAAGACACCCGACCGTGTTCAAAAGAAAATAGATCTTCTTGATAGGTACTGGGCAGATTTTAAGACCAACCACGAGAAGATTCGCGAGCGTGGAGATCCATCACATCAATATTTCCTACAGGATTCTTATGATCAGACACGCAACTTTTACAATAGCACCAGAGAATACTTTGTAAAATATTTAAAACACGAGCAAAAGCCGACTTCACCCGTATTAAAGTCGCCAGCGTTTGCGTTCGAACCGGCTCCGTCAAGCTCAAAGCTACTGGAGCCTACATTAGATCAAGAACAAGGTACCAGTAGAAATGAATACGACACCCAATCGCCGCTTCCTATGGTTCCTGAGGTAGTGGAGACCGAGACCAACAGCAAAATAAATGAGATGTTACGGAAACAAAGGAGTAATTTCAAAGCATTCCAAAGAACCGCATCAAACATCAACGTGAACATCCTTAAAGAGAAATGGCAGTTTGAAGATAGTTTAAAGGTATTAGAATTAAGGTGGAATGCGGTGGATTCACTTTACTGGGAACTCGACAGCATGCCAATTGACGCTAGAGTGCAATATGAAATGTCTTATAGCTCGTGCGAACTCACTTACAACGAATTGAAAACAAAAATCAACTCGAAAATGTGATCTGTTTCTTACCGTGAAAAATCGACTCCCAAGGTCGAAATTCCTGCCTTTAGCGGTAGTTACCAACATTGGACTGCATTTAAGGATTTATTTGTTGATACCATTCATTCCAACCCGTCACTTTCAAACGCGCAGCGCATGCAATTTCTCAAGAGTAAAGTGAAGGGCGAAGCTGAGAAACTCATTCAGCATTTATCAATCAGCACGGAAAATTATGAGACTGCCTGGGAGATCCTTAATCATAGATAAGAAGAACAAGAAGATGATCTTCTCATCTCATATAAGATCATTACTTGGTGTCCCTAACACTCAGCATTTATCAGCAGCGTCTGTCAAAAGGCTCCACGACACAACAAAGGAATGTCTAAACGCGATTAAGAATCTTGGCGTTGATATTTCATCGTGGGACCCATTAATAGTAGACTTACTAGCTCAAAAATTGAATACTATGACTCACAATGACTACTTAGAGTCACTTAAGGACCCACGTGAGCTGCCAAACATAGCAGATTTTCTCAATTTTCTGGAAGGAAAATTTGTGTCATGGGAGACATTTCTTCGCAAACCAGAAACAGCGAAACCATCTCAGCCTGAGCCTTTATATTCTAACAAAAAATATCATTCATACAAGGCGTTCAGTACTAATGGAAATATGAAAAATAATTTGAAATCAAATGACATTAAAAGCTATGAAGATACTTAAAAATGTCCACATTGTAATCTACAACATAAATTGTTTTCGTGTAAAGCATTTCTCGAATTACAGCCCGAAGCCATACGTAAAACAGTTAAGAAATACAATTTATGCAAAAATTGCTTAATCCTACATGGCAACGAATGTACGTCAAGAAAAAGATGCCGTGTCTGCAATTCGGACCATAATACACTACTTCACGACGCTTACGGCAAATGGGGTAGACAGACATCTTACAATAAACCAGTGCAACAAAATACGAACGCTACTGATAGCAAGACAATAAACAACAGCAGCAATCACGTTTCTCAGGAAGATTTATCAGAAACCCTGCTTTCAACTGCATTGATCAAAGTACAAGCGTATGATGGATCTCTGATAACTTTGCGAGCACTTATTGATCAGGGTTCACAAACATCCTTGATAACGGAAAAAGCTGCGCAAATGCTACGTTTACCGCGTAGCCGATGCAAGGGAGTTATATTCGGCGTCGGCGCTAAAGAAAATAATTGCAGAGGCGTAATAAGAATCACGTGTACTGCCATTCATAGTGACTATACATTTGACACCGATGTATTTATTATGCGCAATTTAATTAACAATTTGCCGAACAAGTCATTCACAAAGACAAATTCATCGAAATTTTTAGAAAATATCACTTTGGCCGATCCCGAATTTCATTTAAGTAGTCCTGTAGATATTTTACTAGGAGCGGAGATATACTCAACCATCATTCAAGAAGGTATCATCCGACACGGTAAATCACAGCCTGTGGCACAAAAAACATGTTTAGGATGGATTCTATGCGGCAACGTGAAAGCATTCCATTGCAATGTTGTGATTAATAACATCGAGGACATTCAACAATTTTGGTCAATTGAAGATATAGAAGAAAATTCGGGCATGTCCCAGGATGATTTGGATTGCTTAGAGCACTACAAGAAAACAACAACTCGCAACAAATAAGGTCGCTATGTTGTGGAGATACCATTCGAGTCAAACTTTCAAGAGAAGTTAGGGGCTTCGAAACCCATGGCTTTGGCACAATTTCGGCAATTGGAGAGAAAATTTTGTAGACAGCCTCAATTAGCAGAGGCATACTATAATTTTATTCAAGAATATCAATAATTAAATCATATGGTAGAGAGTACTAGTAACGCGACACCGAGCTATTATTTACCTCACCATTGTGTTCAGAGCGCTGACTCAACAACAACAGCGTTGAGAGTGGTATTCAACGCATCAGCTAAGACATCCACGGGCAGCACGTTGAATGATCTGATGAAACGAGGGCCATATCTACAGCAAGATCTCATGTCATTGATCTTACGATGGAGGCAATATCAGTTCGCATACACGGCTGATATTGAAAAAATGTATCGACAGATACTTTGCAGCCCTGAACATCAAAGCTATCAGAAAATCTTGTGGAGGAGTTCTCCTAACCAACTACTACGTGAATATGGTATGAAAGCGGCTCCATTTCTGGCGATGATGACTTTAAAGCAGTTGGCAGCTGATGAGGGATACAAGTACCAGAACAGCAGAGCAGCTCAAGCATTGCAAGAAGAATTTTACATGGATAACCTTGTAAGTGGAACCTATACATTATCATCAGCCAAACAATTACAAAGCGACTTGATCGAATTACTACACGCAGGAGGTTTCAACTTACGGAAGTGGTCATCTAACAACGTGGAACTGCTTCAAAACGTTAGCAAAGCTACTTCGAATCATTCTACATTTGACTTCAAGCAAGCAGAGTCAACAAAGACACTTGGGCTAAAATGGCATCCTTCTGAAGATACATTCTCGTTCGAATTAAAAATAGATAATACTAAGCTATCAGAAAAACATACGAAGCGCTCACTTCTCTCCGATATATCAAAGATATTTGATCCTTTCGGATGGCTATCTCCGATTACAATTAAATTAAAACTTTTATTTAAGCAAGTCTGGTTATCAAAAATTCTATGGGATGATTAGCTGCCTGTTGAAGTAAGTACTGAGTGGACGAAAATCAAGAGGGATATACAAGGCATTAACGAGTTTAGAGTTCAAAGATGGTATCAAAGTGGAGAGCAAGACGCTATTCAATTGCACGGATTCTGCGATGCCTCAGTAAAGGCGTATGCATGCGTCGTGTATTGTAAGTTTCATAACTCTATAACACTCGTGGCCGCAAAAACGAGACTTGTGCCTGAAAACAAAAAGCTCACTTTACCACGTCTGGAATTAAGTGGGCCGCATTTACTATCGACACTTATGCATAAAATTCAACAAGCCCTGACTGGCCGTGAAATCAAAATATTTGGATGGACTGACTCTACAGCCGTTCTTGGCTGGATACAAGGCGATATCAACCGCTGGACACCTTTTGTAGCGAACAGAGTTAAACAAATCAAGCTAGTAATACATTCGGACAATTGGAACTATATAAAATCAACTGATAACCCAGCAGATTGTGCCAGCCGCGGCATTACAGTGGAGAATCTAAAAAATCATCATCTGTGGTGGAGTGGACCTCAATTTCTCCGCAGTTTAAAAAAAATTACGTTATCAGAACGGCCAGTTTACACTACGAAACAAGAGGAGCGCAAAACAAAACAACTCAACGTGACAACGGTTCGTCAACCTTATAGCGATGATGTCATACAAAATATAATAAGTACAAACAGCAATATGACTCGTGCAGTGCGCGTACTTGCATAGGTATTACGTATCACGTCGTAACATTAAGCGCTCTAGTTACTTGAATGGCAACAAACTAAATACATAAAAACAACTTATCATAAAATATGTTCAGGAAAAGGACTTTGCCGAAGAAATAAGTAACTTACGTTTACAAAAGCAAGTACATAGTAAGAGCAAAATTTTAAGCCTGAATCCATTTTTAGATGAGGATGGTCTTTTGAGAGTTGGAGGCAGACTCAAGCATGCGAACATCGACAAAGAAATGAAGCATCCTCTGATCTTACCACACAGCAGCCATGTTACCGACCTTATTATCGACCAAGCCCATCGCCGCACGTTTCATGCAGGGGCTCGGATGACACTCGCATACATAAGACAAAATTGTTGGATATTAGGCGCCAACAGAGCTGTAAAGAAGCGTCTTCGCACATGCGTTACGTGTAAAAAGCATAAAGCTACCAAGCAAAAGCAAATGATGGGTGACCTACCTGAACCTCGAAGCAATCCTTCACGTCCTTTTCAGCACACCCGCGTTGACTTCACAGGATACGTTGACGTGAAACTAAATAAGGGGCGCGGAGTTAAGACGAACAAAGGGTACATCGCAGTGTTCGTATGCATGGTTACTAAAGCCGTGCATCGCGAGATTTTGTCAGATTTGAGCTCATCAGCATTTTTGGCTGCCTTAAAACGCATGTCAGCACGTCGGGGTAAGCCACATCATGTCTATAGTGACAATGGCACCAACTTTGTTGGGGCCAATAAAATATTACAGCAACAATTAGCAGAGCTGCGCAAAATATTTAGTGATGAGTTTCATACGGAGATAAATGAGATGGGAATTCACTGGCATTTTAACGCCCCCGCTTGGCCGAGTGCAGGTGGCCTATGGGAAGCAGCGGTAAAATGCCTGAAGCACCATCTTCGTCGTGTTTTTGGCGAACAAAAACTCACTTTCGAAGAGTATAGTACATTACTAGCCCAACTCGAAGCTTGCCTAAACAGTCGGCCACTCTGCGCACTCACAGAAGACCCAGAAGATTTGAACTGTCTCACACCTTTACATTTTTCGGCCACCGGCCCGGTACTTAGCATCTTGGAAACAGATTAAGATGAAAGAACTAGATGGAATCGAACTCAAAAAATTCATGAGGATATTTGGAAGAGGTGGCAGTCCGAATATCTCGCTCAACTGTCAACAAGAAGCAAATGGCAAAAGCCTCACGAGAACGTTAGAATTGGCGATATTGTTATCATTCATGAGCCTAATCTTCCCGCTGGGAAATGGGCTCTCGGGCGAGTGACTAAGGTACATCCGGGTTCTGATGGACTTGTCCAGGTTCTGATGGACTACCCTGAAAACAAAATATGGAAACATCAAGCGCCCAGTGATAAAGTTGTCGGTACTCGTATCGGACCCAAAATCAACTTCAGATAGCGACCATAATTCAGACAAACATAAAACCAAAACAAAGGAAACCGATTTAATACAACGATCTAGAATGGCGTCCAATTTCATAACAACGATTCTCACTTTATTTTTCGTTATGGCTTCTGTGTTTGGTGCCGAACAGTCGACATCTCCCTATACGTTAACAACGATACACAAAGCACTAAGCACTATACTTCGACAGAATTTCAAGCATGCAGTTCATATGCGACGAATGGAAGCTCATCGTGTATTACGATATGAACCCTTATTGGGACGGTGCGGCCACTCTCGAAAAATATTTGCAAAATATAAGCGGCGTTTGTGAAAGAGAGACAAACAAACCACTATGTGACATCATCCTACTGCAACTACGTCACTCTCATGACGAGTTGAAATATTACAATGAAATACTACTCAATCAGCATTTTGGCAAACACATACGCAGGCGACGAGGGCTTGTAGACGGTGTTGGTTACGTCGCCAACAGTTTATTTGGGATCTTAGACCAACGCTTCGCTGACCAATACAAGCAGGACATTTCTCTTATAACAGAGAACCAACATCACTTAGCACTCTTGTGGAAAAATCAAACTTCGGTAGTAGAAGCAGAATATAACCTCTTAAAAAGAACTGAAGAGTTGATAAATCGCCAACATAAAACAATCAATAAACATTTGAACAATCTAACGAAAGCCACTAACACCTTGAATAAAAATCTGCAAGATCAAGAAGCTATGACCGAACTAGCACTATTTACTATCATATCAACAAATATGCTTACGAAGTTGAAAACATTACAAGACACGCTAATCGATACTATAACAGATATACATCATGGCATGTTTAGCGTCCACTTACTATCGCCGAAGCAGTTAAGAGATCAACTCAGCATTATTTCTGGACAATTATCGCGAGAGCTATCTCTGCCTATAGAAAACATACAAACTGAACTACCAAAAATGTATCATCTTTTGAAGGTCAAAGCAAGAATGACAAAGTTGTACCTCATATTTGAAATAAGTATACCTCTTATCAATAGAGAAAATTACGACCTTTACAAACTCATTTCAATACCGCAACAACAAGGCAATACAACACGCGCCATCGTGCCGATATCAGATTACATTGCGATTAATTTACGAAAGGACACCTATCTGGCAATGACGGCAACAGACTTACAGCAATGTGTACAGTACGCCTTTATCATTCTCAAAAACCTATATATCAATTTAAATCAGAAGACAGCCTGTGTATCAAAGATAAGAGCACAAACAGATGTCTTACAAACATTACAACATGTCGTAATAATTGGATGGCATTGAGTAAAATAAATACTTACCTTTATTATTGTTGCGGCCAGTGTGCACTACGAGTCATTTGCGAGCCTCAAATTACTGCAATACGAGTCACTAAGGCCGGGGTCATCGCTCTGGATTCACAGTGCATTATCAAAGGCAAAGACTTTACTGTTTATTCACATAAAATGCGTTATACAAAATTTAGAACGTCAACTGTTTTAGAAATACAACTTATCGCACCGATTAATCATATTATAAACGTTTCTGTGCCAGAAGTGGATATCAACATCACTGACCATGAAACCTCGCTGCTGCAAATCAAGGAACAAATTGACCAGATGAAATCTGAGAATGCTTTGATATCTGGAATGTCAAACCATGATATTTATCAATACTCAGCAATCTACTTCTTGTTGCTGGTCGCTGTTACGGCAGTAGTCGTTTACCTGTATCAGTGGCTTTGTCGCCGTCGGCAGAGGAGCGCCAACTTACAGTCGGACTCCGAATCGCGGCCCCCAGTAGTACCAGCGGTATCCAGAGAGCACACAACGTCCGTCAGCCCGACACGCCCCACTAGTAACGCACGTCGCTCACGAGAAGAGGCCATAGAATTGAGAAACTTTTCAAGCATACTACACAGCATAAGACGACACAAGAAAACGCCGCCAGTTTTTACTGAACCAGAGTCGAGCGACAGTGATTAAAATTCCATTTATAAGAATAGATTTTAAGTCATGAATTACAACTTGGGTGAAATTTATAAGTTTAACATTTTAATTTTTGTAATAGAGTTGATACCGACGAAAAATTTACAATAGCTCTACCTATAGAGTCAGACAACCACTACTTACAAGCTCACAGTACATACTAACGGTGTTTCGCCGGGTTGCAACCTGTGCGACGATATACTACGTTGACAGGTAAATCACGCCCCTTTCCTACAGGATCGAGCATACTAGCCGGCGACTTGGCGTGGTTGGTTTCTTACTAGGCCTGATCAGGCCGGCTCTGGCAGATAAGTACGGTGAGGCGATAAGTACATATTATAAAGAAAATCTGACCTTCAGATAGACGGATTCTTACTAAGAATATGATCGGACTGGAAAGTATAAGCCAGTCTAAATTGTGTGAAAAGTAGACTTGTTCATGTCTATCTAGACGAAACTGAAGTACTATTGAGCAAGTCTCTTATCCAAGGTTTTGTCAACAGCGAACAAATTACACATAACTACTATTGTATAACTTAAGAGGTAAGAACGACGTACGTCAGTTTAATGTTATTATGACTACCTTGACATAATGTCATACATACGAGTACGTAGTCTAACGTCATGCAGGAGCAGCGATAGCTCAGTGCGGAGACCAACAGACTGTAATGCAGAGGGTCTCGGATTCGAACCCACGTCGCGCACTTCTGAATTTCGGAAGTTATATGACTTTTCGAAATTATGTGCGTATTGATTGACAGTTATCGCCTGCTCCGTGCCTCGGAGAGCACGTTAAGCTGTCGGTCCCGGCTGCCATGAACATCTATGGCAGTCGTTATTGGGAGAGTGTCGACACAAAAGATCCCACTGGGTCGAAGTATCGCCGGTCTGCACTGACTGGCCCCCACATAAGATAAGATAACGTCATGCAGAGGTATATAACACCCACATTTCAGCAGTTATGGATTTAAGTTGCACGTTTTTTTATTTTTTTTATTGCCCTTGGTGGCAGACGAGCAAGTGTTCCACCTGATGGAAAGTGGTAACCGCTGCTCGTGGACTTCAGTAATGTCAGGACACAGAAAACGCTGCCTACCGTGAAAGAAGAACTCTCTTTAAACCTCGTTTGAAGAAGGACATTAATATGAAAGGCTCGTTTTAATTAGCGCTCGGGAAACGAGCCTTTTACTGTCTATCAGGTTCCAGGCTTTTTGCTGCAACTAAGAATTTCTCGTTAGTAAATCCTAATAACGCTTTGCCCGACCCGGGAATCGAATCCGAGACTTCATGCTCGGTAGTTGCATTCACTAGTCTCAGTACCTCAGGTCGAACTAGCCTCAGCGGTACACAGAACTAGTCTGTTAAACATTATATTATTATAACTGCTTCGATAAAAGGAATAATTTTCCATCTTAACCTATATACTTAAATGTAATTTTGCAACAATATTACTATAAGATTACCATGACGTATTTTTACCATACAGTAAAGTGAACTTGGCTAATTAGATTATCGATCTGGTGCTTATACTTATTCACGTCAATTAATACATAACATGAAATGCACTCTTCTGACTTCTGTATACCTCACCACAAAAAGTATTTAGATTGATCAAACAGTTCGGCTGATACATTTGTAAAGTCTGGATACAACAAAAAAAAATCCCGAGCCGTGAATGGAGGAACGAGTTCTGAATGTGATATTCTAATATAAAGACTTCGATCTGATTAAGACTAGCAGTGGAAGCTGGATAGTGCAAAATTGAGAACAGCGCCATCTATTGTAGCTAACTGTAATTTATTTACGCATACAGAATATACCACAGGATTGCTTTTCTGTTTTAGAATATAAGCACAAGTAGTCTTATGATAATAACTGCCTAAATAAAAATAAATGAAATTAATTAATGTTATGGTTTTGTATTATCAGAACATGCCCCTCACCGTCGCCAACATCCTAGTGATCCTTGGCATCGGACTTCCGAGTAAAACTTGACATAAGGTCGCTTAATTTCCTCTAAAAAGATCGGCTTGCTTATTATAATAGTGGTTACGTTTATCCAAGTCTTAGGACCAGCCTCACATTTTTGAAAGATTTCTAGCAATTTGGTATAATTATAAATTACTAGTATTGTTGTTAGCCCATACAGCTCAGTTTATTTATGTTTGTCTTAATAGTGGGTTAACCTCGTTAGTGGAATTAATGGGATTTGATTCCACAATCTCTAATCAATGAGCTATCTACAGGCTACCTGGATATCAGACAGGCTCCATTTTCCATTAAGTCAAAAGCCTCAGTCTTTCGAGTCCATACACATAGTAGAGTTTGGGATTTAAAGGATTCAGGAATACGGTGATGATTTTCTAAATTATTTTAGATAATCATTATTACAGTAAACAAATAAATTTTGAAACCAAATAATACATTTTATTGAAGATAAACAACCAAATTACAACATTTTATTCAGTTTGCATATACATAAATGTTTAATTTTATTTAATTAAATAAATATGAATATTGAATTTGATGAGCCAAACAGTTTTTATTTAAATCGTTAAAGTTCTATAGAATTCTATATTCTATAGAACATATGATAAATACTTAGGATTTTGGTATTCCACTGAACAAGTAAGATTCAAAACTCACATCTTCAGCAAAAGCTTTTACTTTGAAATGTCCATTCTCTCCCCATTCAGGTCCCCAGCTGTTTGTTACCAGCCAATATTGCACACCATTATCGATACCGTAGCCTATAACACGTACGCTATGGCCTCCTAGTCCCTTACCAAATTTGTGTTCATAGACCCCTCCATTGTAGTGAAGGAAATCTTCATAAACAGTAAAGGCCGCTTGTATAGGACCATTATTAAATAGTTCTGCTTTAATACTATCAGCTGATTGGCTAGGTACCGCGTACACTTTTTCAGCGTAATGCTTATCTTGGGCATAATCAGTTTCTTGATTTACACATTCATGTGAGCAAACATTTGCAAGCAATTTTTCAATGTTGTACGGCTTACATTCTTGAGTTACTAACCCTTGACTAAGCCAAAAATTGAAGGCCTCTGCTGGATCACCTCCCTTACAGACATCATGTTGCAGACACTCAAAATCTTGTTCAGCAAGATGCACGTGTATATTTTTATGGATGCATGTTCTATCCGATGCCGTGTTTGCCGTACCGAAAGTCCAACACGAACCACACTTGCCTTGATTGTTTACCTGTTGTATACTTTCGCATGCTGGCCACTTTTCTCTTGCATCAAAGTTTTCTGGCAAATTTTCGACAGAACGAGATTCATCGAGAACTGGAAAATCAAAAATCCTATTGCGATCAATATGGGCTCCAAATTCTCTGTGAACATTATCATCGTAATCAGTTATTTTAAAAGAGTAGTTTTGGCTGTTGAAGTACGCTATGAACTCGTGGCGTGGCATCATCAGGTACTTCGCTTGTAGGTCCACGTCCAGGGCACCTGCCGCCAATCTTGCCAATAATATCAGTGTTGTAATGTGCAACATTGTAGAAGTCACTATTTAATGTAAAATTTTAACTATCGTAGGTTTATATACTATATTTTCTGGAATCTGAATCACTATTCAAACTATTTATCGCTAGTTATAATAAAAGAAAGTCATTTTGATATGAGAGGAATGTAGTAAAATTAATATTATAGAAAGGAATTCAACTACAATAAAACACTTATACCATTCAGAATATGCCTTAAATTATAAGAACTGCAATAAATTATATAAATAAATTTCTTTAAAGATTAGTATAACGTAGATAGATAACGTATACGAACTTATAATAATATGATTAAATTCGATGTTGTTTCAGAAAGATTATTTAATTTACTGAATTAACGCCGATACTAAACTGCTTACTTTCAGCCATGTCCGCTATTTATGATTCCATCAACAAACGCCATAATGTTGAATATCGTTAGTCAATCATTTTAAATTTTCGGATACTAATTAAAATTTAATTATAATAATAATATCAGCCCTGTATTAAACTGTCCCACTGCTGGGCACGGGCCTTTTCTTACTATGAGAAGGGTTAGGCCATAGTCCACCACGCTGGCCTAGTGCGGGTTGGCAGACTTCACATACCTTCGAGAACATTATGGAGAACTCTCAGACATGCAGGTTTCCTCACGATGTTGTCCTTCACCGTTAAAGCAAGCGATTATCAACTATTTAATACGCATTTAACTTCGAAAAGTCAGAGATGCGCGCCTTGGGTTCGAACTCGAGACCTCTGCGTGGCAGTCTAACGGTTTCCCACTAGGCTATCGCTGCTAATTTAAAGGTCTGTAGTAACGAAAAAAAAAATTTTTTTATTACTACAGACCTTTAAGTCAATCCTGAGTGTAGTGTTGTCCAGTACGACACTTACGATAGTTAGTTATAATAAAATTTATTTAGAATCAATGATATTGTTTTTACGAAACTTTAATACTATGTTTGGTGCATGCCGTAGTAACGAACTCGGGATCTCTGTGTAGCAGTCCAACAATTTCTTTAGGGTATCGATGCATCATCACCATTTGGTAAAATATAGCACCGCTAAAGTTATCTTTTATATCCAAATGCGGTTAAATTTATTGAGGTGTAGTGAAGCCTGTTATAAAAGGTCACGTAACGTGTTAAACTGCTATAGCGCATAAAACTATATCCTAACTCAGGCGTGTTATTATCGTCAACGGTTTACGGTTCATGGTCTGAAATTTTAACGATTACACGCAAATGATTCAGCAATTTTAACTATATATATTTATATTTTTTAGCATTTAGCTAGGACATGTATCATTTAGCCCTGAGGAGTGTACGTTTCTCCTAATACTAGGTTTATACTAAATACAGACTATTTCCTGGAAGACGATCTACGAACTATTATGCGATGCAGGCATATTTCGCCCATTTCTCAGTCTCTCACATGATATCGTTCATATGCGCACGTTAGTTTACATAACACTTTATTTGTTCTTTTGATAGAATTTATTTGACTAGGTCAGTATACATTTGCCTAGATCTGTCCATGCTGTATGCTGTATGCCGAGACTTTGTTAGTTAGTACACCTATTTTGCTCAGTCCTTGTCTAAATCGTTTTAGAGTTCGAAAAACTCTTATACAACAGCTTTGTCCGTCCGTCTGTCTGTCTGTTATACAACTTTCAACTCAAGAACCGTAAGAGATAGAGACTCGCGGTTAACGCCATTCGACTCGGAATAGTTAATATACTCCCGAGATGACTCACAGTCACTTTGACCTCTGACCTCAAGGTCACGTGGTATCACGTGACCTTTGCATATTAATTGAACCATTTTTTCGAACTCTTAAGATTTACGGCAATTCATTGCCGTTTCTCACTTGTTTCATATCAAAGCGCCCACATGCTCACACACCTCTTATTCTTCCCAAATCACTTGGTTGTGGTATGGTTTTGTTGTCAAACCATTTTCAATAGCAGCATGAATAATATACATGATACTAGGAGACGGCAATAGTCTTGCTACTCGGCTATTTACGTGTGGACTGAAAACGTAACTGATGGAATGTGGATGTAATATACATTTAGCCATTCATTTTTATGTTTATTGTATACAAATGCTCAAATATATTTAGTTGTTTAAATTAGTTGTCCTATTCGGTTCTTGAAAATACGAAATTTGAACCAAATCAATATTCCGACATACCTTAAAACTGTAAGCCCAGGAGATTCATACAATGGTTGTAAAGAAGAGTCTTCGTATATTTCATGTAAAATGCTATCAAGTTTTAATATGACATCTTTTTTGAGACAGATGTCAGGAATACAAGAAGACATCTCAGCAAGTTCATTTGGGGGTGACCAAACCTGAGATTGAAAGGTAGAGGGTTCATAAACAGAGTTAAAGAAGTTGGAAAATAATGAACATATTTCTTGGGATTGTTGGAAGATGCATTTTTATAATACATGTTATCAGGAAGACCACTGTCCTTCCTGCGTTTAGAAACGTAAGACCAAAAGTACTTAACATTGAGAGGTATGCTATCTTCAATAGATAATATTATATTTATTGAAGCATTGTTCAGATAGTTGTTTGAAATGTTTTCGATGGGTGGAGAACCTTTCATAATCTGAAAGTTTTCGAAGCTTTTTCCACCTTACCCAAGCACGTTCCTTTTGTTTGAACATTTTAATGAGTGGAGCAGTAAACCACACAGGAAAACCAGGTGATCTACGTCGTGTGAGTGGGACATGTGCTCGAATAACACCGTATAAATAATCATAAAATACATATACTGCTTGATCACTGGTGATATGAAGAAATAGTTCGTTCCAATCCACCCTGTTTAGTTCTGTGATTATTTCATTATAATTAGCTTTATAGTAATTGTATTTGTTTACGCTTAGACGTTTCATGGATGTGTACTGTGTTTCCAGTGAGGTCAAAATAGAAAATGGAGGATGGTGATTATCATGCTGGGTTAGTGCAATATCTGACTCTAATTTACATTCGGTGTTACTGATAAATAAGTCTAAAATACGATCCGAGCTATTTCTAATGTTGTTATATTGTGTTGCATTCGTAGTGGAAATCAGATTAAATAGAAACCGGCTCACATCGTTTTGCGCCTGGGTAAATAAGTGACTACCGATGTCTGGCCATTCAATTTTGGGGAGATTATAATCGCCTACTAAATAAAATGATTCCGTGCAAGGCTCAGTGAAAATAACTTCTCAGTCGGACAAGTGAGACAAATATACATTATAATGCGTGCGAGGCGGTATATAGTTAGCGCTAATTATGTGGTGCCGGTTGCGACGCGAGGCAGGTAACCTTATTATAACATGCTCGATGCCTATACACTTGTAAAGTCTGGATACAACAAAAGAAAATCCCGAGCCAGAAATGGAAGAACGAGTTCTGAATGTGATATTCTATAAAGACTTCGATCTGATTAAGCCTGGCAGGGGAAGCTGGATAGTGCAAAGTTGAGAACAGTGCCATCTGTTGTAACTGTAATTTATTTACACATAGAGAATACACCACAGGATTGCTTTACTATATTAGAACACAAGCACAAGTAGTCTTATGATAATAACTGCCAGATTAATAATTATCAGAACATACCCCTCACCGTCGCCAACATCCTAGTGATCCTTGGCATCAGCCTTCCGAGTAAAACTAGACATAAGGTCGCTTAATTTCCTCTAAAAAGATCGGCTTGCTCATTATAATAGTGGTTACGATTATCCAAGTCTTAAGAATAGCCTCACATTTTTAAAGATTTCTAGCAATTTGGTATAATTTTAAATTACTAGTATTGTTGTTAGCCCATACTTATGTATTATTATATAATTATACTTACATAGGTTTAATTATGTTTTGTCTTAATAGTGGGTTAACCTCGGTAGTGGAATTAATGGGATTTGATTCCACAATCTCTAGCCAATGAGCTATCTACAAGCTACCTGGATTGGTACAGGCTCCATTTTCCATTGAGTCAAAAGCCTCAGTCTTTCGAGTCCATACACATAGAGATTGGGATTTAAAGGATTCAGGAATAAAATGATGATTTTCTAAATTATTTTAGATAATCATAATTACAGTAAACAAATAAATTTTGAAACCAAATAATACATTTTATTGAAGATAAACAACCAACCTACGAAATTTTATTCAGTTTTGTATATAAATATTTAATTTTAATTAATTAAATAAATATGAATATTGAATTTGATGAGCCAAACAGTTTTTATTTAAATCGTTAAAGTTCTATAGAATTCTATTTTCTATAGACCATATGATAAATACTTAGGATTTTGGTATTCCACTGAACAAGTAAGATTCAAAATTCACATCTTCCCCAAAAGCTTTTACTTTGAAATGTCCATTCTCTCCCCATTCAGCTCCCCAGCTGTTTGTCACGAGCCAATATTGTACACCTTTCTCGATACCGTAGCCTATAACACGAACGCTATGGCCTCCTAGTCCCTTACCAAATTTATGTTCATAGACCCCTCCATTGTATTGAAGTAAATCTTCAAAAACAGTAAAGGCCGCTTGTATAGGACCATTATTAAATAGTTCTGCTTTAATACTGTCAGCTGATTCGCTAGGTACCGCGTACACTTTTTCAGCGTAATGCTTATCTTGGGCATAATCAGTTCCTTGATTTACACATTCATGTGAGCAAACATTTGCAAGCAATTTATGTATGTTGTACGGCTTACATTCTTGAGTTACTAAACCTTGACTAAGCCAAAAATTGAAGGCCTCTGCTGGATCACCTCCCTTACAGACATCATGTTGCAGACACTCAAAATCTTGTTCAGCGAGATGCACGTGTATATTTTTATGGATGCATGTTCTATCCGATGCCGTGTTTGCCGTACCGAAAGTCCAACACGAACCACACTGGCCTTGATTGTTTACCTCTTGTATACTTTTGCATGCTGGCCACTTTTCTCTTGCATCAAAGTTTTCTGGCAAATTTTCGACAGACCGAGATTCATCGAGAACTGGAAAATCAAAAATCCTATTGCGATCAATATGGGCTCCAAATTCTCTGTGAACATTATCATCGTAATCAGTTATTTTAAAAGAGTAGTTTTGGCTGTTGAAGTACGCTATGAACTCGTGGCGTGGCATCGTCAGGTACTTCGCTTGTAGGTCCACGTCCAGGGCACCTGCCGCCAATCTTGCCAATAATATCAGTGTTGTAATATGCAACATTGTAGAAGTCACTATTTAATGTAAAATTTTAACTATCGTAGGTTTATATACTATATTTTCTGGAATCTGAATCACTATTCAAACTATTTATCGCTAATTATAATAAAAGAAAGTCATTTTGATATGAGAGGAATGTAGTAAAATTAATATTATAGAAAGGAATTCAACTACAATAAAACACTTATACCATTCAGAATATGCCTTAAATTATAAGAACTGCAATAAATTATATAAATAAATTTCTTTAAAGATTAGTATTACGTAGATAGATAACGTATACGAACTTATAATAATATGATTAAATTCGATGTTGTTTCAGAAAGATTATTTAATTTACTGAATTACCACCAATACTAAACTGCTTACTTTCAGCCATGTCCACTATTTATGATTCTATCAACAAACGCCATAATGTTGAATATCGTTAGTCAATCATTTTAATGTTCGGATACTAATTAAAATTTAATTACAATAATAATATCAGCCCTGTATTAAACTGTCCCACTGCTGGGCACGGGCCTTTTCTTACTATGAGAAGGGTTAGGCCATAGTCCACCACGCTGCCCTAGTGCGGGTTGGCAGACTTCACATATCTTCGAGAATATTATGAAGAACTCTCAGACATGCAGGTTTCCTCACGATGTTGTCCTTCACCGTTAAAGCAAGCGATAATCAACTATTTAATACGCATTTAACTTCGAAAAGTCAGAGATGCGCGTCTTGGGTTCGAACTCGAGACCTCTGCGTGGCAGTCCAACGGTTTCCCACTAGGCTATCGCTGCTAATTTAAAGGCTAATAAAATTTATTTAGAATCGATGATATTGTTTTTACGAAACTTTAATACTATGTTTGGTGCATGCCGTAATAACGAACTCGGGATCTCTGTGTAGCAGTCCAACAATTTCTTTAGGGTATCGATGCATCATCACCATTTGGTAAAATATAGCACCGCTAAAGTTATCTTTTATATCCAAATGCGATTAAATTTATTGAGGTGTAGTGAAGCCTGTTATAAAAGCTCACGTAACGTGTTAAACTGTTATAGCGCATAAAACTATATCCTAACTCAGGCGTGTTATTATCGTCAACGGTTTACGGTTCACGGTCTGAAATTTTAACGATTACACGCAAATGATTCGGAAATTTCACTATATATATTTTTTAGCCCTGAGGAGTTTACGTTTCTCCTAATACTAGGTTTATACTAAATACAGACTATTTCCTGGAAGACGATCTACGTACTATTATGCGATGCAGGCATATTTCTCCCATTTCTTAGTCTCTCACATTATATCCTTTATGCGTGCACGTTAGTTTACATCTAGACACGCGGCAGCGTGTCAAACCAAGTGCAAGCAAAGGAACTGGCTAGCCAGCGCCGAGTGTAATATTACACGAACCACTTGGTACCACTTTTGACCCTTCTATAACTCAAAACCTCTTTAACGTAAACATAAAACTACGTGTGTTTAATTATATCCATAAGGAAATCTAGAAACCCAAATTTCATGAAGCTAGCTCAAACGGTTGTAAAGATATGAAGGTCAAAATGTCGTAAATTTTAGTACTGACTGACTGACTGACATATAGTACCTAAACCTAACCTACTTCCAGATGACCTAGAAGGATGAAACTTAATTGTAGCGTTGGAACCGTTACAATCAGATATTTGAACTATCCCAATATATGTATTATTATATTTGCTATATAACAGAAATATAAAAATAAAGTTAATTAAAAAAATAAGTGGTGTCCCCATACAAAAAACTTGTAATACGCGCTAAACAACCGGCCAACGGTGTGTCGTCACATAATTATACACAGAACAGAAGTAAATCTACATAAAAGCGGTCCCGAGCAACACATAAACATAGGCACCGCTTACGAATACCGATTTAGTTATTTATAGTTTTATTAATTAAGGCACAAGATAGTTCTATAGTAGAATATAACCACCTGAGATCGTTATATCGTCCGGACTTGGCTAATTTAAACATAAACAGGAAGCGTATTAAAAAGGTAGCAGATAATGAATGGGCAATGCGCACTATTATCTCTAACATTCAATAGAATGTAGACAATAGCATAAAAAGGAAAACCATGCAGCGGAAACGCAAGAAAAAACATTAAATCTCAATACCTTCCTAGTTTTCTTTACAAAAAGTAATGATATCCCACCAAAAACATAAATGTAAAAAAGGAGAGCCAAGTTCAACACAAAAATTATGCTTGGCTGTGGGCTTCGCCGCAAAAATAATGGAGATCTAAATGAGTGCCAAGTTCTATGCAAAATCCAAATATGTATTTATAGGAACAAAATAACATTATGAACAAGTATTAAACTCTATTTCTTTGCTTTATTGGATACCTATAACAATTGCTGTTATTTAAAAATGTGAGATCTTAAAGTAGGTTAGATTGACCTTTGCATATTACTTGAATCATTTTTTTGAACTCTTAAGATTTACGGCAATTCATTGACGTTTCTCACTTGTTTCATATCAAAGCGTCCACTCGCTCACACACCTCTTATACTTCCCAAATTACTTGGTTGTGATTTTGTAGTCAAACCAATTTTACAATAGCAGCATGAATTATATACATGATACTAGGAGACGGCAATAGTCTTGCTACTCGGCTATTTACGTGTGGACTGAAAACGTAACTGATGGAATGTGGATGTAATATACATTTAGCCATTCATTTTTATGTATATTGTATACAAATGCTATTTAGTTGTATAAATAACTTGCCCTAATCGGTACTTGAAAATACGAAATTTGAACCAAATCAATATTCCGACATACCTTAAAATTATAAGCCCTGGAGATTCATGTGCCCTTAATGCCTGTGGCACAGGTTCACTCTAGTACAGGCAACCCTTATATATTTATTACCTTTACGATTTAACGCAAGCTCTGTATCTATTTGTATCAATTTAAGTTGAATAAATGATTATTATTACAGCAGCGATAGCTCAGTGGGGAGACCAACAGACTGCAATGCAGAGGGTCTCGGGTTCGAACTCACGTCGCGCACTTCTGACTTTCGGCAGTTATATGACTTTTCAAAATTATGTGCGTATTTATTGACAATTATCGTCTGCTCCGTGCCTCGGAGAGCACGTTAAGCCGTTGGTCTCGGCTACCATGAACATCTTTGGCAGTCGTTATTGGGAAGTCAGTGCCCTCTAATATCCTGACACTGGTCTAGCTTTAGGGTATTGTTAGCCTTCGGGTTACGAAGGTCAGATGGCAGTCGCTCTGTGTAAAAACTGATATCCAGTCAAATCCGGTTAGACTAGAAAGCTGATCCCAAGTAACTTGGGAATAATAAAGGCTAGGGAGAAGAAGAAGAAGAAATCATTGTTATTATTATTCATACAATGGTTAGTACCGAAGAGTCTTTTATATATTTTTTATGTAAAATGCTATTAAGTTTTAAAGATAAAGTAAAGGTGTTCTTTGTTGCAGAAATAGTAAATTTCAGAAAGTCTGCCGAGTACCGACGGGAATGCCGAATCTATTTAGTGCAAGGCGGCGAAGTAGTGTGCATCATAAATCATACATTTTGCATACACCCCGTGACTCCATCTGAACGTACCTTCGATTTTGAAGACATGTTTTAACTCGATATTAGCAAGGAACTACAACGTATATCGTTGGATGTGGTATTTTGTATGTTTTTTTTATTTATGCAGTATAATTTTTTGGAAAATTTATGAAGGATATTTTCACTGGTTGTAACTTTCACTTTAGTGAAAACATCGTTCTAAGAACGTAATGAGAAAGTGCAGATACTGCTGGATCAATGAAGCATTAAATAATATTCCCTATGCTTACTAATATTATAACCGCGAAAGTATGTTTATTAGTATTTTGTCCTTCGTTCACGTTGTAGCAGATTTCTGCATAAAGATAATGGTTTACGGGTTGAAGCGACATAGACTACATTTTACTTTGGAAAACTCGAGCATAGATGCGAATATATAATAAATATTCTAAGTACATTTTTGATTTGTTCACTATGGAGCATTAGCTAAGTGGGAAGACCAACAGACTGCAATGCAGAGGGTCTCGGGTTCGAACCCACGTTGCGCACTGACTTTCGGCAGTTATATGACTTTTCGAAATTATGTGCGTATTGACTAACAATTATTATCGCCTGCTCCGTACCTCGGAGAGCACGTTAAGCCGTCGCTCCCGGCTGCCATGAACATCTATGGCAGTCGTTATTGGGAAGTCAGTGCCGTCTAATATCCTGACACTAGTCTAACCTTAGGGAATCGTTAGCCTTCGGGTTGCGGAGGTGGCAGTCGCTCCGTGTAAAAACTGATATCCAGTCAAATCCGGTTAGACTAGAAAGCAGACCCCATATGAATTGGGAATAATAAAGGCTAGGAAGAAGACTGGAGCAATAAATATTATAGCACCTCCAAAATCTTTCCTAGATTAACAAAACTAAGGAAATGCAAAAGTCGGATACCTTACGTCGCGAACTTGCGACATTAATATACTTGGACTATCCAGCACTGAGTTCAGAACTCGCCGGATTTAATATTGTTTATGACACGTTTGCTTTACGTGTGTGTTTATATCAAACTTTCTGAAAGCATTATACGGGACTACCGTGGAATTTAATGCGAGCTCTTTGGTATATGTACGGTTTTGCGAATTATTATCTGAATACCTTCAAGATACGATGGTGTGGGTGTAAATGCAGTATGTCTATTACATTAGTAATAGAACCTCGCTGATTTCATCATGAATGGGCTGGATCCACCAGGGAAGGACTACCCTCTCACAGAATATCGACGTGAAATAGCAGTATTCCTACTGTTGTGTTTCGTTCGCTAAGGGAGAGTGCCGGAGGCCCAATCACCCTCTTTCCCAGTTCCCGCTCCCTCTCCTTCCCACTTCCTTTCTTAAAGGATCGGTAACGCGCAAGTGATGCCTCTGGTGTTGCAGGCGTCCATAGGCTACGGTGACCACTTACCATCAGGTGGTATGCATGTTTGCCACCTTAGTAGGAAAAAAAAAAATATTAGAAAAGGAGTTTTGTTTGTGTGTTGGAAACTTTGCAGTAGACGGTCACAGTCTAAACACAGACCAAGGCGGCATTAGGCTAGCTTGTGACCATATAGGTAATTTCATATCCCAACTAATATTATAAATGCGAATGTGAGTTTGTTTGTTACGGTTTAACGCCTTAATTACTCGACAGATCATCATAAAATTTCGCATACACGCTGTCAGGGGTATATACAAAAGGACATACGTCGATTTCATCCAGAATAAAGAACTGTTTCGGAGATATAGCTCCTTCTCAAGTCAAGTCAAGTCAAATCAAGTCAAAAATCATTTATTCATATAGGTCACTAAGTAACACTTATGAACGTCAAAGTATATAGGTTAGTGAGTTTACTAAGTTACTGAAGCTACATTTAGGTTAGTTGCTAGATTCAGGCAAAGGATAGAGCCTATGAGAAGAAACCTGCAAGAAAATCAAGGCCACTCTTTTAAATCGCAAGTTAAATATAATTTCAGTATTTTACAACTCAGATTAACAAGGTGTTACAGCCATTATGCCATATACTACTGACTATAAAAAACTAAAGATAATAACAATAATAACTTAATAATATTATAGAGAGGAAATAATTTGAGCTAAGATATATTATTTAATATAAATCTAAAATAGACAGTAGGATGGCATGATGGCGTATACACTTACACTTTGTGACTATGCAAAGGCTTAAATTGACTTATAAGTAATACAGATCTTTGAATCCTGTATGCAACAAGCAACTAGCTCCATGAGTTTTTGTCATTTAAGTAGTCGTTGACTGAATAATAACCCTTCCGAATAAGTTGTTTCTTAACGGCGTTTTTAAATTTAAACAATGGTAAGTTAATTATATTAATAGGTAATTTATTAAAAAAACGTATACCGAGTCCCGCAAATGTATTGTGAACTTTATGTAAACGATGATATGGGCCTACTAACTTATGCTTATTTCTAGTGTTTACGTTATGGATATCACTTTACTTATTATATAAGTAAATGTTATGTTTAATAAACATAATGTTAGCAAATATATGTATATTGCGACGCAACAGTAAGTATGCCTATGTCTTTAAGTCGATCCTTCAGGGAAACTCGTGGTCCTAAATTATAAATGCTACGTACTGCACGCTTTTGAAGAATAAAAATTGTCTCAATATCAGCTGCCTTGCCCCACAATAATATACCGTAGGACATGACACTATGAAAGTAACTGAAATATACTAGTCTTGCAGTATCTATATCAGTAAGCTGTCTTACTTTCCGAATTGCGTATGCGGCTGAGCTAAGTTTCCCTGCAAGACACGATATTTGAACGCCCCACTGAACTTTATGATCTAAAGTTAATCCTAAAAGGACTGTAGATTGAACAAAAGTAATAATTTCATCATTTAAAATTATATTCACGTTAGGACTCTTTACGTTTGGCAATGTAAACTTGATACATTTAGTTTTTGTAGAGGAAGTAGTAAATTACTCGTCGTAAACCAGTCCAGGACTCCTTAGCCTTTGTTATTCCCAAGTCACTTGGGGTCGGCTGTTCTAGTCTAACCGGATTTGACTGGATGTCAGTTTTAACACGGAGCGACTGCCACCTGACCTCCGCAACCCGAAGGCTAACGATACCCTAAGGCTAAACCAGTGTCAGGATATTATAGGGCACTGACTTCCCAATAATGACTGCCATAGATTTTCATGGCAGCCGGGACCGACAGCTTAACGTGCTCTCCGAGGCACGAAGCAGGCAATAATTATTGTCAATGAATACGCACATAATTTCGAAAAGTCATATAATTTCCGAAAGTGTGCGACGTGGGTTTGAACCCGAGACCCTCTGCATTGCAGTCTGTTGGTCTCCCTACTGAGCTATCGCTGCTGTTCCGGAGATATAGCTAGTACATATTAATTATGTCAATATGTATCATTCGTGTAAGCGTGAAACAAAATTTATTTTACATTACATGACGATGTATTTGGTTATGTTTTTATTCTAATTAATATTGAAGAACACTGCCGTGGCGGCCCAGCGATAAGGCAAGCGATTATTTTGCATGGGTTTTCGTTAGCAGCACGGATGGCTTAGTGGTTTAAGCGATCGCCTCGCCGCTGCCACAGCGTCGAGGTGTTGTGGGTTTGAATCCCACACGGGACAAAAAGATGTGTGATCCGCAAATGGTTACTCTAGGTGTCCTTTGCGTCCATCGTTCGAATATTTGTAAAGTTTGCCGCGACACTGGAATTAATCCAATCAGGAGTTGTCTTAAAAAAGAGTCTGCATCAGTCTGAACGGCAGTAGACTCGTCACCTATTATAAATAAATAAATAAAATATCTTTATTTTGGACATTAATAAGTAGGTCTGTACATAAACAGTCCATAGGTTGTCATTATGTTGGACCTTAAACTTTACCGGGCTATGGGTATTATTACAACTCTGCTTACTCTATAAAGCAGGCCATACACGCTAGGGTGTACCTGACAGGTTTGCCTGGACAGTTCAACTGTACAGGTAAACTTGAGCTGCATAGAGGCCATACACGTAGCGGTAATTCTGTACAAACTCTCAGTTGATACTATGGCCCCGACAGCGGCGCTTGATCTCGACACAGTAGCGTTAATAGGTTTATTGTTTGTTTTATTTAAAAAAAAGGAAATTTAAACGAAGACACCGTGAACAGTGCTGTAAAGCATATGTACCTATACAGCGCCGCGCGAGCGTCTTTCCCCTCTAGCAATCAGCGGACAACTGAGGACCGCTACACACGATCAGTTTTGCCTGCATAGTTAAACTGCACAGGCAAAATATATCAAAATTCATATTTTTTCAAGTTGCCTGTACAGGCGTGGAAACCTGCACAGTTGTGCGACATACACGCTCCGGTTTACCTGTACAGTAGAACTGTACAGGCAAATCTATCAGGTACACTCTAGCGTGTATGGCCGGCTTTAGGGACTTAGCAGGGTGACTTTGTATGTAAGTAAGCTGACAAGCGTGCTTGAACTATATGACGGCAGTGTATAAAGCGAGTGATTTAAAAGCCAGATACAAACTGCTAAAATAATCATGCCGTATGATGAAAAGTTAAACAAAGTGAATGGATATCGAAACATGAGATAGCTTTTAAATCAAACATCGTATTAAGTTGAAAGAGCCCGAGGCAAATGTGGGACAAACGACATAAAAATAAAAATGGCAGACGAACCAATTATAAATGTGCCTTTGGTCACAAAGGCAAACATTTGTTTTGGAACGGATTCTCGCATCGTTTGGCGATTGGGACAAGCTAATAGATATGGTATAAAGGGTTTATTGATTAATCCTGGGATGATCGCGACTATAGTGTATGAGAGTTCGATTTTTGGTCGGGCTAAGCGTTATTGGAATTTTCTATTCAGAAATCTTTAGTGGTAGCACAGGGCCTAGAACAGTGCCTGGTAGATGGCAACAGGATCGCTTATTACGTAAGACCTGAACACCACAGCTAGCGAAAGATGGGTTTGATGTACTACTGTCGTCCTCTTTGGTGATTCCGCTTCAAAGATGGTGCATTGGTTTAAGTTGTCACTTGTGCCAGGTATTGTTGGTTCGTTGTCTTTACGAGACGAAAATAGATTCGTTTAATAGAGAAGACAACTTTCGCAATGAAAAATAATTCCTGTGTCGCGGGGGACTTACAAACATTCAAACAACGGACACAGAGAACGCCCAGACTTAGTACAACTATTCTGGCGTCATAAGGAAAAAAGGCATATATATTAAGCCAAAAAAATTTTTTTTATAAGTATACTGGAAGATTTGTCTTTTTTACTGATTCTAAATATGTAAAGATCTTAATTTCGAAAAAATCTGTTAGACACGTATTTTTTACTTATGACGGCAGTATTGGTGAATCACACAAATGTTTGTCTCGTGTGGGGTTCGAACCCACAACACTTGGCGCGGCCGCAGGGGCGAGGCGATCACTTAAATCATCGCGTCATCCGTGCAGTCAGTTTAACGAGTTTGGGTGTTTATTCTATCAGTTGTTTCATTGTTTGGACGTCGGAACAATTCAAAACCAAGAACCATTCATACGCTATTACGCACGTCGATCAGATAAATTCATTATTATCAGTATAAACAAAATGAATCATTCTGTCCCAATTCGATTTGTATACATCTTTCTTTTACTAATGTTTTATTCAGTCGACGACGGTAAATAAGTTTAGTTTCGGACAAAACAGTCCCATGTGACATAGATACAAAAATTTTGCAAATTGATCTCCATTACTTACAAAACAGAGTATCAACCTTATATTACGTATATTTAAGGTTCAATTTACAATGAAATGTTTCTAGTAACTGCAAACGTATATTTGTATGGCTATTCTTTGCGGGGGAAACTGGCTATCCGTCAAAGTCGGTTTTATTTATCGTTTTAGTTGAATTTTATCGAACTAATAGCCCCTGAGATAAATTTACGATTGGCAACGGAATTGTACGGTGAAAAGGGTTCTGTCCGAGCATCTTATGTATGTATGGAAGCACTTACTGTGGCGAAGTGCCTTAAGCAGCTTAGACATGGCACGGGAGGGGGCGGCTAGTTTTAAAGTTGTTAACTTATTTATGTGTTTTTTCATTCTTTTTTTCATTTATTGAGGTAAACAAACAATGACACAATATATGGTTTTCAATAATTTGTACCAAATAAATATAGCATAACTGTGATACCAGTGACATTTACCACATATTAAATACTAGATGTTCCCGCGGTTTCACCCGCGTTTATCGTTACTGCGCCGCCCCCGTGGGTCGTAGCGTGATGTTATATAGCCTATAGCCTTCCTCGATAAATAGGCTATCCAACACTAAAAGAATTTTTCAAATCGAACCATTAGTAATCACGCAGAATAAACCAGGAGAAACATCGTTTGTACTATGTCTGTAATGGGTAATTATTTTGCTGCAATGTTATTTTAAAACTGCGATATCTTAGGAGATATTCATTGAAATCGAATGATGTAAAGGGCAATCATGTTTCAAATTAAATACTTATGATGAATACCCTATTTATTTGGATAAGGATTAATATCATGTTTATAAAAATACCTTTGCAAATAATGCATTATTTTAGAACAAATTTCGTTAGCATAAAAATGGTTATAGTGAGCCAACCTTAAAAGATAGACATATGCTGTCGCGGACTTTTTTTTAGAACTTTTAAAGGGGAACAATTCTGTCATACATTATTTTTGCGAAACTTTAACTGTTTACGCAGCGCACGCAGCGGAAGCTCTCAAAAGGAAAAATACCCTCCGATTTTGAAACATTCTTTATTGGTGCTCCGCTCCTATTAATCTTAGCGTGATGATATATAGCCTATAGCCTTCCTCGATAAATGGGCTATCTAAAACTGAAAGAATTTTTCAAATCGGACCAGTAGTTCCTGAGATTAGCGCGTTCAAGCAAACAAACAAACAAACAAACAATCAAACAAACAAACACACTCTTCAGCTTTATAATATTATTATAGATTATAGATATTACATTAATGGATTACAATGAGAACCAGTAGACAATGTGCAATATTTAGTAAACATAAGTATTTAGAATTAAGAATTTTCACTTATTTTTTGGTTTTGTTTTATTCATTAAATGAGATCATAATAAGGATAAAGCACTAAGTAAAAATTTTTTATATATGCTAGGGCGTGTGGCAAATAAATCAATACTGTTGAAATTGTTGTTAAAAGAAAGAAGAAAGAAAATACTACTTGAATGGCGCAATCGTAGTAAATATAACTACTGTGCCTGAGGTCTTGAGTTTGTTTCCCTGTTCGAGCAAAATATTACTGGGTTGTCTGTTAGGATTTTGTCAGTAACAATACAGAATCTGGAAATGTGCCCGATGAACGGCAAGATAATTTTAGTTAGTTGATTTTAATTCGCCGCCTTGGACACTCTTCAGCAAAGTTTACTTACTCTATGCCTAAAACCTAGAACAATCTGACTGTCTTGCATATTATGACAGTAGAAACAGACAATTTATCAAGCAGGACTTGAACCTGCAACCTTGACCAAAAGTGTCATTGCTCTACCAACTAAGGTAGGTATTCTTGGTTAATACCATGAATTGCTTAGTTTGAAAAATTCCCACGGCGGCAAATGTCCCTGACGTAGTTGTCAGTGATTGAATTTTTATCCGTGTTTTGCATCTTGGCGACATGATAATTATACGATAGTTGTTACATGACATGTTACATGACAACAATTATAGATGATATGTTTCACATATCATCTATCGTATAATTATAGACAAGTATAGTCACAGAGAATGCAATCACCTCAATTTGATTACTAATTTAAATATACATACCTATAGGTAATGCAAAATTCTCTCGTCGACTTAAAACTTACACTAGTTCAAACTAATGTGACTCCATCTGACTCATTTATTGAAGTGAAAACTTCTTTAGGCGCGTTGAGCACTTCTTGGGTGAAGAAAAATCAACGAAATTTTGACCCCCTTAATAACCGCTAAGAGAGTATCAGGAATCCAAACCGCCCCCTTTTTCTTTTTGTTTATAAAGAAGTGTTTATGATCAAGGATTAAAGTTTTCACTTCTATAGGCAGTCCCCAAAGACCGCCCCAAATTGTTTTTTCTTAATTTATATGTCCTTTATAATTATTCTCTCTTGCTCTCTTCTTTCTCTCTGTCTTCAAACTACATAGACCTTTGTCACTCTTACTCACTAACGTTATAACAGGCACTACTCCTTGCCAAATTCCTTTAAGTGGTACTTCTCCGGACGAAATAATTCGTACTAGCCAAATCCTGTAACTCATTATGCATTGTGTATACGACTCTTTAAAATGTCTATAAGAATACCGCCGTACAGAATTCTATAACACGTCACAACTTTGATAAAGTATACTCATGCAACTAACATTGTCACTAACAAAACATCTCCCATTAACAGTCTTTGTTGTATCCAAAAACAAATCCACTCTCATACATTTATCTAGAATACTAGAAGTATTATATGCTTTTATCGTACAACCGGCAGACTGTGAAATGTGCCAGTATTTGTCACCGCTTGCTGCGTTAGAATGGGAATGTGCATTAAGTAATCTTGAGATGATGACGGGAAACTCTTACTGTCTGGCGCTGGTGTTTGCGTTTTTTTGGACAAACATTTCCTGAGGTCTTGTGAAAGGTTTTTTATACAAATGAGAACAATATAGGGTCGTTCGTAGAGTTTTGGAATAGTGAAGGCTATAAACGGCTAATGTTTCGCAAGTATGGTCGTGCGAACTCAAAGTATTTTATGAAATGTTTGGCTTGTTAATATTTTTAATTAACAAGCCAAACGTTTCATTTTATCAATCGCTATAATGGTAGAGAAAAATATCGAATCTGAAGATATTTGCGTATTGATATGCTTCCTTGAAAGATCTAGTTGAATTACAAATTAAAGATCGAGATTTAAAAGTATTTTGTTAACTCATTAGCTTGTTATACATACTGTGCCTAAGACAGTTATATTCCTTTAGAATTACTGGTATCTTAATTATCGATATTGATATTGTTTGTAGATTAACTGGTTTCGCTGGGCACCAACTTTTTCAGGCTTAATTATTAATAATAATAATATTCTATCACATACACACAACACCATCTAGCTCAAACTAAGCAGAGCTTGTACTATGGGTACTAGACAATGGATAAACATACATATTATACTTTCTTTTTTTGTAAATACATACATATTGTACATAGAAACACCCAGACCAAGACAAACATCCAAGTTCATGCACACAAATGTTTGACTTGTGCGGGAATCGAACCGCGTCCTCAGGCGTGGCAGTCGGTTACACTAACTACTACACCATCGAGTCGTCAATCAGAAAGTAAGAATCGGTAGCGTTTTCTTTTTCTTCTGTATGTGAACTAACTATAATGATTTTTAAACTATTGTGTGATATTTGCACAATTGCTTTTTATTTACATCAGAAAAGATACAATCATATTTACGAACATTTAAAGTAAGCAGCACCTACAAAACATGTTTCGAATTGATGTATATTGAAAATTATACAACGACGTATATGGGTATACGATATTTCCATTCATGTGTAATGTTCCCACTTGATCAAAAGTGAAGACGTGATAGAAATAAACTAAACAATATAACTGAGCAATAAAATCTTAGGCGTGAAGCAATAAGAAAGACAATATTAATTACTGATACATCACCAACTTACATTTGCACTTGATAGCACCTTACTACGACGTTATAAAGTTCAATTTTAGTTAGGAAATAGTTGATAAGTTTGTAAGGGTTTCTGTAGGGTAAGGACGGAAGAACGCCTAATATATGGTGTTTTAGGTAATTAAATGTCACATAGATCAGAGATTAATGATGTGTTACGACATGTGGGGACCTCTCGTGTTTGTATGTTGTCTCGATTTTCTCGGGAATTTCGGGACAATGACGTTGTATTGAGAGATTAATGGTTACTTGACTTGTTGGCAGATAAGTTCTTTTCATTAATTGTTTTCCAGATGTTTTTTCAAGATCCATATACTATGACTGTTTAATTACTTTTATAGAGCACAAATTTTACAATCAACAAGATACCATTAGGTACATTTTTATGGCTAGTACTTATAACTTGTGTGTTGGCGCTATCTAACTTAAAGGTTGCCACGGCACGCACATTATGTTAGTAAGAATAAAATAATAGGTATCAGGCACGAAAAAAACGGTTTCAAGTGTATCAAAACAAAATTTTAACCATTTTTGACAAAAATGTAAAATACAACAAAAAAAAGTATAAATAATATATAATATAATATATATAAATGATGAAATAAAACGCTACACTAACAAAATTAGCAAAGACAAGATTGAAAATAGAAAGATAAATATAATAATTTATTGAATCGAAATATACAACCATAACCTTGAAAATGTAGAAATATTGGTAGTCAACAATATTTTTTTAAAAGAACAGAACCAGTATTTTCGGACTATTCAAAATGTAAGAAAAGATTAATTATTACAATCGTACGCCTAATACGAGTGGAGATGCCTTGAGAGCTATAAAAATTCTGGCTCCTATAATTACGAACGGAGAAGTTACCTCTGAAAAAATTTACATTATTACCGACCATTTTCTACCGGCTGCACAGCGGTAAGATAATGAATACGACCGTTGTGCATGATTTCGGAAGTTCGTATTCGATGCCTGGATATATTTTTTTTAATAATATTCTACCACATACACGTAACACCATCTAGCCCAAAGTAAGCAGAGCTTGTAAAATGGGTACTAGACTATGGATAAACATACATATATATCTTTTTTTTTGTAAATACATATAAAAATAAATACATATAAACACCCAGACCAGGACAAACATCCATGTTCATGCACATAAATGTTTGACTTGTGCGGGAATCGAACCCGCGACCTCAGGCGTGGCAGTCGGTTACATTAACCACTACGCCAACGAGGCCGTCGTTAATTTTTTTTTATTACAAAATTTTACACTAATGATACCATGACTTAGACCACTCGCTTAAACCACTAGGGTTTTTATGCGAGTGGGAGTTATGCGAGCGATATTGGGTTTTCCTGTCCTAAATTCTCAATACCAGCACAGGCTCTGCACATGTTCCCAGGACATGGCAATTGGCTCGCCATATATCACTTTTCACCTAAACCGGTAAATAGCTGGTGCAATGTGGCTGAGACATACCTTTACCTACCCCTTGGGGATTTAGGCGACTATGAAGACGTTCTGGATAAAGGCCAGGTTAAGAGCACCTTCAACAGGCGAGCATGTATGAGGAATGTGATGAAAGTGAATGAAGCCAGAGAAGTGTGTCAGGATCGTAGCAAATGGAAACCCTTAGTCTCTGCCTATCCCTCTGGGAAACAGGCGTGGATCTATGTATGCACTATGAACGCATGAAATAAAGTAAGTATAACTGCCATAACATGCAAATTTCTCACTCCACTTATTACCTCACAGTAATATCCTTTCAACCAAATGAAAGTTTATATTCAACGGAAACAGATATCAAGGTAATCAAAATTCGCATTACATATATTATACGTGGGTTATAAAGCTGGTAGTTATTGTTGGACATAAATTGTGTTGTGCCGCCAATCTCGGTAATTAAAACCGGGATAGTGCGCTGCACCAAATGGCTGTGTTTTGAGAATTCCGGAATATGAAGTGCATGTGATTTGACCAAGAGAAATGCTATTTGCGTACTGTTGTTTCGGTTTTATAACCTGCTCTCTGTTTTAGTCGTATGTTTGTTTATTTACTATGATCGATTTTAATATTCGAATATTATCGATACGAATGTATTCGATTAATATTACTAGTTATTCGGTAGTTTTTATAACCGCCGTCGTGGCGCAGCGGTAGTAAATACGACTGGTATACATGAGGTCTTGGGTTCGTATCCCGGGTTTGGCCAACAAAAAGATATTGGATTTTTCTATTTAGAAATTTCAATACGAGCACGGAGTTAGGCTGGACCGATTTTGATGAAATTTTTTGTGTGTATTCTAGTGGATTCGAGAATGGCTTAGATTTGGTTTTTTTTCTCGTCTAGAGGACAACGTCTGACGGGACAGATAGTATATTATTATATGCTATATAGTATTAGTTAGGATTAATGAGAGAGACATAAAATGTGGCAGTTAAGTAGGTGATTATAATCAATAATATACTTACAAGATTTTTCGAAATTCTTTCGGGTTTAGATAAAAATAACTTAACAAACACATTTCATGCATACGAAATCGCGAGTAATAGATACCTATTATATTATATTTGTGTAAAAACCTTCTAAAGTGTTTGAATCAATAAGAATTTGCCAAAATTATCGAAATAATTTTAGCAAATACTAATCTCACTATATTTATTAACATAAGTCTCCCCTGGCGCACCGGAAGTAGCCCCTGCCGGAAACGGCCGGAACTAGGTGCAATAATTATTAATTGCCATCCTAGAAGACGGAAAATGGCGCCTTGAGACATCGCCACGGGTGGTCCCGGTGTCTTATGGATAATATTAATGAATTTTGTTTACAAAACAAATTGAAAATTAATTGCTTGGATTTAATTTTCTCTTGTGTTTATGAGAAATGTTTTTAACTTTTATGTTGCGACTTTATTTTTGTTTAACTAGGCAATTTTAATTCGAATGTCTGTTATTCGTCAGTTGTAGTCGCAGATCAATGCTTGGATAGTTTAATTTCTTATTATATAGTATTCAGTTTTTGCTTATCCCACAGGTGGAATGAAGTCGTGAGTTTGCGGTTTCGTAAAAAAACCTGTAATAACTTCTTACTCAGAACTTTAACTGTCTTTAAAACTATAACAAAAATAGCTTATTATCCATACTGAAAATTAGTATTACATAAAATAAGATAGATTAAGACCTTTATTTTCGAAGGTGAGCTGAGGTGTATTTTCATCCTCATTTTATAAAACTATGTTTCAGGTAATAAGCCAGGCAGAATCTTTTCACGTCTAAACATTGAAATGAAATGAAATGAAATGATTGAAATGAAATGAAATGAAATGATTATTTATTTGCATGAAACATGGTAGTAGGTTGTTCAAATAAACATGATAAAAAATGTTCACATATTTCGCCGGTTTACCCGACATGCAAAGAATTTATAATAATTATAAGTAGCCATAAAACTTTAAAAATCAATAAAGGTCCTAATATTAAGTACACATTTTAAGGTCATGTCAAAATAAGATTAGAAAGTAATGTCGATAATTCATTTAAATACAATCAAAATAAAAAAAATAAAAACTAAAATTATATAATGTCAAGTAAAATATCAAATTATGATTTGTAACAATTCATCTACCTTACAGAAACATTTCTCTAATAACCAATCATTTAGTGATTTCTTGAATTTCCCATTTGGCAATTCTCTTATATATTTTGGGATTCTATTATATATTTTAACAGTCATGATATAACAATTTTTGTAAGACAAGGCAGTTTTCTCATAGGCATTATCAGTCTTGATGGATCTCTTTTTTTGACTCTAGAATCCACCTCATCTTCATATTTCCTAAACAAACTAGCATTGTAAGCATAGACGCTAGAAATGTGTCCGAAATTTCTAGCGTCTAGATATCGTTAGTGGCACCGTATGCCACTGAGGATTTCCTAACAGGAAAATCTAACAACAATGCTAGGCTCAGATATCGAACCCACGACCACGATCACGATTGGACCGAAACATACGCTCAAACTTAAGCTGCAGGCCAATGAGACATACCTTTAATTTTCTTAAGACTGCGATTAACTAAAGATAACTTCACAGAAAGTAAACTTTTAATCTCACAACAAACAAAAAAATCATTATCACAGATTTCAATCCAACCCTAAAACGCCTACAACAACCCTCCAAGCCCTTAATTTATTCTTTCACTGCGTCTTATTATTTGAAAATGGTCTATTTGTCGCGACTTAACCCTTGCAACGCAGATGGGGTCCAATAGACCGCGGATTACGGCCGCGCGCCTCAAACCGTCAAACGACGTCGTTTGCTCTAAACGTCCACAATTTATTGATAAGGACATTGACAGATATTGCTTTAGGTCTCGTAAAATGCAGCGGCAGATTAAGGGTTGACGAGTATTTGCAAATGGGACCGGTTTCCACAGGTTTGGTTTCATTACCAGGAGGGATTTTGTGTGTGAAACGGTTCAGCTTATAAGCTTTTGTTGTGCAAATTTCGCTGAAGTTTATGGGCACTTCTACGCACGAACGTGTTCAGGCTTTAGGCTTAAAATATATGTTGAAGTAAGTATAGTTTACTTATACACTATTATTATTATGTCTATACACATGTATACTTAAATCCTAACTTATTATCTGTATCATTAGACATAAGTTATATATGACTTTTCGAAATTAGGTGCGTATTTATTGACAATTATCGCCTGCTCCGTGCCTCAGAGGGCACGTTAAGCCGTCGGTCCCGGCTGCCATGAACAACTATGGCAGTCGTTATCCATTGTCTAGTACCCATAGTACAAGCTCTGCTTAGTTTGGGCTAGATGGTGTTGTGTGTATGTGGTAGAATATTATTATGCATAAATTAAATTAGCATTTCATAAGAAATATGTAAAATGTGGTTGTGATACACCTGTACCTATTAAATATGTATCCTAACTAATGTTATATTATATGCGAATGTGAGTTTGTTTATTTCGCTTTCACGCCTTAATTACTCGATGGATCTTCATGAAATTCCGCATAAACGTTGTCAGGGGTAAAGGAAAGGACATAGGTTACATTTTATTCAGAAAATGGACTGTTATTAACCTAACCTTCATTTACGCATCTTCATAACGCTAGCAAAACCGCGGGCAAAATCTACTATTATATAACACCATATTAATAATCATTATTATACTCCTACTTATAAATATGATAGACATCTCCTGCGAGCGCTTGACATATTTCATGACCTGGTAGAATTGCTCGCCTGGAGGATATTGCAGTAATAACGGCACACAATAAGCGGATTGATGGTCGGCCGGCGATATTACTACACACCGGAGGCGGACGCCAGCCATTGATAGACATAATTCGAATAAAGGATTAGTATATACCTCAGTTATGTAGCTATAGTTATTACAGAGGACATAGTATACTATGTAAATGCAAGTACACATTGGCGTTGTCAAAAATCAAAAATCTTTACTCCCATAAAAATGTGTAAACACTTTTTGGATACCTCAATTAATTGAAATATTAATAAAAAAAAAATTGGGCAGTCTTTGGTGATTTCCGATAGAAGTGAAAACTTTAATCCTTGATCATAAATACTTCTATAAAAAACAAAAAAAAAAAAAATTCTTTAGGACCTTCTTAGGAGTTATTAAGGGGATCTAAATTTCGTTATTTTTTGCGCAGGACGCACCATTTCTGAGATATTGTTAATATTCTAAAAAAAAATAAGCGGAAGCGCGACGATGACGCGAGTTCCATGATTTTTGTTCACCCAAGAAGTGCTCAACGCGCCTAAAGAAGTTTTCACTTCAAAAATACATAAAAGGAAATAAAAATGTATATACATAGATTCACGCCTGTTTCCCAGAGCGGTAGGCAGAGACTACAGATTTCTATTTGCTACGATCCTGACACACTTCTCTGGCTTCATTCACTTTCATCACATTCCTCATACACGCCCGTCGGTTCAAGGAGCTCTTAACCTGGCCTTTGTCCAGAACGCCTCCGATCTGATCAAGAAACGTTCGCCTAGTAAAAATGTTGTGTTGAAAAAAGCCTGTTCGACGAGTAGAACTTTCATGAGAAGGCAAGAAACTCATGGCTACTCCTTTCAATCGCCAAATGTTTATTATAAACAATATAATTTTACAGCATAAACGAAACATAAATAGTTATATTACAATTTGTCCGTCCCAAATATTTAAGTTATTGGTTGACAATAAAGATACATATTTATCAAAAAAGTACTTCAAATCCTCCATACAATTTTACTATGGCGGCCGCGCGCCGATTTGAATATGCGCCGCACGAGCTCTGTCATTATCTGTCTTACGCTCGGCGCAGTCTTAAATAAAATAATTATACATTCTAATAAGATTTTAAAACTTCAACAACACATTCTCATTACCAGTCTTTCAATCTCATTCATAGCATCTCATTAATCATCACCCGACGTACATTAAAGTAAGGGAAGGTAATTAATATGTTCACATCGTCGTCTCGTGGTTCAAAACTTCGCTTCTCATTAAGACGCCATTACACCGCAAGCCCGCCATTTTACAAAAAGACCTTAGCGTTAAAGTGAGTCATTTTTCATTGGATCTCTTACTTTGTTTAGATTGTGTGAAATGAGAAGTGATAAGCTTTTGTTTTAAGGTAAACATACCGATTACTGCTTTGCTAAACTCATTAACAATGTTATTATTATTATGCAAAGTCCCGTAAGAGACCGGTATTTTTACAGCCGAGCGAAGTCTTTATTATTTATTTATTTGGGACAAAAAACAGTTATATATTGCAGTCTTTACAAATAATTTAGCATTTAAATATCAAAAACTTATAACACACACTATTGTTCACGAAATTAAAAGTGCAGTAAATAAAGATAAAGGACGTGTATTATGCAAAAAAACAAAAAAATATACGGTAATGTCTATTCAAACAGTTTTAAGAAAAAAATAGTTTCAAATACCTCTTTTGATAGAAATTAGAACAATTTGATTCGTAAATAGCGTCTATAGTTTGTCCATTCGTTTATTATCTTTTTGACAGTTCGATAAGTAGTAAAATAGTGACACCCTAACACGTTATTAAATCGATTTACAGCTATAATCGATTTTATGCTAGAATATTTTGTTATCGATTAAATGATAATATACCACGTTGTATAGTATACATAATACTTTGATTTATTCATTTTAATTTCATTTTGTCAGCCTCGATGGCGTAGTTGTTGTTGTTTCATTTGTTTTAATTATTTTATTTGGAAAGTATGTGCTTCAAGTAAGTAGACACTTGATTTTTAAGAACCTAGATATCGTCTTTATTGTTCTTTACTCTTCGTTTACTTGAATTCCGATATTTCGATTTAATTCCTTGCAAATAATACAATTTGTAAGCATAACCGAAAGCCTTTTACTGATTCAATTTCGATTAATTACAATATTGTAAAAGCATTCGATCTCTTTACTATGTGCAATAGAACGTAACTGTATTTATTACGTAAACCAATAATCATTTATTTTGGCAACAAAAATACACATACAATATTATAATGTCTACAAACTGATATAAAATTTTATAATGAAATGAAAATATGTAATCTATATTTTTATTTTCTAAGCATCTTAAAGTTAAATTTTACGCAAATAAAACAGTTACGTTCTAAGGTAGCAGTCAAAACGATAATAAACGAATGGACAAACTATAGTTTTCATATATTGACTGTACGCATGCCATAGTGGTTCGAGTGGTCGGCTTGTCAACGCCACTGTTCCGAGTTAGATCCCCACAAAAATGGTGTATTCCACAAATAGTTGTGCCAAGGCCAGATGTTTTCTGTGACCATTGTTTGAATGGTAGCAAATCCCGCGACAAAGAAATTATTCCTAAAAACAATATTCACATAAAATAAAATTATGCACATACTTTCAGAAAAAAATGGAACTAATGTACCCTAAACAGCAATTTATGGTTATGATTTCGGTATTCTATAAATAAAAAGCGGAAGGGTCAAACTCACACTTGGCATAACACTATAACAGCATTGTATTGAATGGACAAACGGAAAGGGTAACCCTCCACAGCGCGTTGGGGTAAAAATGCTAAATTTACCGTCACAAGCTGGCCATTTTTGTCCTCTGTGGCGGACGGCGCGATATTTTGCCGCTTTGTGTTTCCTTTGCATTGATTTCCTTACAAATAGCTGGGCGGGTGGTTGTGTGGGACGATTTAGAAAATATGTGCGATTTATTTTGTAGTAATTAATTTTGTAGTAAGTAAGGCTAGTTTTAATAAACATTTTTTCATCTTATATAGTTATTTGATATCCTTCTAATCGTGTAGAGTCCTGTAAATAAATAATGTTTTTGTGTTTATAGTAACAAACAACCGAACATTTATCTCAATGACTTGTGAATGCTTAAACCGTTGATCTGATTTTGTTAAAAGTTGGTAGGTAGACCATGTTCTAGATCGTATGAAGTCGCGAACAGAACCGCCACGCCTGAGGTCGCGGGTTCGATTCCCGCACAAGTCAAACATTTGTGTGCATGAATATCAATGTTTGTCTTGGTCTGGGTGTTTCTATGTATAATATATATATATTTGCAAAAAATAAAGTATATATGTATGTTTATCCATTGTCTAGTACCCATAGTACAAGCTCTGCTTAGTTTGGGCTAGATGGTGTTGTGTGTATGTGATAGAATATTATATTATATGAGTCATACTAATTCATGTTTAATTTTGTATAAAAAGTAAGATGTGGTTATAAAGGTTGCCTGTTCAATGAAAAACAAAAATCTTTTAATTTATTAACAAGCAAAGAAAAATCTTTCATGGCTTAACCCACGCGTTGACAGTTCAAGATTTTTGCCCGAGTGGGTCTTTTTTACCCATTTTCCGTGCAATAAAGTCTCGTTGAATCCGACACGCATTTCAAGGGTTAGGTGAGCGGAAAAAAATGTGAATTTAATTTGGTTTCTGAGTGTTTTTATCCAGTTCTGGTAATGATTCGTGACTTATAATTTATCTTAAGTGGGAGAATATTTTAATATTATTGTATAATGAAATCGTGGCATATTTAGTTAGATAATTATAAATAAAACGTATTATATAAAAAAATAGACTGCCAGTACTGCGACTGATAAAGCATCTGAGATTGTATCTGTTATATAGTAATAGGTCTACCTGATGGCCTTACATAAAGCTTAAAGCTTAATTGCAAAAAAAAAGGAGAAGATGACGTTGGACGTATTACGTGGAGGGTGGTACCTTTTGAGCCTCATTTTTAGGGTTCCGTACCCAACGGGTAAAACGGGACCCTATTACTAAGACTCCACTGTCCGTCCGTCTGTCCGTCAGTCACCAGGCTGTATCTCATGAACCATGATATTTAGACTGTTGAAATTAACACTTTTATTGACAGATGATGTATTTCTGTTGCCGCTATAACAACAAATACTAAAAAACAGAATAAAATAAATATTTAAGGAGGCTCCCATACAACAAACGTGATTTTTTTGCTTGTACAAATCTCACGCGCAAGAAGTGGTGAACAAAGGCTAGTAATCCAATAAAACAGTAACATCCAATTATCTTAATCACATCCTAAATTATTCATACCATTTGTCACCTCGGACGTTGGCCGACAATTGTTCCTTTCACCCTACTGTCCGGCACAAAAACATTGTTAGCTATACATTACGTATGCAGATTGAATTCTGTCATACAATTGTTTAAATAAACCTGTTAATGGATATTGAAGCGATTACCTCTTTAGTTTGTAAGTTGATTAAACTGGAGCAATAGAGTGGTCATTATTTATTTTGTGCATAATAATGGACTGTAATTGGAGTGTTTACCCTGAGGGTCAAGATGAATGTGTGGATTTATGCGAATTGGTATTTTAATGGCAGGATTTGAAGCTAAATGGGTGTTATGTGCAAATCTGGATATGGAGTCATATACGGAATAAGAAAGATTTAAGTTATAGTATAGGAAGTCGGCTATATCGCTCTTGATATTGTTACAGCCAGTGCCATCTATCGGCACTGTGGGGAAGACTCGGCAGTTCCTTCTAATAATTTATTACAGCGCCATCTATTGATGTCTTACGGAACTACGTAGCTTGTTGATACGCGAAGAGTAGAGAAAACGCTGGCACATTCTCGAATCTTCGTACTGTTTACATACCGGGTATGGCGTTTCTAGAAATCTCCAGAACCGCTTTAATCGCGAATAAAAGGGCAAGGTCAGCGCTCGCCGAGTCAGTTTACAATCTTAAGCGGTCAAGTATTCATCGAAGCGAACGGAAGCCAAAATACCATAGAGTTTGACGCAGTTATAGTGGAAAAGTGTATAAGTGTGTAGTGTTTTAAGTTTAATTGTGTGCTAGAATAAAACGTGTTTCACTCGGTAATATTGTTTACATTCATACCCTTCGAACCCAGCACGTAACAATATTAATTTCTTTGCTAAATCCAACCACGTCTCGCTGTGGCTCAGTTAGATATTATTTATTTATTAGGCAAGTAAATAAAAGTATTCTAATGCCTGTTTTCATAGCAATATCGGAACACAAAGGAAAAATAAAACTCTGGTATATAGAAATGCAACGTTGTTTAAAATAAAAAAAATAAAAAATAAAAATAGTTTATTATCAAAAAGGTTTACAAAGCTTAAAAAATACCCGATGGCCCCACACTAGGTATAAACCTGTCCTGTGGGTACCCAATACGCTTATTACCTAATGACAATTTAACAATTGGCTCGATTGCCGACAAAGACTTAGTGACTAATTAACAATGACTTATGCTATATTAAAAGAAAACAAATTGTTAAGTTAAATACATAGAACTTTAAAAAATATATAAATATAAATAATATAATACTAAATATAAAAGTTGGTTATTACATTAAAGGAACATTTTACAATAATATGTATGTATGGATGTATATCAAAGTGAAAAGCTTGTAGGAGCAGAGAGTTATACAATGCTAAGAAGGAGATTTTCCGTAGTGCCATATGAAATCGAGTTAAACAGTTTAGTTATTTTTAGTTTAGCTTCTTTAACCGTACATGTCTTAATATCACATAAACTCGCTATCTTGTTATACAAGAAATGGTCCTTAAATGGTGTGAAGCGTCGAGCAAAGGCGGTTCTAATGGTAGGGACTGGGATTTTATATACACGACGCTTAAGTAAGTCAGGGTAGTCTTTCGAGTTTATGACGGCACGATGAGTCTTTAGAAAGCTTTGCAACAAGAACAATTGACGCACACTAAGTAAATTACTTTCCCTGTAAAGCGTGTGTGTTGGATACCTGAAGGGCTTTTTAAGCATGGTTTTGAGCACTGATCTCTGAGCCCTTTCCACTTCAATTAACACAGTTTTTAAAGCATTGCCCCAACAGCCCAAACAATAACCTATCACAGACTGTGTTAACGCAAAGTAAACAACTTTTAAAATGTTTAGTGGAGCAGAGGAGCGAAGTATTCGCATAATGTTTGCCGTTTTGCAAATGCGAGAGGACAAAGAGTGAATATGGGCCCTAAAATCCAATTTAGAGTCAACAATCACTCCCAGATATTTTACAGTGTCAGCTTTTTTAATGTTGTCACAGCTGCAGGTCTGTTCATTTCTACAGGTGTGTAGCTTGAGACCGAGTGAGGTGGAAGGTGCCGATGCGGCTGTTTTGTGAAAACAAACATAATTAGTTTTGCTAACATTCAGTGTTAAGAGACTATGCTGAAGCTATTTAGAAATCTGCTTCATGCCTGACTCCGCATTCGCAAACGTCTCGGCCCAGGAGGAACCGTCAAATATGATCACTGTATCATCTGCATAACATACAACTTCCGCTTTAGTGCAATAGTGTATGTCATTTATGTACATGATGAACAGTGTAGGACCAAGTATGCTACCTTGCGGAACACCGAATTCGACATTGTGTAGATCGCTTTCAAGGTCACCAACTCTTACGCAATGTTTCCTGTCAGACAGGTAACTCTCAAACCATTTTAAGACCACACCGCGTATGCCAAATCTATTTTCTAACTTCCGGAGCAGGATTGGAATTGACACAGTATCGAAAGCTTTTGCTAAATCTAGAAACATGCCAAGACTGGGTCTATTATTGTCCAAGTTGTTTGCGATTATTGAGGTGACTAAAGTAAGAGCATCTTCCGTCGACTTTCCTTTCCTGAAGCCAAATTGCCTTGCAGTGATTAAATTATTAGTTTCATTATACTTAACGAGTCTATTACACACGATCTTTTCTAATAATTTTGAAATGTCAGCTCAATCCATCAACTTTTTTTCGACGTTTTGCAGACAAAATATTCGGCAGTTGAATTTTATATATGAACCTACTAATATTACTTATAGTAATTCCTTACTTTAAGTGAATGAACAATATTATTATTACCTGTGCTACAGGTACGATTGCACAAGTAAAGCCAGTAAATGCTAAGACAATCCTAACCTATCCTAACTAATATTATAAATGCGAAAATGAGTTTGTTTGTTTGATACGCTTTCAAGTCTTAATTACTCAACCGATCAACATGAAATTTTGCATACGCGTTATCAGGGGTACAGAATACGACATAAGGTACCTTTCATACAGAAAAAATAACTGTTGCAAACCTAACCTAACCTAACCTACATTTACGCGAGCGAAACCGCGGGTGAAAACTAGTAATATTATAAAAGTGAAAATGAGTTTGTTTGTTTGTTTGTTACCTTTTCACGCCTAAACCACTGAACCGATCATCCTGAAATTTTGCATATACCTTTTCAGGTGTACAGAAATGGACATAGTCTACCTTTCATCCCGAAAAAAATACTTTACCCGGGGAAAACAATAATAACGTTCTTATGATAATAGATGGCGCCACGTGTCTTTCGAATCATGATTGAATTAAATTATTACAAGTGGAGTACAACCCGAATTGATTGTCAAATTCTAAATTAACGCGAGCAAAGCCACGGACAAAAGCTAGTACATAATAAGGTAGCTTCACCAATAACTGTCCCCAATAAATTGGCATCCGTAAACATGTCAACAACCTAATTATTGGTCGACAGATAATTCCAGTGAATGTCGAGTATGTCAATGTATGTCAATTGTCGATTGTTATGTGCAAAGCAGTTTAATTATACGCGGATTATTGTTCTCGTAATTAGTGCGCTATTTGATCTTTGATCGTAACATGGCTAGTTTTGTTACCTTGTATCTAATGTAATTAATCAACATTTGGAAGTAGATGTTTGTGGTATATTGATATTGTATGCTATAGGTGCTTTGATGGTGGCAGCTTAGGTGAAACCGCGGGAACATCTAGTATCTAATATAGTGCCAAATGGAAGATATTTTTCAAAACATGTGCGTCGATAGACAGAGTTTACTCTATACTGGTAGATATAACAATTCACTACTTAAAAAGAGTGTGATGGGCATGGCGCCTGTCATCTATACTAATATTATAAAGCTGAAGAGTTTGTTTGTTTGTTTGAACGAGCTAATCTCAGGAACTACTGGATCGAAATAAAAAATATTTTTTTGTTGGATAGCTTATTTATCGTGGAAGGCTATAGGCTATATAACATCACGTTACGACCAAGGGGGGCGGCGCAGTAATCATAAATGCGGGTGAAACCGCGGGCACATCTAGTCTTAAATATACGAAACGTGGGTCTTGCATAATTCTGACTTCTCTTCAAGTCTTCTGTAAAATAGTATAGACGTATTATTCTGTTTATAGGTATATTATATGCATTTTTTATATTTTCTTTGATTATATTATAGATGGTTTATATCCGTGAGTCACTAAAGGACCCAGTTAAAAACCAGCGTCAGGCTTTCGTCTAACACATGCTGAACTGGGCCCTATTTGACACTTTATATGTTTATTGTTTATTTTTCTGTTTTGGTTTAGTTTCGCTAAGTTTATGTTTGTATCTAAATATTTCTTTTTATTTTATACGTGTTATTATGTGTTTGTGGTATGTGTCAAATAAATAATTTTTCTTTCTTTCTTTCTTTACGTATATTGATCTTTCCTGTTCCCAACGTCACCGTCGTCGGAATGATTTTTAGATAGAGATCCTTCATGGGCTGAAGAAAGACACACTTTCATATACCCGCTGCCCCGCAAAACTAAGATCCAAAAATGCATCTTTACTATTCAGTATTTTTCCTTAGAACCGTGTGAGTGTCGTTGTGTGTAAAAGTCATCGCTCTATAAAATATTATTATCCTAAAATATTAGTAGCAACGATCGAGTTTAGTTACTCAACCGTTGACAAGTGAAAGATACAAATGATACACAAGTTTTAGCTTCATTGAACAGAACTGCACACTCAAGGAAATAGGAATAAGTTTAATATTCGCCAAAATTTACATGGTATCATTACGTCATGATTGATGACGTCACAGTGGCAGTTCAATTTGGTGTAAACCGAATACCGTAGCGCTTCGATTGTCAGTAGGGTGACTTCAGCACAGAAAAATTGGATGGGTTATCGTTGACGAAAAAATGAAAAAGATATAAAAATTATAGGAAAGTAATAGGAAAACTTAATCTTGTAAAAAAATTATGTCCTGAAGGAGATATAATTTAGGTACCACATACATAGGGGTGGCGGGCTTTGTGGGCCTGCCCGCCATCCGTTCAGCACCAGGTCCGAGAGGCGGCGTGCATGTTCCCACGCGCGCCTCTATGTCGTGACCGTCTCCCCTCTAGGGGGAGGAACAGTAGGGATTTTTGTCTTGTGGTGACCTTAGGGTAGATCTCTTCGTGTAGTGGCCTGCCGTTTCATACGATGAGCTGAAACCTCGGCGGGGTCGCGACCGCATGTGCAAGTGATTCGCGCGGACCCGCCGATAGTGGTTTTGTCGAGGAACACCGTGGTAGGTTTAGTCGGTATTCCGGGAGGTACATTATTCTTATTCCATCTTTCTCTTTTACCCCGGAGAGTCCGACATAACTCCTCCGCCGGCCCCCGCGGAGGTGTATGCGTCAAAGCATACCCCACGTAAAAAAAAATATGTACCACATACATAACTCTTATGTCCTTAAAGCATATGCATAGGCGTATTTGACATAAAATTTGTGCCAGTTATGTTTTTAGCTCTCAGGTATTGGGAAGCCAACTTATTGCTGTCTACAAATCATATTGCTGGGCTGGATACTGCTACTTAGAATTGACATAAGCAACAGAAAAACGCACCATCTGAAAATCGTAACTAAGAATCCACGATTGTTCTTATCTGGACTGGCCACCTTCAAGCCTAAGGAAGTCCTTGAAATCATATCTATACTAATATTATAAAGCTGAAGAGTTTGTTTGTTTGTTTGAACGCGCTAATCTCAAGAACTACGTGTTCGAATTGAAAATTTCTTTTAGTATTGGATAGTCCATTTATCGAGGAAGGTTATAGAGTATATAACATCACGCTACGATACGATCGATAGGAAAGGAGCAGCTATGAAAAATGTTGCAAAAACGGGGAAAATTCTCTTATATGAAGCAGATAAAGTTGCGCGGGTCAGTTAGTAAAATCATGCACCTATACTTATATTTACATCATAAAAGTACCTAAACTCCTAAAATCATAATCCAACAAAATAATAATCGACGCGCATTCACCCTAAAAACCCAAAACAAAAAAATCCAACAATATTTATCCATTACAAGTATTGCATTTGTACCCCATAAATCAGTGGGAGTAGTGACATCCGAGTTTTTGACAAATGGCCCGCAGAAACAAGTGACGGCCAGGATAAATGGCGTGTAACTGGCACGCTCACCTCGCGGGTGAATGAGGATGTGAGGATGCTTTGTTTTTACTTCGGCTTGAACGATTGTGCCTTTATTGCAAATTATATCTTAATCGCACTGAAAAATTTGCTATGTCTTGTTTAAGACTGCGAGCGTAAGACAGATAATGACAGAGCTCGTGCTGCGCATATTCAAATCGCCGCGCGGCCGCCATAGTAAAATTGTATGAAGGATTTGAAGTGCTTTTTTGATTAATATGTATCTTTATTGTCAACCAATAACTTAAATATTTGGGATGGACAAATTGTAATATAACTATTTATGTTTTGTTTAAGCTGTAAAATAGGATAGATTTCTACTGTTATAATCTAAAAATCACGTAACACGAGCTTACATTTTAGGATTTTCGTTAATAAAACTATATAAACACCTATTCTATATTACCTATTTTTCTACCTTAATTTACTACCCAAGTATCTAAATACCCCTTTTCTCATTACAAAACCAGCGGGACACGTCCACGCGAGCCTTTTCTCCGAATTGATGACGACACAATGTACTACATTGCACTAAAAAGTACAATTTCGCTACATATTTAAGTACCGATCGGTCCCCGCTGAGTCGTACACTGCTTATAGGATGTAATGGGGGAAAAGCGTGACTGCGAACTTTTAAAGTTAGCAATGAAAATAAAGTTATTGGCTATTGTTTGAAGTGTTCGTTGTGGTCTACGGGGATGTGAGTGTATTAGACGTGGCTTTTTTATTAAATAGTTAGTACAAAATATAATGTAAGACCACTGTGAATGTTGAAGTCAATGACTATTGTTGTGAACAAGGTGTTTATCAAATTTATTTTGCTTAGACATGTTCAGTGTATTAAGTACGAGAGCCCTGGTACCCATACCATAAGTTCAATCTTAGCTTGGGTACCAGTGTCTAACAAGTGGACTGTAAAATTATTTGTATACTTTTTATGTGTTCAAATGACTGTATCTTTTTTTTTAATGTCAATAAACTCTATTATTATTATTATTATAAGAATTCTTTTGGAAAACATTCGTACTAGTCAGTATGTAATTTTACTTATGATGTTTTCCCATCACTTTAAAAGATAAGAGGTGTATGAAATATTTTGGAGCTGCGATTTCTGTTTTTGCAAACTATAGATTTCGCCACAACGCTACCATAGTTAAAAATATCTTTGTCCTTATGCACATTGTGTTAAGATATAATTTATTTTTCTAGTAATCTAATATTATATCGCTAGCTTGATGATCCCTTTTAATCGTTTTTACCTACGTCCTTAATAAGGTTTAAGTACGTTAGTAATGTAGTTAGAAAGAAAGATTTTTTTTTATTTTGGCACACATAAGAGCACACCCAAAACATGAAAAATAAAATAAAATAAAAAATACAAAATAAAAAGCAGAACAATTCGTATTTAACTAAAAAAATAAATAAACCAAATACTAATACTAAGTCTATAAGTATTTCATTTCATTTCTGCTCACTGGCAACACCACACCCTAGCTAGTATTGTCAGTGAGCATACAAAGTTTCAAACCAGAAATACAAACAATATTCAATTATATATGATTATATATATATATGTTTGACTTAAATTTCAACATCAATAAGAAAATGTGTGTCCCATCAGTGCCAAAATTTGGACATCGCTCAGCGTATGTTGCGATTTAACAATAGCAACACTGATATTTTGCGAAATCCAATTTAGTTGAACATTATTACCAAATTTGTCAAAATTAGTAAAACGTAGAGTGCAGTCTTAGTTATGCAAAGCTTTTACACAGTTGGAATCACTCATACAGTCAAAACATTAGTATAGACTACCATGCTCACACAGAAAAGCCTGGCTTATAAAATTACAAATTGTGTTAACCTATAGAGCCGCAGGGGCACACCGGTGGCCAGACAAAATAGATTTTAATTATGTCTGGTATTTTAACACTTGACAGATTAAAGAGACTTAACCCTATCTATACTAACTATAAAATTATAAAAGCGAAATTGAGTTTGTTTGTTACGCTTTTACGCATTAACTATTCGACCGATCATCGTGAAATTTCGTATAAACAATGCCAGGGATACAGAATAAGACATAGTGGACATAGTGGATGATAGATCCAGAAAAAAATTACTGTTTCCGAGGAAAACAATAATAACGTTCTTATGATAATAGATGGCGCCACGTGTCTTTCGAATCATGATTGAATTATATTATTACAAGCAGAGTACACCCCGAATTGATTGTCAAATTCTAAATTAACGCGAGCGAAGCCGCGGGCAAAAGCTAGTAAAATTATAAATGCGAATTTGAGTTTGTTTGTTACGCTTTTACGCATTAACTACTCGACCGATCATCGTGAAATTTCGTATACACATTGTCAGGGGTACAGAATAGGACATAGCGGGACTATCATCCAGAAAAAGTACTGTTATTAACCTAATATAACCTACCTGTATATTTACGCGAGCGAAGCTGCGGATTAAATCAGTGCTCCATTGCTCCATACATTTTATTTTCATTTATTATTTATTTCGGGGTTTTTGTCTAAACCAGACATATTAACCCCGTCATACCTTTTAACATAAGTTAAATCATTTTAACATAAATGCTCTTTAATATACTAACAGGTAAATGTTAAAACAAAAATAAAAAAAAATTACAAATTAAGTACTGCTATCACATCACACATCTTTTTAGCAGCCTCTGAAGACGGTACAGCCAATATAGATTTCAGTAACCCCAAACCTAATCTATTTAATTTAAATTCATTTAAAACACGCTCTCGTTCAATTCTATTTCGGACACAATCCATCAGCAAGTGTTGTACATTCTCAATTTGATTACAAACAGGCTCCATACATTACCCGTAAAAATACAATATCGTAACTATTAATACCGCAAGTTAAAAATATCAATTAATAACTCAAGACGTAGACGATAAGCGCTAGGTGCTAGGAGCTAGGTAGACGCAGCCCTGAGCTGCCCGGTCAAGATTAACGACGCTCTGCCGATGACAGCAAGGTGAGGTTATGCATGTATGTACAGAGTGTGTTCAAATGAGTGTGTATTTTATAATATTTATGTGATTAATTACTAACTTACTAACACAGGTATCATTTCATACTTAAAAGGGTACACACGTGTTTTTTTTATGCCACTAAGGTGGCAAACTAGCATAGGGCCCCACCTGATGGTAAGTGGTCACCGTAGCCTATGGACGCCTACAACACCAGAGGCATCACTTGCACGTTGCCAACCCTTTAGGAAAGGACGTGGGAAGGAAAGGGAGCGGGATGGGGGAAATGGGGTGATTGGGTCTCCGGTACTCTCACTCACCGAACGAAATACAACAGTAGGACTACTGTTATTCCACGTCGATATTCTGTGAGAGGGTAGTCCTTCCCCGGTCGAGCCAACCCATTCATGCTGAAATCAGCGAGGCTTTACTACTCAAGTGTATGAGATAACAGAACATTGCTATTTTATTACCTACTTAGCAATGTTAAAAATTAATGGCTGTATGACTCATTCCAAACTATTTTCGTTGCGTCATTGATGAAGTTTTATGAAACCAAAGTTGTTTTTAGTAGCAGACGTAAGTAGCTTTGCAATCTTTACAAATTAATCCGTGGGACTCACACACACTTACATAGTGCCTAGCTCTCAAGGAGGTAGACAGAGTCAACAGATTTTTACTTGCTACTATGTGTCAGGTGGCACATGTGTTTTGCTTAACTCACTTTCCTAGCTACTCTCAAATTATGCTTTTAATAGAATATCTTTGCCTGGAAAAAATATACGGAAAGTTTGTCAAAGTGTTCCCCTTCTATCCCATTCACATTTGCCTATTGTATTTTCTTGATTGACGTTTGTAGTCCAATCTTTTTACATCCAAACCAACTTAGTACACCATTCTCAATATAGCACTTTTATTTTTTTAAATATACTTTTGCTCATCCAATGCGTTCAAGATACACGACATACACTACTCAATCATGTCATTCTAGTCTCATGTCTCCTCTTCTGTCACATCCAACTTTCGTAACAATACATAAGTGTAGTCATCAATACGGCTCCATTTTCTATTTTATCCTTCCTTTTTTTTCTGGACTCATTTTGGCTGTCTATAACAGCGTTTAGAGTCTCATTCACTCTCAAATATGGTTCGCAACCTGTGCATGTTCCAATCAGCCTATCCTCTTACAAATATAATAAAGCCATGCAGAGCTACATAATATGTGAAGAATATTGCAACATCCTGTGCCATCCAAGTTATATCATGAGTTGGCATGTCTCGGTAGCCACTTGAACTGTCAATTAGAAGATATTGAGAGACCGTGATTGACGAGAACCTAACGCGATATCGAAACGCTTTCATATTGTGAGCGTTAGCAATATTGTAGATTCTTAAGTATTGTTGATAATACCCGACAATGACACAATATTTACGATGACGTTATATAGCCTGATTGGTGACAAATTGGTAGTGAGTACGAGTGCTATGCATGACATCTGGAGTTTGGATTTTTTGATCAGTCAAATGTGTTTTCTCCATAAATACACAGTGTCATCATGAACGTTGGAAATGGGACCAGGGGCCCAAGTCTGCTATCACAATAGTGTCAGAATGGTCTATCATTGATTTCATAATTGTTGATTTTGACAAGTTTGGTAATCTACTAATATAATGGCGTCATTATGTCTTTCCGATGGTCAACCATAGACACTTAATTGAAAAAAATGGCATAGAATGGTAATCTCGGAATGACAAATTAATGACTGACGTATGCAGCAATCTGCTATAATTTTTACAGTTCCTTTGATCAAATTGCTTTTAACACTAATAAATAATATATAAACGAAATATGGCATGAAAAAATGTTCATGGTTTTTAAAAAATCACTTCTACTAACGGGTGGCAATACAACACGTCATTCTACCACAATCATATTACGAGACCATTGACCGACCAATGATCGACTATTATGAATTTAGCAGATTACGAACTTTTATTACCATCGTATTACCATCTATTGCGTTAGACCCAAAACTGTTTCTGATAAAATGTGGGTGTTATAAACCTCTGCTCATGTTTATATCTACACTAATATTATAAAGCTAAAGAGTTTGTTTGTTTGTTTGAACGCGCTAATCTCAGAAACTACTGGTTCGAATTGAAAAATTCTTTTGGTGTTGGATAGCCTATTTATCGATGAAGGCTATAGGCTATATAACATCACACTACGACCCACGGGAGCGGCGCAGTAACCATAAATGCGAGTGAAACCGCGGGCATATCTAGTGATAAATATACAAGAGATCAGGCAAAGTGTTATTGGATTTTAATGTCAAGAAATTCTCAAGTTTAGAATTGCCCGGTAGACGACAATAAACTGCCCCCTATAACGTGAGAGCTAAGACTACAGCTGGCAAAATGTGGGTGTAATAACCTTTTACCTATCCGCGAATATGGGCATGAGATTATATATGTACGAATGTAAATTAAGCATAGAGATAGCAATGTGGTGATATACCATATTTCAACATTATTCGTACTAAATTCATGACACCAAAATACACACCAAACGACAATAATCCCGAATCCCAATTTTACGTCCCAACAAACGCATTTATATATTTAATCCCCAATAAATTAATCCCTGCCTCACATTACTACCGGTAACACTGCATCAAAAAGGCAACAATGCGTCAATTTACCGATACAATACCAAAAGCCGCTGTATGACGATACGAAGCCGCAATAAAGCGATAAATAACAATTGTACGAGATACATTGCTCGTGCTGAATGTAAACCAAACCGATGATTAACAGATCGACGGTTAATGGAAGTGTCAGGGTTGTCCGTAATATTAAAGAGATTTGATATAGAATAATTTCTGATACAACAAGGTGGCCTGCCTTGTCGCAGCATCATTTTAGGATTGAATTATTTAGTAGCACGTGGCAATAGATTTGAATACAGTCAAGAGAGAAGGCCGACAGTTTAAATATTGCATAACTAAAGTGAACCTTCTTGAAAGCTTAATTAGAGAAGTATTTTTGTCACTCGTAGACATGTGAATATTTAACCAAAGGCAGGAAGTTACAAAATTTTCTACAAAATTCAATATTAACTATGATGGTGAACAAGTAAACCATCAGCTCGGTAAGCGGATACCGCAACCTTATAACGCCTATATATAATAATCTCAGCCCTGTATTAAACTGTCTCACTGCTGGGCACGGGTCTATTCTCAGTGAGAGAAGGCTTGGGCCATAGTCCACCACGCTGGCCTAGTGCGGGTTGGCAGACTTCACATAATATCTTTGAGAACGTTATAGAACTCTCAGACATGCAGGTTTCCTCACGATGTTTTTCTTCAGCGTTAAAGCGAGCGATAATTAATTTTGCTATAAAAATTTAATACACACATAACTTTGAAAAGTCAGAGATATGCGCCTTGGGTTCGAACTCGAGACCTCTGCGTGGCAGTCCATCGGTTTCCCACTAGGCTATCGCTGCTCGCCTATACACTTATAAAATTTCAACTTCTGAAAAAAGGTCGCAGTTTTGTAGTGAAAGGATAAAAACCGGCCTGCATCTCATAAATATGTTCACTGGCAACCCTAATTCATAATCAAATTGCGTTGTGTATCGGAATCGCTTTATGGCTGTAAAGGCGTTTAATCACACGAGCGGTATTGTATTTTAATGAAAAGTTCATTTGTCTATATGACAAGGTGGATCTGTATGTTTGTTTATGAGTTTTCTACCAAAATCACAGTTAAAATGTATTTTAAGCTAGTAAGTTGCAGCGGCACACCGCCAGACACAATAAGTTTCTAATTATAAACTGGCAATTTTTTTATATTTTTTTATTCGACTAAGGTGGCAGACAAACATACGGTCCACCTGATGGTAAGTGGTCACCATAGCCTATAAACGCTTGCAACACCAGAGGCATCACTTGCGCATTGCCGACCCTTTGGGAGAAAAAGGAAGTAGGAAGGAGAAGGAGCCGGGAAGGGGGAAAGAGGGTAATTGGGCCTCCGGCACTCTCACTCATCAAACGAAACACAACAGTAGGAATACTGCTATTTCACGTCAATATTCTGCGAGAGGGTAGTCCTTCCCCGGTCGAGCCGACCCATTCATGCTGAAATCAGCGAGGCTCTACTACACAAAAGCAAGTCAAGTCAAGTCAAGTCAAGTCAAGTCTTAAAAGCATTATGTATAATATGTATGTATTTACAAAACAAAAGGTATATATGTATGTTTATCCATTGTCTAGTACCCATAGTACAAGCTCTGCTTAGTTTGGGCTAGATGGTGTTGTGTGTATGTAGTAGAATATTATTATTATTATTTTAAGACTTGGCAGTTTAAGATCGGTAAATATATAAACCTATTTGAATCCCTATCATACCGAACACTGTCCCTTAAGATACAGGTATTATTGCCTAGTTTAAGAGATGGCTCAAATAGTATACCTACTAAAATTGTACATAGTTACGCTATTATAATAATTAAATTGTGCACCGTACCAGTTAATTTTGGTAATAAATAAATTTATAATAATAATAATATTCTACCACATACTATTTCTAACATAGGCATTAAATGCTTAAAAGGAGACTCCACAAACTAACTTAAGCATATGTATGGTTAAAACGAAATAAAAAAATAAAATATATTTGACATACACACAACACCATCTAGCCCAAACTAAGCAGAGCTTGCACTATGGGTACTAGACAATGGATAAACATACATATCTTTTTTTTTAAAATACGTACGTAATATTATAAATAGAAACACCCATACATATTATTATTATTATTTGTATATCTCTGAACAGAGAGGAAGGTGAGGATTTTTATACTCAGATCTCAGTAGCTGCTTCAGGTCTCACGAGGCAAACTGATAGACGTAGTACCTACTACTTAATTAAAATGCCAAATAAGACTTCGCAAGAACTAGGTATCGAATAACCACCTATCTTTCGCCAGCTTTATTTTAGGGGCCGCGCCTACGGTCTTATTTGGCACATGCACAACATCCACTACATGGGAATGGATCTCGGAATCTCACGATCATAAGGAAATCTATTGCACGGGCTAATTAGAGCAAAAACTAACACTCACTATCACAATAATTGATTTTCATAACACATAATTTTGCTTATTTCTGTCTACAATTAGACCATTTTATGTCCTTGACATATACATTTAAAGTCTGACAAATAGCAGTTATAGCCAGCGCTTTACGAAATCTGCAAAAAGGCATTCCTGTGCTACCAGCTCAAGGGAGAAAGTACCTATCCGTATAGAGAGAGTAGGAAGCAATCAAGGAGAACCAATCTTGTAATGCTATCTTGTAGCAGGCATGGCGCATCAGGGAGACGGCGGAGGTACGACAGAAAGACCTTTTGAGTGAACTCTGGACGCAGACATCATTGAGCTTCAGATGAATGTGTCGAGGCATCGCAATGAGTGGGTAAGTTTAACAGCCCACCCTAGATACTGCTTCACTGTGTAGAAACGGACTCCCCAAGCCTGCAGAGCTCCGGACACTACACTCGTCGCAGAAACACAAGTCAACTTTGAAATAATTAATACAAAAAATCCAATTTCGAAGTTCATTACGTATTAAACAATAACATCAAAGAAATCATATTTCCAAAAGGGAAATATCTTTGAGTTCTGCCATTAATTACCGTCGACGCCAAAAGGGTTAAGCTCTTAACCCTTTCTTTGCTCTCGGAGTAAAAAATACCCCCGAGCAATTTTTATGCACTCGTAAACTCTTTAAAGTTATTGTTTCTTTTTGAGAATAGGACTTTGAAATATTGGAAATTATTACCGTTTGATGTTTGGCAGGCGCCTTTTCTATTATTGCGTTTTATGAAGATTTTTTTTATTGTTAGTGAAAGGGTTAAGAGAGCTGATATTAAAAGATGACGGTGCTGATTTTGTCACTGATTTATTGGATGAAAATTCTTACAATTTTCAACAAAGCGACATCAAACAATGTCTTTATCGTTTTGTAACAGAAAATCAATAATGACATGATCATCTAATATATACTAGCGGTCGCCTAGTGCTCGAAAGTCGACCAAAGTTTGCCTGTAAGATATTGCTGACATATTATGTCATTATATATTGATATATGTAACCATAGTTACGCGCTTCGACTGCGTGTGTCAAATGCATGGTTGTGTGCGTGTAGTGTTTTTTCATTAATTTAATGTATTTCTAATGCATATTTAAAAAAATATTAGCATTCGTCACTTCTTCTCTGTATAAACTATAAGTGTGCGAAATTTCATACTCCTCCGTCCGCCCAATTTTCGTAAAAAGGGATCCAAAGTTTTCGCTTCACGTATTAATATATAGATAATATCAAATGTCAAATGATCATTAGCTCGATGCCGGGACAAATAAATCTAATAACTTAGCTTAAAAGTGTTATTGAGTTTAACTGTCTGAGAGTTTTCTGGAAATGTGTCTAGGAGTGAGCAATTGGCTCGGTGTCTTGTTATGTGAAAACTAAACTACCTTGCCAAATCTGAATGATTTACGTACACCTGCGAAAATATGTATGTGTTTTAAGAATCATTTGACATTTGATATTTTACTAATACCTTAAATGAAAATAATTGAGCAGCGATAGCTCAGTGGGGAGACCAACAGACTGTAATGCAGAGGGTCTCGGGTTCGAACCCACGTCGCGCACCTCTGACTTTCGGAAGTTATATGACTTTTCGAAATTATGTGCGTATTGATTGACAATTATTATCGCCTGCTCCGTGCCTCGGAAAGCACGTTGCCGTTGGTCCCGGCTGCCATGAACATCTATGGCAGTCGTTATTGGAAGCGTGTCGACACAAAAGATCCCACTGGGTCGAAGTGTCGCCGGTCTGCACTGACTGGCCCCCACATAAGATAAGATAAGATAATACCTTAAATGAAACAATATAATTATAAAATTCCTCCACACTTAGAAATCTTAATTCATATAATCCATTCAATTTATATCATAATATAAACTTAATAATCCGTAGTCTCTGCCTACCCCTCTGGGAAACAGGCGTGAATCTATGTATGTATATATGTAATAATTTATTTGATCAATTGGGATCGAATTCACTAGCTAGATTCAAAGCAGCATAGTGAGTTAAAATATCAGTGACCACATTACACCATCTGTATAAATAAAAAAAACTTAACACTGGTAAAAAACAATTACATTGCAAAATTAACCTGAAGCAATGTTTCTAAAATAATTAAGTTCAGTATAAATCTGAGTTTGTCTGTTGCAACATTCAGTAGCAGTAGGAACTAACGCAATTAACATCACTGTACATGGCTGTCACGTAGTACTCCGCAGCAACACAACTAAATAGGAGAAGAAAATTGCAAATCTTTGGATGCGACCACGTTAGGGTTAAATGTAGTGAAAAGTGGTGTTAGCTTTTAAATTATACTTTTTCATTAAAAACTATTTTCTTATTGCAAACTGTAGTTTTTTTATATTGTGACTAACTCTTCGCTAACTTTATAATAAAATAGATTTGATTGCTTAACTGGGTACGTGGTGTAAAGGTAGTAGAGCCTCGCTGATTTCAGCATGAATGGGCCGGCTCGACTGGGGAAGGACTACCCTCTCACAGAATATAGACGTGAAAAACCGGTATTCCTACTGTTGTATTTCGTTCGGCGAGTGTCTCTTTCCCCCTTCTCGCTCCTTCTCCTTCTCACTTCCTTTCCTAAAGGGTCGGCAACGCGCAAGAGATGCCTCTGGTGTTGCAGGCGTCTATAGGCTACGGTGACCACTTACCATCAGTATGCTTGTTTGCCGCCTTAGTTGTATAAAAAAAAGATCTTTCGTTAAATTTGCCGGTTGAACAAGGTTCTTTCAGATTTCTTTGTTAAGGAATTTCATTAGCAGTACTGCATCTAGAAATAGATTGTAATCTGCTGAATTTCTGTTATGTAAGAATTCAAACATGGAGCTGATAAAAAATGTGTGCAATATGTTTTGATATGCTTACTGTGGAATGTATGTATAGATAAAGATGTAAATGTATGTATAAAGATTCTTAATATTGCATAATTTATATACCAACACAGTAAACAAGCGGTGCAGAAATCAATATGTTCAAGCTTGTAATTAGCAATATGTGTACTCAAAATGTGACTCATTTAACGTTATAAGCCTGTAAGCTTTCATATAATTAATCAATAAGCACTGATTCTCTACTTTTTAGGCATATGCAGGTATGAGACTATGGGTGTAACAAAACTACTAAAACTTCGGCTTCTCCTTCAACAGTTTTCTGTTTCTTGGTAAATCTTGAAATGTGTAAGAAATGTGTAAAAAATATTTCTCGCAATACATTAATTCGGTCGAAGACAGCATACATAAAAACATTAAAGATTTTTGGGTGTACATCTCGAATAGAAAAGACAAACCTGGTATACCAAGTAAAGTTAATTATAATAATAATACATCTAATGACCCTCAAGTAATCTGTAACATGTTCTCTGACTTTTTCTCTTCTGTTTATGAGCCTACTTCACCCACTTTTAGTCAATGGAATCCCCCTTCGGGCACACTATCTGATGACCTAAACCAACACAATATGTATATTGCTGATCTCCACTTTGAAGAGGCTAACGTTGGGGCGGAATTAAAGTCCCTCGACACAACTAAGGGCCTGGGTCCCGACGGTCTGTCGGCATATTTTCTTAAGAACACTGCGACCGTAATCTGCAGGCCTCTAACTATTATCTACAATAAATGTGTTCGAGAGGGAGTGATGCCGACTGTATGGAAATATGCCAACATAACGCCTGTTCACAAAAGTGGCTCCAAGATGAGCGTTGATCAGTACCGTCCCATATCGATACTGTCTACCTTGTCGAAGCTTTTCGAGAGACTGATACATAATGAGATATACCCGTCAATTCACAATATTATCATTCCACAACAACACGGTTTTGTGAAAAAGCGCTCCACAACTACTAATTTGATGGTATTCTCGGGTTACTTATTCGACAATGTTGATAATCGTGTGCAGGTTGATGCTGTCTATACAGACTATCGAAAAGCATTTGACAAGGTGGACCATGAACTGTTACTTCATCGTATTGCTTACAATGGGATTCGTGGCAATCTATTACGTTGGTTCCATTCTTATGTTAACAATCGTTGTCAAAGGGTTGTTATCAACGGATTTCGATCGGATATAGTGAAGGTCACTTCTGGTGTTCCGCAGGGGTCTATACTCGGACCATTGTTGTTTAATATATTTATAAATAATATAAATGAGTGCTTCCATCATTCAAAATTCTTGTTATATGCAGACGACCTCAAAGTGTACAAATCTATCAATAACATACATGACTGTTTTCTTCTTCAAGAGGACCTTGATAGACTTTCAGACTATTGTCGCACAAGCAAGCTGCAACTTAGCATTCCGAAGTGTAATTACATTAACTTTACCAAAAATAAAAATCTAATAAGTTATCCGTATACACTGTGTACTGTTGAACTGACGAAGGTAACCTCCGTGCGTGATCTTGGAGTACAGTTAGATTCTAAGCTTTGTCTAGACCTGCACATTGAGCGAATAATCAACAAAGCATATCAGATGTACGGATTCATAATGAGATCAACGCATGATTTTAAAAGGACCTCCTCATACCTCTGTTTATACAAAACTCTAATACGTTCGCAGTTAGAATACGCCGTAACAATTTGGAATCCGTACTATATCAAGTATATTGACATGTTGGAAAATGTCCAGCGTAAGTTTCTTCGTGCAATGCATTATAGATGTCATAGATCTTTCCTACCTTACGATCGATTACTCAATAAATACCAACTTCTGAGTCTCAGCTCCAGGCGTAAACAACTTGAGGCAATTACTTTGTATAATATAGTTCACTGCAGATATGACTGTGTGGATTTGAATAATGTTTTGTGTTACTCAGTCCCTAGAACAGTACACAGACGGCGGGTGCGTGCAGGCAAATTGTTTGCTGTAGGTACTTGCCGTACTAATACAGGGTTAAGATCACCAATTAGGCGTATGACTGATACATACAATAAAATGTTTGAGCATATTGACATATTTCTATGTTCTATTGGGCAATTTCGCAAAATGTTATTTGCAACACTCTCCAATGTGTAATTTGGTTGACTCAGTTTCGGTCACCGTTCTGATATATATTATTATGTATTTTCATTCTAAATTTACTATTTACTATTATTCTATATATAAATATGTACTTATATAATGTCTAATTCGATGGTATAAGATGTATCATCTGTTCTAACTCACATCGATGGTCACCTAGCGCTAACCTTAATTTTATTGTTAATCTGTGAACAGCGCTGTGGGCTTCACTATTGTTATCATTTGAAATGTTCAACATTAATGTAAAATTTTATAGTGTTGCTGTTTGTTGTTCCTTCCTAATAAAATAAAAAAATCTTATATCTCACTGACAATCATGTATATATTGTACTAGATGTTCCCGCGGTTTCACCCGCGTTTATCGTTACTGTGCCGCCCCCGTGGGTCGTAATGATGTTATATAGCCTATATCCTTTCCCGATAAATAGGCTATCCAACACTATAATAATTTTTCAAATCGAACCAGTAGGTCCTGAGATTAGCGCGTTCAACTCTTCAACAACAAACAAACTCTTTAGCTTTATAATATTAGTATAGATGGGAATGAGCTTACTATGGCTTAATTGATTTAGACGCCTCACTGTGACTCAGAATTGGATCGAGATAGCTCTATCCAGGCATTTCAAAAGGTCACTGTAATAGTACGTATTCTGTGGCAATATGGAGGCCATCAATGACGTCACTGCACCAATTTTAAAAACAACAACTTTTATATATCGTACATCAAGTACTGACACACACAAACCATTAACAAATATTACGAGAAAACTTCAGTAGTAGGTACAATACCGCACACAAGTCTCATTCCTAATTCAAACCTTTAAATAAATTAACATCAATTATTCCACATGTACACTCGGGGACAAAATTAAAACTTCTCACGTACAGGGTTCTATTTGAAAATTGAACGGACAGAACAAAGGAGTGTTTTCTGTCAACGGCATTTCCTTTTGAAAATGGAATGCGGCGATTCGGTCCGTGTCCAATGACCAACCGTCTGCTATGGAATGGTTTTAAAATGTATAAAGAAAATACCGGATTTTTTGTTCGGAGCGCACTATTGTTTATTGAAATCCGCCATGACAGTTTGTAATTGTTCAGATTTTTGCTGAATCCGTTTCGTTTACAACTAATCGTTTTCAGACAACTTTTGTATCATGGACGATGACATGTATGATATAGATGGGAAAAAGGTACCATTCAGGGTTTTGAATTCGTTTGGAAAATATCGTTTCATTCAATGGAATAGTTAAATATTGTGTGAATATGTCATCGGCTAAAAATCGGCTAAAAGTTTAATAGATGTCTCTCCGTGAACATGGCTTCTGAAAACCAACCGAAACGTCAGAAAAAGTCTAAATCTAAATAGATTTAATAATTTTAAATATTTAAAATAGTATTAAACGTTCAGTGGTAGTGTAATATTCTCAAAATTATGTAATAAAAGTGTTAATAAACAACGTGATAAAATCCATATGACAGTTTAACTACAATCTAATGCTATTTTTCTGTTACATTTTTTAACAAAAGTGAAGTTGTAAACAACACAACACAATCTTGATCAGATTTTCCATTATTATGAAAGTTACATTATTATCTCGCGTATTATATTACTGGCAACACCACAGTTATATATTATATAACTTTCTTTATTTATTTACAGCTATATAAACTATATTATCCCCGCTCTTATTTATAAAGAAGATCAAACCAAACCCTAAACATACCGGTTTATAGATTGTACGTAATATTTTCATATTCATTCAACCAAATCACGTGTGTGACGTATCGTTTTAACAAAATTGATATACCGCATCGCCCTTTCCCTTTATTCCCTATTTTTATATTACCCACTAAAGGGACAAAAAATCAAAGGGCTATTTTGACATGTTGACAAATACGAACCTGAAATAATATTTTAATATCAAACCATTAAACGAATTTTGACTCTATGCTATTTAACATAAGGTGTACTTTTAATTGAAAGTGTTATCAGTTAAAGGTTTTGATATTATCAAGGGATTTAAACCGATTTGTCAGCGAAATCAAAAGTAGCCAGTATTGTGTGTTTTTATAAAGAGGTTTTGTGTAAGAAGCTTATTTGGGTTCTGATGGACAGACAGGGTTATGCGACCTTTTCGGATTGACAAATTGTTTGTTTATTTTCAATACTGAATGAGGCGGATATATGTTGCCACGTAATTATCTACTAAAATATATTAATTTTAGAATGGACATGTCTGTGGCTGGTTTCGCTTGCCTTTGCGAATTACTTGCTGATTTTACGTGAGAAGTGGCTCCATCGGATAATTAGCAGTTATTAAGATGCCAGTGTCACGTTAGCGTCGTCTTACGTAATAACAGTAATACTATTATTGCGTACGTAAGCATTCGGAATATTCTCATAGCGACGATTCTTATTCCTTTGTTGATTCTATATCTATTTATTTTTGTTTAAGACTGTGCCGAGCGATATGTGCCAAAACAGGCGGTCACAGTTAAGCGAATAAAATCAACACATTTCTTTAATACAAATATAAAATATACATTTACCATAATAATGAATTTTCGCCTACAAAATTACGTAAATTTGCACTAAATATGCAAAAACGTAAGCTCGTGTTACGTGATTTTTAGATTATAACAGTAGAAATCTATCCTATTTTACAGCTTAAACGAAACATATTTAGTTATATTACAATTTGTCTGTCCCAAATATTTAAGTTATTGGTTGACAATAAAGATACATATTTATTAAAAAAGCACTTCATATCCTCCATACAATTTTACTATGGCGGCCGCTTGCCGATTTGAATATGCGCCGCACGAGCTCTGTCGTTATCTATCTTACGCTCGGCGCAGTCTTAAGAACTCATATACCAGATATTGTCTATTAGAGCGATCTCCATATCACAAGACGTATAAAGCCATTGAACCGATGCCGCGATGGAGACAATCACACATTTTTTTAAAGCTTATGAAGAATCACTACTTTAGTAAGACGATCATTAAAAAAACTTTGTTGTAGTGTGATCATATACTTCATTGTTGCACTGTCTATAACAGTATTCAGCACATAAATAATGTACGGCTCTGCTCAGGTATTGAACCTGAAATCAATTTATCATAGCGTATACACAGCACATTTTCCGTTATAACCTCAGCGTAATGTTTAAAACATTTTCTACGAGCTATTGCGCTTTAGCGTTCTTTGGGAAAATGAAAAATATTATTAATGAAACCGTTTTTGACGCATAAATTTAGTTATTATTTATTTATTATTATTAATATATTATAATAAAAGTGTGAGAAAGCTCTGCGTGTATATTAAGGATGCTTGCGAAAAATGTATCAGGTATGACTGTAAAAGTAATTTGAACCGAAAATTGCTTTTTAGATTTTTTTAATAACTGCGCGTTCCAATTTTGATTTAAAAATAATAATAAAACAAATTTTGACGCATATTTTAAACTTTTGTAGTTTCGGGTTCAATTAAAAAGTAAGCCTAGATTCAGACGCTGTCAAACTATAGTTAATGCGGACGCAATTGTAGACAATAGTATAATTATACTAATATTATAAATGCAGTAGTAATTTTGTTTCTTTTTACCTTTTGACAGTTAAACTTTTTTGCTATTATTAAACCTTTTTTTTATTGCAATTTTTGTTGAGCAATCCTAGCTTCAGTTATGGGATGCTCTCTTTCTAAATATTATTTTAAAAACTAAAACGTTTACTTGGTATTAATTTTCCTTTTTCATGAAGGACGCTTAATAAAATTGTGATCCTACATCTATGCTATAGGCTGTGACACCCTTTCATATCAAACGGTTGAACTAAATCACATACAGAACCCGCGCCAACAATAAGATGCACCGATGGTGTATTATAATATTGAAAATATCAGCCAGGCTCCCCTATAACATTATATAAACTACTCGAGGTTGTTTTTTGACGGATGACTGAATACTCGTATCGCGTAATATTTTTTTTTAAAAACTGTCAATCGATACCACTGTATTTACCTTTTCTGATTTTTTGTTATGTAATATTTGCAAAGAATATTTAAAAAAACTATACGTTTACTATTTTAGGTCACAAATGACATTTATGAACTTAAATGTTATATTTAAGAATTCGTTTCTGTAATTTTTTGTTGTATTAGCAGTCCCGACAGGCGTCGTTCTGTACAAATAAAAAAAAACCAAATCTAAACCATTCTCGAATCCACTTGAACACACACAATTTCATCAAAATCAGTCCAGCCGTTGAGGAGGAGTTTAATTACAAACACACGCACAGAAGATTTATATACATAAAGATTGTATGTATTAAATTCGATGCTATGTCTAAGTAACGAAAAAGCTCGCGTCTGCATACGTGAAGAGCAAAATATACAATCCAAAATTTCAAACCTCTTGAAATCTTTCGGGCACAGTTTTAGACTCCAATGTGCTACTGAGAATTCCTTAACAGCAAATACAAACCTCTACATACAGTATTCACTAATTAAATAATAATAATAATATTCTACCACATACACACAACACCATCTAGCCCAAACTAAGCAGAGCTTGTACTATGGGTACTAGACAATGGATAAACATACATATATACTTTTTTTGTAAATACATACATACTATACATAGAAACACCCAGACCAAGACAAACATACATGTTCATGTACACAAATGTTTGACTTGTGCGGGAATCGAACCCGCGACCTCAGGCGCGGCAGTCGGTTACACCAAACACTACGCCATCGAGGCCGACTATAGAAATTGAATTAATTAAGTAATTGGTCTCCATGCTGTTTACTGTGTTGTATATGCTTATATTTTATTGTATTGTGTTGAGACGATTCAAATAAAAATATCTACGTGGACACGATGTATAATTATTATATCTTTGAACTGTATAAATCTATTCACTGTCAAAATAAATAAATAAATATTCTACTATAATAATATCAGCCCTGAATAGAATAGAATAGAATATCTTTATTTGCTGTAAACAAGGTACATTACATTGATGTCATACTATAATAAATTAGCACAAGCCTGTTTAGCCGTTACAAATAGCATGTAAATATAGGTACGTGTTATATGGAGTTAACAAAGTATGTCTCTTCAAACAATCATAACAAATTTTAAATTAACAATGTCATAATTCGTATTTGATTAGTAGGTCAATTTGGTACTCATCACGCCGTATGTTCCATAAATTCTTTAACAGAGTTAAAGTTTTTCTGCATGAGCCAACCACGTAGAACTGTTATAAATTTATTTATAGGGAGAGTTTTCATAAAATTGGTAATTTATTATATATTTTATATTGTTGTATTAAACTGTCCACCAGCTGGGCACGGGCCTCTTCTCACCGTGAGAAGGGTAGGCCATAGTCCACCACGCTGGCCTAGTGTGGGTTGGCGGACACTATATTCTACTAATATTTATTTATTTTATATTCTATATAATTTTATTAATTATATTTAATTTCAGCCAATGTAACATAATACTATGCTTCTTTCTTCGACCTGCATAAACTCATCCAAAGCGAAAATCCAGCCAACACAGCATACCTATCTATTACATTAAATTTACCTAACCATCGATACTAAATCATAATGACAAGGTAATCAAACGTGCATTATACAGTGGATACAATACGTAATCATCTATATATTATGCAAACTCAATAATGAGCTCCCGCTAATAGATTCCGTTCCACTGATTCGCCTCATTAGACAGTAGCAATTAGATATCTGTTCGTTCTATGTCAATATTATACATTAACTCTATTTTGGTCTCCGTAATAATAAGATGGATGACGAGGTGGTTCATGAGGTCACCTCACTACTGACAAAGCGCCGAGTGTTGTTGGTTCAATTCTCACACGTGGTAAGGGGAACGCCCATCTGAGATCACGCGTGGACAAGAGGCTGGAGATAAAATACTTTCCAGTTGATTTGGTCGTAAAAAATATATTTACTTTCATTCAAATTGACGCCACTGCAATTTACAAAAAATAGTTAAAAAGAGTAAGTCTATTGGGCAAGATATGAGTCCAATATATGCCCTCCTGCGCCTTTTCTAGATTATTTGTTAATAGTATATGACAATGAAGAGAATATAGACGTTTAAAATAACAAGTGTGTTTTTTTTTCATACCCTATTAAATATAACTGGATAAAAATATAATTATTACAAACACACCTCCTATCATAATTAAATAATAAATCATTTAGAAAAGAGATGTTTTTGAATTATCTCACAGCCAAACACATTTTCGAAAAGAAAAATAACCTTAATACATTTTTTTTATAGGTATTTCTAATATAGTGGCGTCAATCTAAATAAAATTTTTAGATTTGTTATACTGTTAAGCTCTTAGGCAGATTATGTAAAAGATTTTTATAAACATGATCGTATCATGTTTATAAAAATCTTTTACATAGTCTTACCGAGCACAAGTCCAGCCTCTAAACTGATTTCTTAAAAGATAATCTTCTAGCATTCTGCCTTTTTATGTAGAGTGTTACTAGTTTTCTTTGGAGTAGCGGTGGTAAAATGACTGCCATGCATCAGGAGACCTCATAGAAAAATAAGTAGATAGGTGGTTCTTCTTCTTGTTGGACAAGAAGACGAACCACCTATCTATTTCTTCTTCACCAAATCAAACCCTAGACCACATACAGAGACAGATACAAAAAGCAATAAATATCTCTAACCGGATCATCAGCTCAGATACAGTAGTATTTGCATAAATCAAGTACGTTAATAGAAAACGTAAAACGGGACACAATGGAGTATCGGATGTGGTGTTTTGTTCGTGTTTCTGTAAACAATATGTAAACGCGACTACAGTCCGTCTGTTTGCTTTTGGCAGAGGATTGCGTCAGTGCATACGCACCGAGATTGTGCTCAACATTTAGTTGGAACCAACTTGTTGTCAAGAGTTGTTCTAGCCGCCCGTAGGCCTCTGACATGACTTAACGACTGCTGTCAATTTGACAACAACCGGGACCGACTTTTTACGCGCCCTCCGAAGCACGGAGACGCTCAGATACCACTAAGCGGTCTCCCATCTATAGACTGACCGCACCCAACGTTGCTTAACCTCGCTAATTGTTTACCGATCAGTGAGTGCAACTGGCTATGAGCGCCTCATGTTGAGATTATTTGTTGTACATCACAACATTCGGACATAAAATTGTAGTAGGTACAGGCAAGAAAAATGTCTCCTAGGCTATCTATGTGATTTCATTTACTCTTTTAGAAAGTACCTAGTTAGAAAGCTGATTTTCAAACTTAACTAACTTTGATTAATAAACTAACTTAAAACTCTGAGGTCGTCAGCGTCATACAAGTGCACCATTATCAGAAATAAAATATTTTCTTACGCGTTCAAACCACGCATAAGCGAAATGATGAGATAAAATTATTTGAAAATTCTTTATCTGAAGGAACGCTTACACCTGGAAAGAATAGAAAAATAAGCGAATTAAGTTAAATCGAACACAAGGCTCGCCTCGATATGCTCCCGTATATTCACGACATATTCATCTGTATTCATCCCTGTTTTTCCTGTTACTTCCCTTACTCTGTGCGATTGGGATAAAATCGTTTGCAACGCCAATTGTTCGTATCGCCTTGATTTCGAATTTCATTATTCGAACATGACTGTCTACGAAGCTAATGGTAACTTTTCAAATAAACAGAGCATATTTGTTCTAAAGTTAAATTTAGAAAGAAACAATTTGGCTACACGAGTAGCGTAATGGTTTAAGAATTCGCGTTGCTACTGCCATTACGAGAGTTCGATGCCCATAAGAGACAAGAATTGGTGTGATCCACAAAAAGTTATAACGAGACTGGGACTTTTAGTGTCCGTTTTTTAAATGCTTATAAATTCCATGCGATACAGAAATTATGCCTAGTGCAGGAGCTGTCTTTTGTTAAAAGGAATATAGAGAGGTTTCATTTGGGATTTGCTTTAATGAAAGCATTGTTTTTCAATTGCAAAATCGGGCAATTGCATGTCAAGAATCTAGGGAGAAAATATTATATTTAAACGACATTATAATAAAATAAAATATTATTTTTTGTTTATAAGCAATCAGTGATAGAAAGAATTGCAATAATATTTAAGGCATATCATAACTTATATATAGTACATTTTCATTATGCATTTTTAATATTACTAGCGGTCGCCTAATGCTCGAATGTCGACCAAAGTTTGCCTGTAATATATTGCTGATGTATGTCATTATATATTTATATAATTATGTAACCATAGTTACGCGCTTCGACTGCGTGTGTCAAATGCATGTTTATGTGCGTGTAGTGTTTTTTCATTAATTTAATGTATTTCTAATGCGTATTTTATATAAATATTAGAACTCGCTCCTCCTTTTCCATATAAACTTTAACTGTGCCAAATTTCATACTCCTCCGTCCGCGCAATTTCCGTAAAAAGGGGTACAAAGTTTTTGCTTCACGTATTAATATATAGATTTTAATTCATCCCATTGTGCTGTCACGCAGATGCCTGTTTCCAATCCAACTATGTATGTACATATGTTACAAGTTAAGTTAAAACCTTTTCAATAATGAAAATAAATATTGTGAAACCTGTATCTATCTCAGATACGCAGGTTGCGGGATGTCAAACTTTACACATGTTCTAGAAAAGTTAGAACTCACAAACCGGGCGTACCTGACTAATTATTAGGTCTAAAAACATGGCGATGTAAGATCAGCGAAATTGAAAAAAAATCACCGAAATTTGTTGCTTTTTTGTTGCTAATTAGTTGCTACAAAATTAATTTTTTTGCTTTAGCCGATCGCAAAAAATCGGCAATAACGCTAACTTTTCATTAAGATAGCGTGGAAATCACTGGATGTGGACTGATTGATCAAGCGAATAGGGATCAATTTGTTGCTAATTTTTGCTGAAAGATGCTAAGGAGAAAAATTTAAAAAATAAAAGTTGTTTTTTTAATTATGCCAAAATAAATAATGTCCACGCTAGCTTTACTCTTGACTTTTCCGTGTAAAAACTATAGTGAAAATTTGTTGCTGCTCATACTGCAGCTTGTTTTAGCACAGAGAGTCAGCAACAAAATAACAACCGGAAGTCAAGAGAAGTTGGAGATCGGTTTACAAAAAAACCGGCCACGCTAGCTTAACTAACGATTTCCCCGTAGAAGAACTATTGTAAAAATTTGTTGCTGCTCATACTGCAGCTAGTCTGAGTACAAAGGGTCAGCAACAAAATAGAAAACCGGAAGTCAAGAGAAGTTGGAGATCGGTTTACAAAAAAACCGGCCACGCTAGCTTTACTCTTGACTTTTCCATGGAAAAACTATAGTGAAAATTTGTTGCTACTCATACTGCAGCTAGTCTGAGTACACAGGGTCAGCAACAAAATAAAAACCGGAAATCAAGAGAAGTTGGAGATCGGTTTATAAACAAACCGGTCACACTAGCTTTACTCTTGACTTTTCCGTGTAAAAACTATAGTGAAAATTTGTTGCTGCTCATACTGCAGCTTGTTTTAGCATAGAGAGTCAGCAACAAAATAACAACCAGAAGTCAAGAGAAGTTGGCGATCGGTTTACAAAAAACCGGCCACGCTAGCTTAAATAACGATTTTCCCGTAGAAAAACTATTGTAAAAATTTGTTGCAGCTCATACTGCAGCTAGTTTGAGTACAAATGGTCAGCAACAAAATAGAAAACCGGAAGTCAAGAGAAGTTGGAGAACAGTTTACAAAAAAACCGGCCACGCTAGCTAAACTAACGATTTTCCCGGAGCGTGGCCGGTTTTTTTGTAAACCGATCTCCAACTTCTCTTGACTTCCGGTTGTTATTTTGTTGCTGACTCTCTATGCTAAAACAAGCTGCAGTATGAGCAACAACAAATTTTCACTATAGTTTTTCCATGGAAAAGTCAAGAGTAAAGCTAGCGTGGCCGGTTTTTTTGTAAACCGATCTCCAACTTCTCTTGACTTCCGGTTTTTTATTTTGTTGCGGACCCTGTGTACTCAGACTAGCTGCAGTATGAGTAGCAACAAATTTTCACTATAGTTTTTCCATGGAAAGGTCAAGAGTAAAGCTAGCGTGGCCGGTTTTTTTGTAAACCGATCTCCAACTTCTCTTGACTTCCGGTTTTCTATTTTGTTGCTGACCCTTTGTACTCAGACTAGCTGCAGTATGAGCAGCAACAAATTTTTACAATAGTTTTTCCATGGAAAGGTCAAGAGTAAAGCTAGCGTGGCCGGTTATTTTGTAAACCGATCTCCAACTTCTCTTGACTTCCGGTTTTCTATTTTGTTGCTGACCCTTTTTACTCAGACTAGCTGCAGTATGAGCAGCAACAAATTTTTACAATAGTTTTTCTACGGGAAAATCGTTAGTTAAGCTAGCGTGGCCGGTTTTTTTGTAAACCGATCTCCAACTTCTCTTGACTTCCGGTTGTTATTTTGTTGCTGACTCTCTATGCTAAAACAAGCTGCAGTATGAGCAACAACAAATTTTCACTATAGTTTTTACACGGAAAAGTCAAGAGTAAAGCTATCGTGGACATTATTCATCTTTCAGCAACAAATTAGCAACAAATTGATCCCTATTCGCTTGATCGATCAGTCCACATCCAGTGATTTCCACGCTATCTTAATTAAAAGTTAGCGTTATTGCCGATTTTTTGCGATCGGCTAAAGCAAAAAAATTAATTTTGTAGCAACTAATTAGCAACAAAAAAGCAACAAATTTCGGTGTTTTTTTTTTCAATTTCGCAGATTTTACATCGCCGTTTTTTTAGACCTCTAATTATTGGTATACCTATATACTATAATAATATCAGTCCTATATACAAACTCTCCCACTGCTGGGTAAGGTCGTCCATCATGTTGACCCAGTGCAAGTAGGTAGACATCACATATCTTTGAGAATATTATGGTGAACTCCCAGACATTCAGGTTTTCTCACAATGCGTATTTTAAACGTTAAAGCAAACGATAATTAACTATTTAAAACATGGCTACGAAAGGTAAGCCTTGCGATCGAACTCGAGACCTCTGCGTTATCCGTGGTCTAGTCCAACGCTCTTTGACTAGGTTTCAATTCAATTCAATTCAATTCGTTTATTGCACTCCATAATGTATATACAGGTCTTATAGATGTAGAGAGAACAATTATGGACCCCGTCGGGCACGGCAAAATAAGGAGAGAAGAACGAACATTCTATTATCTTATATCATATTGAAATAAATTTTAGAGCTTAGTAGATATTTATTTACTTACTCAACGTATTATTTATTTATTATAGTTTATTATTAATTTATTATAAAGTAAGTATAAAAGTTATTTTCTAAAATGTACCTACTTAATATTGTCTTCTGTTTACGCGAATGTTATTCATTGAAATTAAACTACTATATACGGATTTTATCGCGTTGTTTATTTGACACTGTTACAAAATTTTTTGAAAAACTGTTACACTACTATAATCACTATTAAACTTTACAAATTTTTAAGCTATTTAAATTATTGAAACTATTAAAACTATTTATACTATTACTATACTATTACACTATTTAGATTTATTTTTACACTTTCCCCGACGTTTCGGTTGCTTTTCAGCAGCCATGGTCACGGGGAGACTAAGATGGTAGTTGTCTCAATGTTCCAGTGTAGTTATTTCAAAGTACCCGAACATAATTTAATCATGGGTGTTTCTATTTACGCAGAATGAGCTCAAAGTATCATGAAGTCTAGCTGTGGTTTGCTTCTTCTTGGGTTTGACTATTTGGATTACTGGATCCCAAGCTGGTGGTACACTCCAACCATCTTCTCTATTGAAATTAGGATGTTTCTTGATTTCAATAGCCTCGCGAAGCATCCTTGGTAGGAATCGGTGTTCTTTAGCGAGCATCTGTGGTTTGTCAAATCTCAGGTAGTGGTTGGTCCCCTGTTGCACATGTTCACACACAGCAGACTTCAACGAGCGTTGGTGTTTTACATCAGCTATGTGTTCTTTTATGCGGGTGCCTATGCTTCTCTTGGTTTGACCAATGTATGAGAGTCCGCAGTCACAATCTATTTTGTAGACCCCTGCATCTTGTAAAGGTAGTTGGCACTTGACAGATGGTAAAAATTGACTTATCTTCGTTGGCGGCTTGAAGTATGTATTGATTGAAGCTCGCTTCAAGATGTAGCCAATCTTGTCAGTGACACCCTTCACAAAAGGTAGTATAGCAGGCTGGCGCTCGACTGTGGCTGGCTTTTCTCGGGATCTGTGACAGCGGCGCGGCTGTTGGAGCTTGTGTGAACTTGTGCAACAGGGGACCAACCACTACCTGAGATTTGACAAACCACAGATGCTCGCTAAAGAACACCGATTCCTACCAAGGATGCTTCGCGAGGCTATTGAAATCAAGAAACATCCTAATTTCAATAGAGAAGATGTTGGAGTGTACCACCAGCTTGGGATCCAGTAATCCAAATAGTCAAACCCAAGAAGAAGCAAACCACAGCTAGACTTCATGATACTTTGAGCTCATTCTGCGTAAATAGAAACACCCATGATTAAATTATGTTCGGGTACTTTGAAATAACTACACTGGAACATTGAGACAACTACCATCTTAGTCTCCCCGTGACCATGGCTGCTGAAAAGCAACCGAAACGTCGGGGAAAGTGTAAAAATAAATCTAAATAGTATAATAGTATAGTAATAGTATAAATAGTTTTAATAGTTTCAATAATTTAAATAGCTTAAAAATTTGTAAAGTTTAATAGTGATTATAGTAGTGTAACAGTTTTTCAAAAAATTTTGTAGCAGTGTCAAATAAACAACGCGATAAAATCCGTATATAGTAGTTTAATTTCAATGTACCTACTTACAAAATTTCAATTATTAAAATTTATCGTTTATATATTCGCTTAGATCATAGTAACATTTTTGTATTAAAAAGTCTTTTAATTTGTTGATAAACGTGCTGAATTTCTCTTCATTTTTAATATTATTTGATAATTTATTATATATTTTTATGGACATAACGTAGGGACTTGATGCATGCATCTGTAATCTGGACGTTGGTAAGTTTAGCCTATTTTTGTGTCTTAGTGTATATTTTGTATTTAAATCTTCCCTTCTTGTGTAATAATGTCTGTGTTGTCTGACAAATTTACATGTTTTGAGAATATACATACAAGGAACGGTAAGTATTTTTAGTTTTCGGAAATGAGGTTTACAACTTTCTGTGTTATCTATGTTTACTATTGTTCTTATTAACTTTTTTTGCATAATTAGCAGCGAAGGAGCATCTGTGCTGTTACCCCATAGGGTGATTCCGTACTTTAGCCACGAAGATGCATAGGCATAGTAGGTGACTAGAGCGGTTTTTATATCAGTGGTCTTTTTAACTTCCCGGAGAACGTAGCAAAATGTTGATAACTTAGATTTAATTTTTTGTACATGTGATTTCCAGTTTATATTGGTGTCTATATTTAATCCTAGTAAGCTGAATTCGTTGACTTTTTCTATTTTGGTGTCTCTATATACAAAATCTATATGTAACTGTGATTTCTGTGGTGGATGGAATGTAATTAATTTGGTTTTGGAGTAATTTATTTCTAAATTGTGTTGGGTCATCCAGTTTACTGTGCTATTAAGTAGGGTTGTCAATTTGTCATTTATGTCAGCGGAATTTTGGCTTGTACTCAGAAGAGAGATGTCATCGGCGAACAACACACAGGGTCCTTGTATGTTATTTGGGAGATCGTTTATGTACACTAGAAATAACAGGCATCCTAGGACGCTACCCTGTGGGATTGAAGTGTTGATAAATTGTTTATCAGAACGGATATGTTGTATTTCCTTATTGTAACTATTATAATATTCAATTTCAACTTGGTGCTCTCTATTTTGTAGATAGGATGCGAACCATTTGTGTGCTCTACCTCGGATACCTATTTCATATAGCTTGCTTAATAATATATTGTACTGGACTCTGTCGTATGCCTTGGTCATATCTAATTTTACCCCTATGGCATATTGTTTATTATTTAAAATATTCAGGGCTTCTTGTATATATTTATACACTGCTAATGTAGTTGAGCGGTTCTTTCGAAACACATTTTGAGACTCATTGAATATGTTATATTTCTCACAAAAAGAGTAAACTCGGTTACACATAGCTTTTTCGAATATTTTTGAAGCTGTTGGTAGTAAGGCTATGGGTCGGTAGTTATTGAGGTCGGCTTTTGAATGTTTCTTATGGATAGGTCTGATGATAGCTTATTTTAGTTGATTCGGGAAGGTACCTTCTTCAAAGGATTGCTTTATTAATAAATAAAAGGGTAATAATAATTCATTTGCACATTGTTTGACTAGGAAAGGTGGAAACTCATCTATACCGCAACTTTTTTGTTTTTGAGATTCATAATAATTTCGTGTACTTCATACGGGTCGACCGGTCGCAAGAACATGGTGTTTTCTGTAGGTTGTAAGACTCGTGTACTACTAGGGTTGTTATTTCCTGGCTGACTATTACTCATACCGACAGACGCAAAGAAACTATTAAAAATATTTGCTACTTGTTTTGGCTCAGATATTTCTAAATTATTACGTTCCAGTTTTATGTTGTGTTTTTCATATCTGACTTTTTTATTGGTACGCTCATTGATGATATCGGTTATCGCGGTTATGTATATTTCAAGAGAACAACAATTTATTATTACTCCATATACTAATCTGTATTTCACTTACAAACCTTTGTAAAAAAAATCAACGGTTTGCACTCCGGGAGTGCCGGCAGAAGTGAAAACTTGAATATTAACGTTGTGCATTTTTTATATTTTGGAATGGTTAGGGAATCATTTTGCACGAATTGCTTTAATTATCAGTATAAAAGCACTAACATCTATGTGGTAAAATAAAATATTCATTTATTGCGCTATTGTACACAAACATGACAATTCTCCCTCCGTCTAACGAATTTTCGATCAGGTCACGTGTCCTGACGCGAGTTTGACGATTCGCCCTCCGTCTTACGCATTTTCGAGCCGGTCACGTGTTCTGACGCGAGTTTAACATTTTTTACCCATCATAAAAAAGTGCACAACGCCGCTAAAGAAGTTTTCACTTCAATAGAGAAAATATCTTGTATTACTCTCTTTTCCAAAGGTAATTTTATTATTACTCCTTTTCAACTAATAAACTTTGTTATATTAATAGTAACAATTTCATTAGTAGGAAATTGATTCTGTGTTAGCTGATTTACATTTTCAAACATAGCAATCACTTTGATCACAATTTATAAAATAGTACGATGGTATGAGATAACGGTTGATTTTGGATGGAATAAGAAATTGCTGAGTTGTCTTTGACTTAGATTGAATTTCACTGATCGCTGCGGTCTGGGAATATGCAGTCTATGTATTAGGAATAAAACCTTAAGTATCCAATAGTTGATAGAGAATAAAATCTGTTACAAGTAAATTGACTTACGTATACATAGGTATAACTATATCATAGGTATAGCATTTTTTAATATATAAATAATTATTCTAGTTACAGAAGCCTTTTCTATGTATAATATGTATGTATTTACAAAAAAAAGTATATAAGTATGTTTATCCATTGTCTAGTACCCATAGTACAAGCTCTGCTTAGTTTGGGCTAGATGGTGTTGTGTGTATGTAATAGAATATTATATATTATATAACTTGCCGAAATGAATCTCCGTACTGATGTGTTGCGTATAATTGCTTTTATAGAAATTCTAATATCAACAGAAACAAGTTGAGAGACGAAGACACAAGGCGTCCCTCACTTATTTCACTGAAACAAAACATAAACTCCCTGAAGCAGTAGGTTAAGGTTTATTATACATACATTACACCAGATATGGGTTCAGGTCTCACCTCTCACCTCAGTAGAAGGCGAGCATATTGGCGTTTACCGGGTACAGTTGCCAGATTCCGTGCCACCACTGATAATTACTTAAAAAAGAATTGGGGTAGTCTTTGGGGACTGATGATAGAAGTGAAAACTTTAATCCTTGATCATAAGATCATAAACACTTCTTTATAAACAAAAAAAATAAAAGGGCGGGTCGGATTCCTGATACTCTCGTAGGGGCTATTAAGGGGGTCAAAATTTCGTTAGTTTTTGCCTAGGATGCACCATTTCTGAGATATTGTTAATATTCTAAAATAATTCAAAAATGGAAAGCGTGGAAGCGTGACGATGACGCGAGTTCTATGATTTTTGTTCACCCAAGAAGTGCTCAACGCGCCTAAAGAAGTTTTCACTTCAAAATTCCGATAACACTTTGCCCGATTCGGAAAACAAATTCGAGACCTCACGCACTGCAGTCCTACACAACCCCTGTACCACTGAGGCAGTCTACATACAAATGACCCTGATTTAATACCACATACCCTGAATACACAAAATTAAATGTGTATCACAGAACATTAGTAGAGCTATTAATACTTCGCTCTATCGCCCCCAGTTTCCGAGACGTGACGACACAGACGCGCGAACAAAAGGTGACTGATGAATGTTTAAGAAAACGTTATAAGGAGGGTGTGATTTTATTTACATTTGTATGGCATTTTTGTTGTTAGAGTTCGTATGAAATTAATATCACGGATATAGAATTTGTGGGTATTTATTTATATAGATAAATTATTTATCTATCGAGATGTCATAGTAACATATTTAGAAAGTAAATATTTGTTTACATAGAATATATTTACAAATTTAAACAAAGTTGAATAAAAAATCCTTCATCAACATCATCAGGCTATAATAGACCACTGCTGGACATAGCCCTCCCCAAAGAGCGCCATAGCGTCCCGTCTTCAGCTTGCCGCATCCAGCATCTGCCTGCAGTCTTTCGCAGATCGTCATCCCAGCTGGTCGCAGGGCGTCCTACACTACGTTTGCCGAGTCGCGGTCTCCACTCGAGAACATGCTATCTTATCTTATCTTATGTGGGGACCAGTCAGTGCAGACCGGCGACACTTCGACCCAGTGGGATCTTTTGTGTCGACACTCTCCCAATAACGACTGCCATAGATGTTCATGGCAGCCGGGACCGACGGCTTAACGTGCTCTCCGAGGCACGGAGTAGGCGATAATTGTCAATCAATACGCACATCATTTCGAAAAGTCATATAACTTCCGAAAGTCAGAGGTGCGCGAATTGGGTTCGAACCCGAGCCCTCTGCATTGCAGTGTGTTGGTCTCCCTACTGAGCTATCGCTGCTCAAGAACACGCTAAGTAATAGTATAAATGCGAATATGACTTTGTTAGTTACGGTTTCACGCCTGAACTACACTATCAGTCATCATGAAATTTTGCATACACGTTTTCAGGGCTACAGAAAAGGACATACGCTTCATCTAGAAAAAAGGTACTGTTCCCCAGGTACAGAAATTGATTGACAAAATGTATTATAATGGGGGTGAAGCCGCGGCCAAAATCTAGTAGTTAGATAAGTGTTTGAGGCTATTGTTTTTTGAGCCATAGCTTAATAATGCTTTGAGTTGACAACAATTTCAATTTCGCAAGGTGAGTAACGCATGGTTTTTGTTGATTGTACACGTCGTGCAAATTATTAATGACAATTATTATCCTATATGAATATGTCGCGCATGTAACTCGTGTAAACTGCTCGCGCATGTATCCCAGAGCTTATTTTACGCATGTACTCCACGGAAGTAGTAGAGCCTCGCTGATTTCAGCATGAATGGGCCGGCTCGACCGGGGAAGGACTACCCTCTCACAGAATATCGACGTGAAATAGCAGTATTCCTACTGTTGTGTTTCGTTCGGTGAGTGAGAGTACCGGAGGCCCAATCACCCTCTTTCCCCCTTCCCGATCCTTTTCCTTCCCACTTCCTTTCCTAAAGGGTCGGCAACGCGTAAGTGATGCCTCTGGTGTTGCATGCGTCCATAGGCTACGGTGACCACTTACCATCAGGTGGGCCGTATGCTTGTTTGCCACCTTAGTAGTATAAAAAAAGTAGCTTGCAATTATAGATTTGTACACTCGCTTTTAACGTGATATGTTTTGAATATGACATTTTTATGGAAGTTTCGAGCTCCCGCTAGATATCCGCGTGCACCCATAACCCTGCTGTATCCACCACTTTGTAGAACCGTACTTGTTGTTACCCCGTCTTTGCAGAATCTTAAATAGCTACTCTGATGTCATAGACGTGCATGTAGGCTCGCTTGCCACATTCCGTAAAAGTATTATCAGTGTGATGTAAAATCTAAATTTGCTGTATACCTACCTAATTTTTAATATTTAGTGTTATATAATATATTAGCTGTTACCTGCGACTTCGTCCGCGTAGATTTTAACTAAAAAGTGTTTGTCTTCGCGGAACCCTTTTTCTAAAATCAAAGTAGCCTAAGTCACTCCTTATAACATCAGATATCTGCCAGTGAAAATCCCGTCAAAATCGGTCCAGCCGTTTCGGAGATTAGCTGGAACAAACAGACAGACAGACAAAAATTTAAAAATAGATGCTTTTGTATAGGTACCTTATATACTTTCATATGCATTAGATAAAAAGCTGTTATTTTGACATTACAAACAGACACTAATTTTATTTATTTGTATAGATTAGTAGATTGCATATTAATTTTATAGTTTTTATTTGTATATTGCCTAAATAATTATTTACATACATATTGTTTGTAAATTAATTTTCTAAGTTTTGCTTTACTAATTTTACAAAACTTGTGCATGCTGTGCTTGCCTGTAAAAGGCTACTATACTATTATGTAATTATTAATTATGTAAATAAAAAGTGTATTAGTATAAATAGTTGTTGGTAAGCCGAAATAAATAAATAAATCGTAATCCTAACTAATATTATAAATGTGAATGTGAGTTTGTTTGTTACGTTTTCATGCCCTACTACTCAACCGATAACTATGACATTTTATATATATTTTGTCAGGGGTGCGGAGAAGGACATAGGGTACCTTTCATCCAGTAAACAGCACTGTTATTGTCTTAGGAAAGTAGCAGGACTTTTTTCTACCAAACTAACCTACATTTACGGGAGTGTAGCCGCGGTCAAAATCTAGTTAATAATAATAATATTTTATGACATACACACACCATCTAACCCAAACTAAGCAGAGCTTGTACTATGGGTACTAGACCATGGATAAACATACATATATACTTTTTGTTTGTAAATACATATATATTATACATAGAAACACCCAGACCAAGACAAACATCCATGTTCATGCACACAAATGTTTGAATTGTGCGGGCATCGAACCCGCGACCTCAGGCGTGACAGTCGGTTACACTAACCACTACGCCATCGAGACCGACAAAACGTATTATTATTTAATAAAACAATAAGTTGGCGAACATAGGAACTTCTTGTGTCATATTCAAGCATCAATAGTGTTCAAAAGCAATTTCAAGATGGCCGCAAAGGCTTTGTCCGTTGCAAAATAACAGACTTGATTAAACAATAAATTCCATATTCAAAACATATCACCTTAAAAGCGAGAGAAATCCATAATTAATCAAAGCACTAACGAAACTTGGTACAATAGAGTTCGACAGTTGAGCCAAGCTGTGCTATTCTCAAATGGGACTAATCACTTAATGCAGGTAACGCCGGACAAAGTTTGTTAGTCGTCTGTGAAATATTGAGAAGTTTGAAAGAGGTTGTATATTCTAAAAGGATTACTATTGGCTACGGTTCTGTTGCTGCATTGAGTATAACAATTATGTATTTATGTATACTTATTTAAGAGGATTACTTATAGTAGATATTATAGTTGTCGGCCTCGATGGCCTAGTGGTTAGTGTAACCGACTGCCACGCCAGAGGTCGCGGGTTCGATTCCCGCACAAGTCAAACATTTGTTTGCATGAACATGGATGTTTGTATAATATTGTCTTCTGTTTACGCGAATGTTATTCATTGAAATTAAACTAGTAGTGTAACAGTTTTTCAAAAAATTTTGTAACAGTGTCAAATAAACAACGCGATAAAATCCGTATATAGTAGTTTAATTTCAATGGATGTTTGTCTTTCATTATTATTATTTTGACTGCAAGGATGGCGTAGTGGTTTAAGCGGTCGCTTCACCATTGCATCTGCGCCGAGTGCCCTGAGTTCAATCCCCACACCGAACTAAAATAAGTGTTATATAGATATAGGTAGTTGTACTAAGTCCTTCTTGTTCTTTGTGGTCGACCTGCTATAGTATCTGCGCCGAGTGTTTTGGGTTCAATCCTCACATGGGACAAACATTTGTGTGATTCACAAATAATTATTTGTTCAGAGTTTAGGCGTGCTTTGTGCCTCTTGGTAGAATGCTTGTAAAGCCCTCCACGACACAGGATTTATTACTTGTGCCAAAAAATGTACTTTCCTATACTCCTGACAACCGGTACGTGTATTTCATGATGATCAGTCAAGGAGTTAAGACGTGACAGCGTAACAAACCAACAAACTCACATTAATTTCACATTCCTTATTAATGTTCGTAAGGATACAATATACTTTCATAAATAGAGCTTTTAAATATATTCAAATTATAAAAGTTAAATAAACTTAATATTATATTCTGTTTACGCGAATGTTATTCATTGTAATTAAACTACCTTATATAGATTTTATCGCGTTATTTATTTAACACTTTATTACATAATTTAGAAACTATTATACTACTACTTACTACTATTTAATTTTACAAATTTTTAAGCTAATTAAATTATGAAACCTATTAAAGCTATTTGTATTTAAGTTTACACTTTCCCCGGCGTTTCGGTTGCTTTTCAGCAGCCATGGTCAATTTAATAACTTAAATAAGAAAATAATAAAAAGAAATTAGCTTAAAAATTAGTAAAGTTGAATAGTAGTAGTAGTATAACAGTTTCTAAATTATGTAATAAAGTGTTAAATAAACAACGCGATAAAATCTGTATAAAGTAGTTTAATTTGTTTGTTTAATTTAATTTAATTTAATGAAGGATCAACACTGTTTTCCAACCTATTGTAGACATTTATTAGTGTAAATTGATAGCCTAACACTATCTCAATACAGGAATACCTAGTTTAAGAGATAGGGTTTATTATTTTGTACAGATTTTAGCAACATAGTCCCAGTACAATGCACTATTGTTCCATAATCCATACTCAATTGTATTTTTATGTACCTGTTATATCTGTCTGTATTTTTGGTGAATAAAAATGTTATTATTATTATTATTTCTGTTAAATAAACTGTTCGAAATAAATCATATCACTAAGCTTTAAAATAAAATTAACTCGATACAAAAAGTGACTTACTATCGGATTCCACTAGTATCACTTCCAATATAGAATTTATTCAATAAAATCTCAATATTCCTACATGCAACTGTTTGACTCACGTTCTCGTGAAATTTAAAGTACGTGAGTGCGCCAATATTTTTGAAAGGTTCTTTATTTTCAGAAGGAGCACTGTATCGCGTGTTTGCCTTGAGGGTAGCGGAGATTGAAGTGAAACTGATATACATATGTACAGTAGGTATGTAATATAACAAGAGACATAAACAAAATTTTAACAAAAAAGAAAACCGACTACAAAAACGTATATTCTAAAACAAAAAATGCACTAAAAATAAAAAAAATATTGCGTATTCTTGTGAATAATTAAATTATTGTTATTAATGGAGTCGAGCCTCCTTTTTTTGAAGTACTTTTTTTGGAGACGAGCCTCCTTTTTTGAAGTCGTTTAAAAATGTAAAGCTAATGGATGGTATGTAAGACAGGGTGCTATGGCGCTCTTTGGGGAAGGGCTATGTCCAGCGGTGGACTATTATAGCCTGATGATGATGAATGGATGGTATGTTGCGAAATAATGTGTCGATATGTGAATTAGAAGTTATTTATTATTCCAATTCCAATTACAGGTACGGGGGATGTTTAGAATTTGTTTCTTGTATTAAATTACGTTTGCTTATAACCTTGCGAGTCGCAGCTGCACACCAGCGTCCAGACACAATAGGTTTTTAATTATGTCTGGCATTTCATCACTTGGCAGGTTCAGGTTACGATTTGAATAACTTAAATTTAAGTTCTGCATATTATTCTTTATTTTTAACCGACTTCAAAAAAGGAGGTGGTTCTCAATTCGACTGCTTTTTTATGTTTGTTACCTCAGAACTTTTGACTGGGTGAACCGATTTTTTTTAATTTGAAAGCTGGTGCTTTCCATTTGCTCCCATTTAATTTTGATCAAGATCTGACTATTCGTTTTCGAGTTATCCTTAATAATGCGTATTTAGCTACATTGATAATGTTCTCATTTTTGGCAAGAACAAAATAAACAACTGTGTAGGATGGTTCGGAAGCCCTTCGTAGTATTTCGAGGTAGCCCTATTCTAATTTAGTGATGTTCTGATGTCAGCCGCCCGCACCGTGTGCTGCGTCTATGTGTGTGATTGTGCATGCCAATGTTATGTTATGATTATAGTAAGACATCTCATGTTTAAGTAGTTACAAACCTACATTACACACCTACATTGGCTGACACCGACTCCATTAATAACAATAATTTAATTATTAACAAGAACACGCAATTATTGTTTAACTTTTTAGTGCATTTTTTGTTTTAGAATATTCGTTTTCCAAGCCGGTTTTTTTTTTGTTACAATTTTGTTTATTTAAAGATGACTTCTAACAACAACATTCAAAAGTTATCCTGTGTAAAATAAACAAACATTCTTGGGTTCGATTCCAGCACAAGTCAAACATTTGTGTGCATGAACATAGATGTTTGTCTTGGTCTGGGTGTTTCTAAGTATAATATTATGTATGTATTTACAAAAAAAGTATATATGTGTGTTTATCCATTGTATAGTACCCATAGTACAAGCTCTGCTTAGTTTGGGCTAGATGGTGTTGTGTGTATGTGATAGTATATTTTATTATTATTATAAAGGTCTTTTAGCTGCGGCTGAAAGCTAGTTATAAATTATACACGCTTTTTAACTTTCATTACTATCATAATTGTCTAATAAATACATAAATCTGTGGTCAAAACTAGATTGTCCAAATATCTGATATAATTGCGTGCCGGTCAGTAGTATGAGAGATATATTTTTTATTACAGCGCCACATTTACCGAACCCCTGTTTATGCTTTGGTGCGTCTTGTGCCGGCAGTTATTTTAGGAACCCTTGGGCCGTGTTCATATTGAGATATCGTCTATTAATTTGGGGATGATTTAAGGTGTAGGTGTAAATTTTTTTTATTGAACTGTATAAGATCATCGTTATAATAATTGTTTCTTAATAAAATAATCTTTGCACTATTACTGTTTATAAACAGACTCACTGCTGGCTATTGGCCTCTTCTTATTCTGAAAAGGAACAGGGCTAACACACACACTACACAGGCCCTATGCAGGTTGATAATATTCATACATCTTCGAAAACATTATGGAGAATTTCCAGACACACAGTTTTCCGCACGATGTTTTCTTTTATTTCAGCAAGCGATAATTAATTAACACGTACTTAACTTAGTCAAGTCAGAGGTCGGTCGCCTTGGGATCGAACTCGAGGCCTCTGCGTGTCAGTTCAACGGGACCATCGTTGCTGGGCTATCGGTGTCATTTACTATTTATTTATTAATGCCTATGTCGACGCCCAACACAATTTTTTTGTAGCTTTCTTGTTTTGTGTCTTGTCTTGATGCGGTAATATTGACATATTAACATAATATATGTCGAATATTTAGGAGGATTTAAACAGCGATATCGATAAGGAAATAATTGCGTAACTGTTATGCTAAACAATCTCCGCCGGTGGAAATTAAATCAAATTATTTTCTTTCTTTGTTATTATTTTAATAATATCGACTATGTAAACCGAGACCAAGATATATAAAAATTAGAAAAAAAAATTGGGGCAGTCTTTGGGGACTGCCGATAGAATTGAAAACTTTAATCCTAGATCATAAACACTTCTTTATAAACCAAAAATAATTCAAAAATGGATAGCGTTCGGTGACGATGACGCGAGTTCCATGATTTTTGTTCAACCAAGAAGTGTTCAACGCGCCAAAATAAGTTTTCACTTCAAAAAAAGAAATAAGGCGGTTCGGATGCTAGTTCCTGATACTCTCTTAGAAGTTATTAAGGGGTCAAAATTTCGTTATTTTTTGCATAGGACGCCCCATTTCTGAGATATTGTTAATATTCAAAAATAATTCAAAAATGGAAAGCATGGAAGCGTGACGATGACGCGAGTTCTATGATTTTTGTTGACCCAAGAAGCGCTCAACGCGCCTAAAGAAGTTTTCACTTCAAAAAAATATATTTGTGCTTGTGTAACTTACGTACATACCACCCTAAAGATCGAAGTTTATAGCAAGGCACCTTAACGCTACTCTGTGCGCATTTTATTTATAGAGGTATTCCTATTATGAACGTGGGTTACCTACTCAGGTTGCCGCGCGACCATCGGATTTCTTTGTCCATTATTGTGTAAGCCGATATTATTGGGGCACAAATTGAATTGTCATACAACTCATACATAGCGAACACACAAGAATGCTAATAACTTGCAATTAAAATCAGTTATCTTTTTTTTTTTTTTATAATATGACGTTACTAGGAGACGCTCATAGCCAGTTGCACTCACTGATCGGTAAACGATTAGCGAGGTTAAGCAACGTTGGGTGCGGTCAGTCTATAGATGGGTGACCGCTTAATGGTATTTCATCTAAGCGTCTCCGTGCTTCGGAGGGCACGTAAAAATTCGGTCCCGGTTGTTGTCAAATTGACAGCAGTCGTTAAGCCGTGTCAGAGGTCTACGGGCGGCTTGAACAACTCTTGACAACAGGTTGGCCACTAATCAAACGAAAAGATAAAGACTGCAGGAATTTTAGAGGGATGAGAGTAACCACTTATAAACATAGTTTACAAATGCCAACATATTAATAAAATAAATTTGCAAGTCTTCTTCTCTTTCCATTAGGTATGTTTTTGTTCCTTCATTCCAAACATTACGTCGATATTATTATTTAGACTTTTTACATGCATAGCTAATGCCAGCTCTAACATAACATATCCAAATGAAAATCAAAAGCAAATGCAACATAATGATACATTGAAATTAAACTACTTTAAACGGATTTTATCGCGTTGTTTATTTGACACTTGATTACAACATTTTGAAAAACTGTTACACTACTATTAATATTAAACTTTACTAATTTTTAAGCTAATTAAATTATTGAAACTATTAAAACTATTTATACTATTACTATACTATTATACTATTTATATTTATGTTTACACTTTCCCCGACGTTTCGGTTGCTTTTCAGCAGCCATGGTCACGGGGAGACTGACAGACTTTCAATGAATAATATTCGCGTAAACAGAAGACAATATTATATAATGATACATGTTAAATATAGAACTTATAAATAAAAATAAGAACCCTATCATTTTAATTCAATTTTCACACAACCTTCATAAACAACTCGTTTATCTTTCTGATATTTTCACGTATTTTTCACAAAAATCTCGAAGAAACCACGATGTATGTAGCACGTGATCAGTTTCAACACACGATAGCGTTATGAATGGTTGTACGACCAGCGGCAGGGTTATGAATCGTTGCACCACTACTTTTGGCAAGGTAGGGTTATGAATCAGTACAAGCGCTAGTAGATCGCTACTACGATCTACTAAAGTTCACTAAACTGTAGTGACTGTAGTACAAGATTTAATAGCGTTTACAGAAAATATGTACAGGTGATCTGATGATCATTTTTCGTTAAGAATGCTGACCACTGTGATTGGTTGATTAGTCAAAGATAGAAATGTATACTATGGCTTAATATCCTAACTAATATTATAAAAGCGAAAATGAGTTTATTTGTTTGTTACCTTTTCACGCCTAAACCACTGAACCGATCATCCTGAAATTTTGCATATACGTTGTCAGGTATACAGAAACGGACATAAGCTACCTTTCATCCCGAAAAAAATACTGTTCACGAGGAAAACAATAATAACGTTCTTATGATAATAGATGGCGCCACGTGTCTTTCGAATCATGATTGAACTATATTATTATATATTATTACAAGCAGAGTACAACCCGAATTTACTGTCAAATTCTAAATTAACGCGAGCGAAGCCGCGGGCAAAAGCTAGCAATATATAGTTTTAAGAAGTTGGTATCAAAATGTGGATGTAATGTATGTTATTTGTATGTTTGTTGCTGAAAACCAAGCTCGTAACATTTGCATAAAAATTACTAAAACGTATAAGTATTAAAAAAAATAATTTGTATGGTTTACTCTTATCTGTATTCGCATCAGTGATGTAATATGTATCGTATTAAAATGCAACAATTTAATGTAAAATATGCAGACAAAACTGTGTTAATTCTATCGAATTAGATAGAATGACTATTGCATAAACTAATAACAGCAAAATATCATAATTTTATGTTTTCCATATATAAAGTACAAAATATACTAGTATAATATGCAACATGGTTAAAAAGCAACTTATATGATAGAAAATTTGCCGCGTCGTTCCATGACGTAAAATATATTTTATGAGAAAACTATCAGTACAAGCACGGATTTTGAAAATGTGCCTGGTAGCCTTGCGCTTGCTCCCTAATACGTCTGACCTAGAAACATAGATTCTATTAGATGGGTCAATAAATTATCTTCCAGCAATGTGTGCGTACATTGCTAGATGATAATTTATTGACCTATCTATACGATCATCCTATATCTTATCTTATGTGTGGGGGCCAGTCTTTACTGACCGGCGACACTTCGACCCAGTGGGATCTTTTGTGTCAGCCCCAAGATTCATCTCTTAGCTATCTCCTTATGAATGTACTGCATTAGCTGCAGTGTCCATTCAGAGGGAGAAGCCTGAAGTCTTCAGGGTTTGGATATGCCAATCCCATGAGACCCATCCTAAGTCTAGCCAACGTGTCGCATTCACACAGTAGGTGCGATATGGACTCGTCCTGTTCACCACAGGCTCTGCAGATCGAATCGTGTGTCAATCTCAATCTGCACAGGAAGTCGTTGGTGCCAAAATGGCCAGTGAACGCTCCTGTGAGCAGGCGCATTTGGCTCTTGCTATACCCCCAGAACCTCCGGGTGAAGCCTGTGGCTCCGTTTGCAATGAATTTCTTGGAGTGTTCCAGACCCCTAAGGGCCATCCACTCTAGCCTGTGTTTTTTATTGCCGTGTGCATTCAAAGCTGCCTTTACGGTGCTCTCAGAGAGTCCCACGAATGGTTCGGGGCCCACAAACAGTTGTTTGTGGGCCCCATTCGTGGGACTCGGAGCTCGGAGCAACTGCTCCGAGCCCTTTCTGGCTAATTCATCTGCTTCATCATTGCCCTGCACTCCTGCATGCCCCGGAACTCACACCAGTCTGACTGTGTTTTTCCTGCCTAGTTTGTTAAGAAGCTTAACACAGTTCAGGACCAGTCTGGAGTCCACCCTACACGAGTCCAGAGCCTTGAGAGCAGCTTGACTGTCACTGAGAATATACACAGTCCTATCAGTGACACCACAGTTGATATTCTCCTGAGCACAGGCAATTATAGCATAAGTTTCCTATAAATACAGTAGTCAATGTCACTCGAGCTCATAGTATGAGTACAGTGAAAACACGTTCGCGTCGGCAGGGTTAAGAATCTGTTGCAACACTCCGGCTATGACAAATGGCGTGTCAAGTATATTGCATCGGTGCAACCCGCCACCGTCGTGCGATGTGATTTATTATATTTAATATGACTGATTTTTAGTATATGGTTTTGTTTTGTTACTTATATGGGATTGCCGTTTTATATATAAAAACTCAAAACCGCTGTATACTTAATACAAACGTTTTTTATTTTCTTTTTAATAATATTCTATTACATACACACAACACCGTCTAGCCCAAACTAAGCGGAGCATGTACTATGGGTACTAGACAATGGATAAACATACATATAAACTTTTTTTTTGTAAATACATACATATTATGCATAGAAACACCCAGACCAAGACAAACATCCATGTTCATGCACACAAATATTTGACTTGTGCGGGAATCGAACCCGCAACCTCAGGCGTGGCAGTCGGTTACACTAACCATAACCTAACCATAGCAATATAATTTTTAATGACAAATCCGGATTGAATGGTCGACACGTGTAGTTGCTTAATGCCTGCCTATAGTTGTTTGGCTTATTATTGGCTAAGTTATTAGATATTAGCTTTTACCCACGGCTTCGCTCGTTTGGAAACAGTATTTTTCTAAATGGAAGGTACGCTGTCCTTTTCTGTAGCCCCGATATCGTATATGCAAAATTTCATGATTTTCAGTAGCAGCATGGAGATTGGAACTGTACCTGGTAAACTTCAATCGGTATGTTCGCTATACCGTGGGACCTGAAACTATAGCTGACGATTTATTTATTTATTTATTTATAGTCAATTAAAACGATACAAAACTTAACATAACTTAACATTAATTAACTTAGAAACACTGACAATAATGACGATGATGTAGATATACTAACACTTCTGCCTACCCTATTCTGAGATGTACGCGTGAGACTATGTATGTATATTTACACTAAATAGCACTAATGGAAGGGCAATATTCTTATAACTTTATATACATCGTTATAATAATATTGCGTAATCGCCTTATCATAACCCTCTTACTGCGTCAAGGAATAAAAGTTACTCGCAAAATGATAGTCGCGTAAAGTTTACACAGTATTTGATGTAACTCGGCACTCGGTGACTAATTACTTGGAAGAGTACCGTTAATAAACATTAAAACTTGTCTGTTTTCACGACAAGATAAAACGCCTATGTCTGTTGTGTTTAACGTTAACATGTTGAGGTTACGCGACGCCAACGTGACAAGCAACCACGGGGTTAAATGCGGGTTGTAACGGAAATTGTGTATTCCTTGGTAGTATTCAAAATGTTTTAATTAAAGATTTCATTAATATTATATCATTTAAAATAATATTTAAAAGAGATTAAATATAATGATCAGCAAAAATACTAATTGGTCAGCAAATATTGCACAGCATAACGAGCATCTATACGCCTCAAATCACTGCATTCCGTCTAGGAAGTGTTAGGTTATGTTAGGTTCCTTTTTTTAAACCTACCCAAAAATAGGAGCCCCGCCAAGCGGAGCTCCGTCGACTTAGTTTGATCTCTTTAAAGTTTGCTGCCCATGAGTTGCTGATCAATTAGCTTTTTTTGCTGCGCAATTAGTATTTTTTTGCTGTGCAGTTAAATACTACCCTATTTAAAATATCACAATGTCTTGAGAAATAATACGACTCCATCAGTATGAGAATTTTATATGTTAATCAAAATAAAACGCATATACCCTAACGTATCAGATTTGTATTATTAATGATGGGATGAAAGTGAATGACGCCAGAGAAGTGTGTCAGGATCGCAGCAAATGGAAATCCGTAGTCTCTGCCTACCCCTCTGGGAAACAGGCGTGAATCTATGTACGTATGTATGATTTAATAACCTGCACTATCCTATTATTTATCATACAGTAACTACAATGCATTTACCCACTTCTAAGTCCATAAGAACTTTTGGCTAAGCGTGTCCTAAAGATGTCCTACCATTAACTTACAAGTTTACAACTCATCAGCGAGCGATGACTGCTTAAATCTTCAAATGTTGTGTTAATGAGGACAGCTAGGGGGGTAAGGTGAGAGGAGGGAGGAGAGGATGAGAGGAGGAGCGATTAAAATTTCATCTGAACTTTACGTTTCCACTGTAATTACGAGATTAAAGATGAAGTATTACGACCTTCGTAGGACTATAGAAAGGCACACGGTCTTTTAAGGAGCAGGAAATATAGCAACATACTTGTATGGCAAAGCTCACTTCAAGGTATTGTTACCGCCTCCTTGGTATTGGAACTACCACCTCAACTTCCGCTGCGTCATCGCACTAACTGATTTTTATTTTATTACTAATGTTAGAATAATTAATTATTTTACGTACTAATAATTCATACTAGATTATTGTTAAGAATATAGGCGTGTTTAGTTTATTTTTATGTATGAATGCTAATGATGTATTTGTTATATGTTGTTATATTGATCACGCTGTTATCATTAAAAAGAGGTGTCGGCCATTCTGGTGTTGGTGCGTTACGTTGAGTACGTTTGGTATTTTTATTTCTGCCACAAACCTTTAATAATAGTATTGTTGTTTCTGTTTTTCTGTGTCATGCAATAAGCCAATATGATTAACTCGCGCATGAGAGCAGCGATAGCTCAGTGGGGAGACCAACAGACTGCAATGCAGAGGGTCTCGGGTTCGAACCAACGTCGCGCACCTCTGAATTTCGGAAGTTATATGACTTTTAGAAATTATGTGCGTATTGATTGACAATTATCGCCTGCTCCGTGCCTCGGAGAGCACGTTAAGCCGTTGGTCCCGGCTGCCATGAAGATCTATGGCAGTCGTTATTGGGAGAGTGTCGACACAAAAGATCCCACTGGGTCGAAGTTTCGCCAGTCTGCACTGACTGGCCCCCACATAAGTTAAGATAAGAACTCGCGCATGTATCCCACGCGAAGTACTTGCCTTATGCACAAACACCATAAGAAACACATACACACAATTCACATAACACAAAACAATAAACTCAGATATTCGGCTTTTCAAACACAACACTTAACGATTATACCTCCTGATAATGTTAACGCGTATATTAACGTTCGTTCGGAGCGCATTTTATACGCGCCACGGATTAGAGGGAAACGTTTACGCGAGCGTTAAGTTAACGGCCGCTCGTGACTTGTAAGTGCTAATGAGGTTTATGTTTCATGACGTATATAAGGAGGTGGGATCTAATGTTTGTTTATGTGTTCCTTCTGTGATTTAAGAAAGACGCAGATTTATCTTTATTTCCTCTGAGTCTTATTCAAGTCTTGCGCAAAACGGAATAATAATTGTGTAAATTAATAACCCTAACTAATAATGTTGTAATGTTTTAAATGCGAGTGTGAGTTTGTTTGTTTGTTTGTTACGCTTTCACGCGATTACTACTCGACCCATCATTATGAAATTTCGCATACATGCTGTCAGGGGAATAGAAAAGGACATAGAGTACCTTCATCCAGGAACAATTTTGTTACTAATCTAACCTAAGTTTACGCGAGCCTTGAACAAAATCTAGAAAAAAGTATATACATAAAACTCCAACCAGTTGTATATTAAAACAAGTACCTATTGATAAGAATATATGTGTAACTTAGTTCCTAATAAAGTGCCCTAAACGGCTATGGCACAGGCCCATGGAACATGCATATTATATGATTAGTACTGTATATATTGTACTCATCGGGAAACACAGACTTAGGTAGCGAATTCCATTCATTACCGGTACGCATTATAAAAGTGGAAGCAAAGCGCTTCGTGCGTAAATGTGGTATAATATCCATCATGTACATGTGTCGCTGGTCTGATTGTCTGGTCGTCCGATGGTAGAATGGGGAAGGAGGAATCAAATTATGCAGTTCCTCTGCACTCTCCGAAATGTATTCGATAGAAAACCGAGAGACTGGCAACCTTACGACGATGCTCCAAGCTTTGGATTCGTGTGTTGACCAGTTGGTCATCGCCGATCAGTCTCCTGGCCTTCCGCTAAATTGACTCCAAAGCCTCAAGCTGATATTTTGCAGAGCCATCCCAGAGGTGAGAATAGTACTCCAATCTAAAAACTGTATTAACATATTAAAACTGTAATGAAATAATATACTTAATTATAATATTTCTGTAAGCTTTTGAATATATACGCTCGCGTGTACAAGGCTCTTGTCGTCTACCGAAAAGAATTCCTAACTACGTGAGGCTACTGAACACTCCCTAACAGAAAAACAAAACTCGATAAGACTTTATGAATCGAATACTTTTTTAGAAAAATTCTTTTATTGGTTTAATGAAGCATTAATTTCTAGGAAATAATATATTTTACGCAATTTTACGTCTGCAAACGCCATTGTCAAAGCGACCTGGCAAGTAATGTTCAGAGAATAGATTATAGAAAAATATTCACCACCGTATGCACAATAAAAGCTCTATTAGATTCCTTGACTTCAGACAAACTACAAACGCATAATCACAGTCTAAAGAGGTCGCATTATAATCCAACGCTTTGATCATCACAAACTGAAATGAGACGCTGATGATTTACAAACCCAACGCACTTAGAAAAAGAGCTAATCATGACTGATGACTGGCATTGACGCTGTCTATTGAAAAAGTACCTTTACTCATGATAAGGGTTATGATGATGCTTTGAGGGCACTAAGTGGGCTACATGCTTTAAGTAAACAGCAGTCGGCTAGTAGAATACCTATAGAAGTAAAGAAAAAAGGAAAGTAGTGGTTAGTGTAACCGACTGCCACGCCTAAGGTCGCGGGTTCGATTCCCGCACAAGTCAAACATTTGTATGCATGAACATGGATGTTTATCTTGGTCTGGGTGTTTCTATGTATAATATGTATGTATTTACAAAAAAAAAAACAGTATATATGTATGTTTATCCATTGTCTAGTACCCATAGTACAAGCTCTCCTTAGTTTGGGCTAGACGGTGTTGTGTGTATGTGGTAGAATATTATTATTATCTTTTTAATTTTATTATCATATCGTATATCAAAAATGGAGTCTTAGATTTCAAAAAAAATTTAAAACAAGAGTCTAAAGATAAAAGCAAAGAAATATATTTTCTAAATAGTCCAATAACAAATTTACCATTCTTCATAATGAAAGCAATTAACGCATCGTAAAGCTGAGGGCATAACGGACGAAATGAAAAATAAAATGACACGATATGATCACAAAGGAATTTTCTCTTTGACGAGATCACGCAACGGATCGACGCGCACTCTGATATACGTATTAAAATTTAATAATTTCCGTCTATTCTCTTTGTCAAATGAATGCGAATATTTTGGTCGTTTGACGCTTTGAGTTACAATAATTTAAATTAGAGATATTTTTGTTGATGTAACGTCTAAAATTGTAACTTAAATTATAACTGCTAAAATTGGTTTCTGTTGTCGATGTAGAGAAGGGCTATGGAAATATGATTGTATTTTGCAATCGTGATAGCAGTCAATACGAAAATAAATAAATATTTCTCGCCTCGAGTTTCTCGTTGGTCCTGTGGCATGAGCTAACGCTTAAGTGGAATAAGATCTCGATTTCTCGTTTCAATTCCCGGGTCAGACGATGTGTCTTGTCCATTATTTGTAAAGTATGCTCGCTCCTAATTAATATTTACTACCTACACGTACATGGATATATTATATAATTTCTTTCAATACAAATAAAAAAATGGCTTGTTGCCAAAAAAATATTTGATCGTGTAGACTTTTTTCTTTTTAGGTGGAGTGTGGTCATTTTTTTTTTGCTCGTCAAAATGACCACACTCCACCTGATGGTAAGCAGTCGCGTGGTCTAAGAGCAGTGGCCTCCACACCACCCTCATAGCAGCCGAGGCGATGTTGAGGTCTCTACTTTGACGGCCTGAGAAGGTGCTTTTTCACGGCCCGCTTAAAGGACCCAGGATTGAAGGAAGAAGGAAACACGTGCCTTGGCACAGAATTCCATGCCGTGGTCGTTCGGCAGAGGTATGAGGACCCAAACTTGTTGGTACGCGCTCTAATCGACTCTACCGTGTAAGGATGGCATCTGAGCCCAACACGCGTTGTTCTGGATAGGAAAGGGGAGGGCGGGATAAAGTGGGTACTGACACTAAATGTTAGATACTTTTAAAGCCAAAATCATGGATTTTACTAATTGTATCTGCTTGTCTGCCTATTCATTTAATACGATCCACTGAATACTTTTTGATTTTATTAACAACAGTACCTTGGAGTACAGTATCTAGTACAATCTAAGATAGGGATATCGACGAAGTCGTATAAAGGGTTAGACGTAAATTGAGCCGCGAGATGACCATAGTAATGTAATTCATACATACAAAGTTGTAAGCAAATAAGAATCCTAACTAATATTATAAAAGCGAAAATTAGTTTGTTTGTTTGTTACCTTTTTACGCCTAAACCACTGAACCGATCATCTTGAAATTTTGCATATACGTTGACAGGTGTACAGAAACAGACATAGGCTACCTTTCATCCGAAAAAAAATACTGTTCCCGAGGAAAACAATCATAACGTTCTTATGATAATAGATGGCGCCACGTGTCTTTCGAATCATGATTGAATTATATTATTACAAGCAGAGTACAACCCGAATTGATTGTATAATTCTCAATTAACGCGAGCGAAGCCGCGGGCAAAAGCTAGTATAAAATAACGTCTAAAAATCTATCCCTTTGGTAATATACAATCGAAGTACCAGAAAATTAAGTACTTTTACGCATTACGCCTTTTTATAAGATGTTCTTATAAAAAGCTTTCGCTCTTACATAAATATTGCTAGTATATAAATATCGCATACTAAATATATCAAAACACTGTTCAAAAATGTTTCTCTTACTGATTAGTTTGATCTTCTTTTAGATACTTTATTTTGAAAAAAGGCTCGTAGTTAGTAGTACTGTAAAATATTTCTGTTGTGTATGGTAAATGAGATTCACAAATTTAAAAGGCTATTGCTTCGTAAACGCTCTACTACACGTAAATCTAATTTAAGAAAATATTTACTGTTATTATGCTCAATATTTATTACAGCATACCTTTTATAAGTACATTAGCTTTTGATTTAGCTCGCCATTTTTAAATATAGCGAGCTAAATGAAAGTAAGAGCAATCTTTTTATAAGAACATCTTATAAAAAGCGTAATGCGTAAAAGTAATTAATTTTCTGGTACTTCGATTGTATATTACCAAAGGGATAGATTTTTAGACGTTATTTTATACTAGCTTTTGCCCGCGGCTTTGCTCCCGTAATTTAGAATTTGACAATCAATTCGGGTTGTACTCTGTTTGTAATAATATAATTCAATCATGATTCGAAAGACACGTGGCGCCATCTATTATTACCATAAGAACGTTATTGTTGTTTTCCTCGGGAACAGTAATAATTTTCGAGATGAAAGGTAGCCTATGTCCGTTTCTGTACACCTGACCATGTATATGCAAAATTTCAGAATGATCGGTTCAGTGGTTTAGGCGTAAAAAGGTAACAAACAAACTAACTCATTTTCGCTTTTATATTATTAGTTAGGATTAGGATTGTCTCTATGATTTCGTGGCTTAAGTGGCTGATCATAAAGCCATTGGTATTCAATTTACGGGTAAAGTTATGTCTTGTTGAGTTTTTTTGTTAGAAACTCAGTTATAGCACGGATTCGGTAATATAACGGCTCGTAAATATACAGGTGTAGATTCTATATACGTTTATTTAATAATGACTTCACAACAATTGGCGTAAGTCAAGCGATAGTCTCGACGGTCTGCCACGTCGAGTACTATGGGTTCTGACCTCACAATGGACAATTATTTGTGTGACGGTTTAGAGTCTGCCTATACGATGAGTTCGTTGATTTTATGGTTGTAGAATCATCTGCGACCTACGATATGGTCTTTACAGACTGCAAAGCATATATCATATAAAAAAAAAACAAACTCCGTATAACTTATTGAAATTAGTTTATTTTCAACTAATTATGTGGAGTTAGATTTATTTGACTTACAACGGATTTGATCGCGGTTCATATATTTCGATTGCTTTTTAACAGCCATGTTTCACAAGCAGATTAAGATGGTATTTGCCTGGATGCTTTAAAGTATAACATTAATACATATATATTTTATGGCATTCATGTAAACGTAATCTATAATAATCTCAGCATAACTCAACTAAAATACCAAACTATATAAAAGCAAACAACGCACGCGTAAGCCCGAAAACGAAGCTAATATATCAACAAAGAGAAAAATAATAGAGGGATAACATTACCTACATCAAAGCTTTTTATATTTGTCCAATATGCTTTGGATTCCTCTCAATAGAACGTCCGAAGGAAAATTAAATTGACTCCCCTTCCCATTTTAAAGGTCTTCAGTATGTCCGAATTTCCTTTTTCTTTTAAAATATCGCGTTACGTGTATACGCGGGTTTTGTCTTATTATTTTTTATTGGGTTTCGTTACACGTAATAAGTGAAACCTTAGATGGGATTCCAGAAATGTTTAGATTTTAGAGCGGATTGAGGGGTTGTTATAAGAATAAGAATTCATTTATTTGTTTGAACATGGTATACATACATTGAATGCAAGATATTATTACAAATTGTGTTTAGTTCGTACATGTTCAGCCTCATACAGTGGCGTACAAAAAGAGAGATCGTGCTACGAGCCATTACGAGAACTTTGTCCGAAAATTCTTAATTCAAAAGTGTGACATCATGGTAAATACATAGGAACAATGTTAAATAATGAGAATTAAAAATCAGATAATAATAATACAAATAAGAGATTATGTCAACATTAATAAAATTGCAGTCATTTCGCTAATAAATTTCAAATTACATGTCCAGTAGAAATAAGTAAATTATATAGGTAAGGATAATTATAAATATGTCTTGTTTGTTTTTGGAGTGTATTGTAAAAAGAACAATGGCCACATGTTTATAGGAGCTGTACCTGGTTTTTATTTGCCATGTCCAGAAACAAACTGGAGTGGGATTGGTTTATTTTCATGTATTTAATACCATCCTGTATGAAAATAATGTGTAAGAAGCCTAAATATTTTAATATCGTGAAAAAAATGCTGTGCTACTTTGTACCTACATAATACGCATATATCAATTGCATAAAAAATAATACTAACTGGTTTGATCTCTACGTATTTATTTATTTGTACCACTGTTAATAACTCTTCAAAAATATGAAAATTATTGCAAGTATCGAGTATTTAAGCTTTTAGTATGCGAAAACAAACAAATCACATCGTAAGTGAAATGAAAAGATACGTTCTAAAATTATTTAAGTTAAGAAAAATACAGTATAAAAATAATGTATATCTTTTTTTCCTGGCTTCGTAAACAGATATTTCTTATCTTTCCTAAAATCTTAAACAATAACGGATTTTTTCATATACAATACATGTCGGGTCGCCGTCAGGTACAATTTGACCATTGTTCTTTCCTTTCTATTATAATCGTGTGAGGGTCTTCAGTGACGTATTTGTAGGTGAATAATTAAAGTTCTAGAGATTTTCGATAAAAATACTGTTGTATTGCAAGATTTTTAATATAGGTCTATTTCCTAGATATCTTGCCGCTTAAGGCGTTATTCAAAGCTAACAATTTTAATTTAATAGTAAACTTTAATGATGTTATAAATGATAATAATAAAATGCTTTCGCAGCAGCTCTAGCAGCGATAGCTCAGTGGGGAGACCAACAGACTGCAATGCAGAGGGTCTCGGGTTCGAACCCACGTCACGCACCTCTGACTTTCGCAAGTTATATGACTTTTCGAAATTATGTGCGTATTAATTGATAATTATCGCCTGCTCCGTGCCTCGGAAAGCACGTTAAGCCGTCGGTCTCGGCTGCCATGAACATCTATGGCAATCGTTATTGGGAAGTCAGTGCCCTCTAATATCCTGACACTGGTCTAGCCTTAGGGTATCGTTAGCTGGTTGCGGAGGTCAGATGGCAGTCGCTCCGTGTAAAAACTGATATCCAGTCAAATCCGATTAGACTAGAAGGCTGATCCCAAGTGACTTGGGAATAATAAAGGCTAGGGAGAAGAAGAATAAAATGCTGTATGAAATAAGCATTTTACTTAATTAGTTTTACAGTATTGACTGTGTAAGTACAAGGCTCAACATTATTATATTAGATTTTCGTTAAGCCAGCAAAGCAGTACTCCAAATTCTGAAACAACATCTGCGACTTTATACAAAGGTTAGGACGCAATACCGTCTAAAGCTCTTCACATTTCAAAACCAATTCACTCACGGACGCGCAAATGAACAATACTCGTATTTTGTGGCCCAACACTACCTAAAACGAACACATTGTACTGTACACCCAGTACTAAACTTCCTCATTCTTATTTACAAGGAAATAAGGTTGATTTTCGCATGCTTTTTTGTGGCTGAATACTATTGTTAAGGTGGTAAAACGACAATTAACCCAACGAATTCTACTTCTATTTGCAAATGGATTGGATTGCCTTGAAGCGGAATGGATGGCAATTGTTCTTGTACGTCTGATTGTGAATGTTTACAGTTATTTGACAATAGATTTAGACACTCTGTTCTGACTCATAGGTACTCTTTGGTAAGAGACAATATTACGAAATTAGAAATTGCTAACACAAACTGACAAATTGTAAAATACAAGCACTAGCTCGCGGCTTTGCTGGGTTGCAGTACTTTTATTTGAATAAAAGGCACTCTATGTCATTTCTTGTACCCCTAACAAATTCTATGATGATTGGTCGAGTAGTTAAGTCGTGAAGGCGTAACAAACAAGCAAACTCACATTCTTATTTATAATATTAGTTAGAGTTACTATTAGCCTCGGTATTGGAATAACCTCGCGCTTAAGTTTGTGTGCGTACGTCCAACTAACGACACGGATTCGTTTTCGGAATCGAGTAAAGACTACTAAGACACTATTGACTATTGTACTTGTTAGGTAATTTTTAATATCAGCACGGTATTTGGTTATGTGCCCAGCAGACCATAATAACCTTGTAGCTAATTATATTGGTCGTAAATCATAGCTGGTTAGCTGATCGTGTAATACACCTCTGCCTAACCCGTCGAGGATATACGAAAGTGTTCTCTAAACGAGTCTATGTTGATAATATGATATCATATTTTGAGTACTATCATGTACACGTGATCTTGATAAAAGGATGAAATCAGTAAACTCTACGCGTAAATATCATAGCAATTGTAGCACTCGTAGCTTTCGTAGAACTTCATCTACGAATGCTACGAGTGTGCTACTCACAGCAATATTTGTGAAGATAATAGCTCTCTTTGGAATTATAGTCAAGTACAAAAAAAGCACGTATGTATGTACATATACTTTCTATACTACTTCATGCACCGGATACTCTCTAATTTTCTTAGATATCACAAATTAATCTTTATCGTTCTATGTAACAAATTTACATAAGTAATTTTATCTATTTTGATCATATTTTAATGAGTTTCTTAGCAATTATAAATATTTCCATTTAAATACATGGACTTAGAGTATTTACAATATCTTTAATTGCAAAAAAATCTTGTCAAATGCTAGTGGGATGTCCACACCAAGAATTATATGCCATTACATAACGGTGTGAAGTTGACTCACACTTGGCCGTTTTTATTATTATATTATTATAAAATTCACAATTTAACCACACGGTAAACATATTATTTAATTTTGAGTTGCTTTCAAAGATTCTTAGTATTTCAGAGATACATTAAATCCTATCTTTTATTTAGTAATCCTATTTAACATTTTATGACATAAAATTGAAACTAATGTAATATATATTTCCTAACGAATTAATCAATCACGCATTCAAATTTGAAGTTTATAGATGTTACTTTTTACATTAGAGCAATAACACAACGCTATAATAACTATATCCATATAACTAATGTTAAATAAAACTAGTGAATATACCTCTAAATAATTGATTTACAATTTCTTGGAATAAACATAATTAAAGAGAAAGCAGCACTTGAAAACAAAAATGTGAGCAGTTTCATATAAGTAATATCACCGCTCACAAAAACAGTAGGAAAAGTAAAGTAAAGCGATAAGCAAGTTATGTAATGAAACTATAGCGCATTCGAGTCCGGATATTGCGTCACTAGACTCCTTAATATAGCAGATAAAAGAAGGAAGTACTATTGTCTCTTCGGAGACTCGCTTTGGGTACAAGCATCGAAGTGTTATGTTGTATGGATGCGGCATAAGGCAAATAAAAATTTGTTTATATCCAAATATTTTTTCTAGAATTTTACAAGTTCTTAATTTCCCCCCAGGCGGCATATCAGAAGTTGAAAGCAGTAAAAAATGAAAAGCAAATCAAATATCGAGGCAAATAGTAGTAGTATCCCACTGGGTCGAAGTGTCGCCGGTCTGCACTGATTGGCCCCCACATAAGATAAGATAAGATAATCATAAACGCGGGTGAAACCGCGGGAACATCTAGTAATTAATATAATACTTTTAAGAGACACTTTGTCCGGTGTCATGGGCCCGGGAGAAGGCAGAAGACTCACATTCTATCACGTGGGACTTAAAATGTATCTGATGAATATGAATAACATAGGTACTCCCTGCTTTGTCTTCTACTGCTGACACAAACATGGCTTAAGTATACAATGTAAGTTATGTGTATTACTTATTTCTTACCACTCATTCTTATAACTCTTTTCAAGTAACACATACCAGTAGGTTAGTAGAGCCTCGCTGATTTCAGCATGAATGGACCAGCTCGACCGGGGAAGGACTACCCTCTCACAGAATATCAACGTGAAATAGCAGTATTCCTACTGTTGTGTTTCATTTGGTGAGTGAGAGTGCCGGAGACCCAGTCACCCTCGGGTCGGCAACGCGCAAGTGATGCCTCTGGTGTTGAAGGCGTCTATAGGCTACGGTAACCACTTACCATCAGGTGGGCCGTATGCTTGTTTGCCATTCAAGTTGTATAAAAAAAAAATTGTTTAGTAATAGTAAAGTTCAATCGTAACAGTATCTAGCGTTATAATAATTTATCAAAATCAATAGAATTGGGTATTTTCAAATAAACCGAGACAATATCCGTATAAAGTAATTTAATTTCAATGTGTAACATTTTCGTAATGAAAGTCAATATTATGTTACCTTTAGGTGGAATAAAGCCTTTATGTGGTATACTGGATGAATCCAATAATGAAAAAGTGTAACTATTTTATCATTATGATACTAAAGCTGCACTAAAAATTACTTAATTTTTTTGTTAGTATTTCTTTAATTATTTCTTTTTATTTATGGACACTACCAAATGTCCTTAAATTTAAAAAAAATTGGGGCAGTCATTGGGGACTGCCGATAGAAGTGAAAACTTTAATCCTTGATCATAAACACTTCTTTATAAACAAAAACACAAACTCTTCAGCTTTATAATATTAGTATAGATAAGTTTTCAAGCCGTTCCGAAGTCTTTTAATACAAATTAGGAAATATATATAGTATTCACAAGGCAAGAGTGACCTAAATAACAAAAATATATTTGGCTCTTTTAATACTTGCACGCACAACAAACGCAAATAAGTATTACTAACACATGCGATAATATGACCTAGGTGATCATTAAAGCTACATAATATATATCAACAACCAAAAATACTACGCAAAAAAAGACATATGTAATATGTCGTCTCCATCGCTTCTTAGCTGAATATTTTATTCTTACTACATTAAACATTAGATAATAAGTGTTGATTCTGTTAAATTTTCCTCGTTATTTCGCTTAACTTTGCAAGGGGAGTGTAATAACATCGTTAAACTCACACGTTATATTTAAATTAAAGACAAACTCCAGAACATTGACACTTATCCGCTTTCTTTTATTTTAGTATAAGAACGATAATGGTTAAACAATTTTCTCTTCTAAGGTATTTGCATCGTATATTTGATTGCACGGATATTAATGCTCCTTGTATCGCAGGAGACTCGAAAGATTATTTTAGTCGATTTATTTATTTTATTATTTAAACTTAATAGGATTAGGAAATTAGTATTTTACAAAGCCTCGGCCTCGGTGGCGTAGTGGTTAGTGTAACCGACTGCCACGCCTGAGGTCGCGGGTTCGATTCCCGCACAAGTCAAACATTTGTGTGCATGAACATTTATGTTTGTCTTGGTCTGGGTGTTTCTATGTATAATATGTATGTATTTACAAAAAAAAAGTATATATGTATGTTTATCCATTGTCTAGTACCCATAGTACAAGCTCTGCTTAGTTTGGGCTAGATGGTGTTGTGTGTATGTGGTAGAATATTATTATTATATTATATTATTATTAAAGTCAAGGTAAAAAATCGTTTATTTATATGGGTCGTCAAATTGACATGCAATCATGTTAAACCATGTTTAGAATTGGGAAAATTATTTTAAAATATTTCAGAATAACCAAAATTCCAACTAATATTATATATAAATGCAAATGTGAGTTTGTTCCTTTGTTACGCTTTCATACTTTAACAACTCGACCGATCGTGATAAAAGGACATAGGAGAACATTTATCCAGGAAAAACTACTGTTTTCGAGGGATAACAATCTATATGTCGGTGAGTTGGACGGCAACTCGCTTTTGGCATGATGAAGCAACAAAATATAGGCGTGGTATTATACTTCGTACGAATACTAATGATAATACAAGAGAAATGAAACAATAAAGGTTGACTGTGATTTTCTCTGATTTGATCGGTAACGCAGTGAGTTCGTCACCGAATGTGTAAATTGCATTCCAATAATTATTTTCTTGACGCTTCGACATATATAATACTAGCTTTTGCTCGCAGCTTCGCTCGCGTAAAAGTAGGTTAGATGTAAAGAATTCCTTAAAAAAATAAAATGTGGTCTATGTTACTCGTTCATAAATATAGCTTCTATAATGAAACTCACTCGTCTAAAATATTATGTGACTATATTACCAAATTCACAGCAATTACACGGACTATTGAGAACATCTTACTCAGTTGAATGTTAGTTCCTCACTGCTGAGCGATCTTTCGCCGAGAGACGAGTTACTTTTTCCCTTCCATAATAACCCCATTATTTAAAAATGATGGTTGGCTGTGTTACCAGTTGGGTAAATAAAAACATCCGAACAGAATTATTAACAAAAATAAGAAATCATGACACTTCCTAATGGTGAAAGAAGTTTAAAAATCGTTTGAGTTGTTTTTTAATTAAATCATTACCTACATCAAAACAAAAACATGATCTTTCCTCTTTGTAATATTACTATAGATAAACGTATAATATTATTTATCATCAATCCTTAACGAGGCTAAAATATGACCACACTTTATAGTTCTAAGCCATATACGAGCAGATATAAAAACAACACTATTGTATGCAATCTAGTATACAATCATATTGTAGTCTAGCTGAATCACGATACTTAGTAGTAGTACGGTGGTCGATTATTTACCGTCTAGACTGATAGTTCCTGACGCTATTAATCATGGCTTTTTGTTACATCTCCTGAACTGAACAGCACTTAGCATAATTACAGTGTTCGCTTGCAAATTACCCTTAGATAGCGAGCTTTGATACGATACAAGATTTATTTTAAGATGCAAAATAAACGGACTAAAATATTTTTATTATGTAATTAGTTAAGAAATATGTAATATTTTTTAAAATTTCGCGTTGCTTGATATATAATATATATAATATGTAACGGGTATTAACGCGATCATGCATAATGTTTACCTTTTTTAGGTTTGACGTTTCGACCAGGTTACACCGGCCGTGGTCACAAGCTGACTGGTGCTGCGATGTCATGTCTCCGTTTGTGAGGCCGAAGAATTTTAATTCACCCTCACTTTTGGCATATTTTTGTTTGTCCATGTATCGTCACAAACTACACTCACGGTATCCCTATTATGTATTTCTACAAATTTCATCAGGTTTTACAGAATAGCTATAGAAATGGAATTGGATTGGATTCCTGGGTCTGACTAAATATTATAGAGATTACTCTGAGGATATTGTCAAGAGCTGTACGGGCAATATGCTAGTTAATTAGCAATTCGTAGGCTCCATAATATGTGACGTATGTCTGCTTATACAGGTGAGAATATAATATGTATTTAAAATTTGGCTTATGTTTAACTTATCACCAGATAATATATTATAGGAAAATATAACAGTCAAAAATAGTAAATGATTACCAAATTGCACAGCAAAATATATTTAAAGAAATCAAAATAAGTCGATGGAGCCCCGCTGTGCGGGGCTCCTATTTTTGGGTGGGTTTAAGAAGGAACCTAACATAACCTAACCCTTCCGAGACGGAATGCAGTGATTTGAGGCGTATAGGTGTTCGTTTTGATATATTTTAGTAAGCATATTTTGCTGCGCAATTACTATTTTTGGTGGTCATTATATTTAATCCCTTAATTTTTTAACCGACTTCAAAAAAAGGAGGAGGTTATCAATTCGTCTGTTTTTTTTTTTATATGTTACGAATATCTGTATTCTGTCACAAGGAATTTTACCACGCCAGTCCAGTTTCCATTGGCTGGCGTTTGTTTAAGTACTTACATGTTTATGAACGAGGGAGACGACAAAAACTATTCTACGTAATATTGTCCTTTTGTAGATCTTTGGAAACATAGAAGCGAAACAAGTAAAATAATATAATATTGAGGATTGTCATTTTGTCAGAGTTTACAAAAACACAATGGGTATAATTTGGTAAAATATACTTCAAAAGGAAATAATAAACGATATCAAGCACAATTTATTGCATTAAACGCACAATTTACAATAATTTCAAACTTCGTCAGGTTCAATGAAGTGATCGGCAGATTCATTGGTCGTTAAGCCGATGTGCTTCCAATCCATCAAACATTCGCTACAAAGGGTCAACGAGTTTTCTTTACAAACTTTGTAAGCAATCTTTCTACGCGGATTAAGATATGCATTTATATTGTTTTCAGTTAATTAATTATTCAACAGTAACAAAAAGTTATTGCTGATCGTAAATACTGGTAGGTAATTTTTATTGGGTTCTTCTGCCAGAAAAGCCTGGCAGGAAATCCCTATTGTCTATCAAATGTTGTGGCATATTATAAAGTGACAAGGCAATTTACATTTTGCCTTCGGCATATTTTAAAACAGCGATCGTTTTTAAATGGACGATGCCGTTTGTAAAACGCGGAATCATACAAATTGCCTGCGACAGATATACCACCTAAATAAAATCAACGATGGTTTGTAAAATTTTGTAGTAGTAATTGATGTGTTACTTATCCATACAAATGTGTAAAGTTGATTACTACGATGACGTAGTTGATACACAAGTTGACCAACTCCAGCGGTAGAGACAAGTTGATGGGAATAATACGAAATATCCGATACTTGAATGTTCGTACATAAGTGTACCGGAGGAACATTTCTATGTCTTCCTTGGCATCTGGGCCTGTAAATATAATATCATCTTAATATAATAATAATAATAAAGTTTATTACTCCATAAGAAAACACATAATCTTGGTACAAAATGTAGGCCAAAAAATACATATTACATAGGACAAAAATATATAATATTTAGGACACATACATATTTAGGACTTTTCGATGTTTGGTAAATTTGAAAAATCCTATGTATGATTTTGATGGTGATGATGTGATGTATGTGATGATATGTATGATTGGCAATAGAATAATAATAATTAATTTTATTACCCAGAAAAAGTACACAGTTTAAAAACAGCAAAGTTAACAAACACAATATTAGGTGAAGACAATAATTGTTCGAACACTGGTACCCAAAGTCATCATCATCATCTTAGCGTTTATCCCGGTTGCATCCGCGGCGTTGGCGTTGGAACCCAGGGTCCGCTTTCCTGCTAAGTCTTCTCCATTTCGCACGATCTATAGCGTCCTGTGGTGTGAGCTTGTTGGCACGCATGTCATCTCTTACGACGTCAAGCCAGCATTTCTTGGGTCTGCCCCGTTTACTCGGGCCAGGCGGAGGTGGCATGGCCAGACATTTGTTCCCCACGTAACAATTAATTAAATTAAGATTAATTAAATTGTGTCATTGATACCAGGCTTGGGAGGCATTGAGAGGGGCTCCTCTCAATTTATTTAATAACATTATGATCTTTTCTATAATTGTTGCAATATACAAAATAGAAATAGAAGATGATGTGGTGTATGAGTATTATGGTGGGCATATGTATGTGTGTGCGTGTGAGTATGTATGTATACTTTGTGATCATTGTGCGTGCCTGACAGTATGATTACAGAGTGGTTATTTTAATTAGATTTTCGGTCTCGTCATAGTTTTTACACAAAAGCCATTCAGATGTTTCAGGAAAACCTGACTGCACAGAAAGTTAAATATACAAGGCCTATACCTCGCCGTTACTCTCACGATGTGTGTTACGGTTTCGAATGTGACACAGGACAAATGTTTGTTTGATTCATAAATTATTATTCTGTGTAGTGTGTCTCTGTGTTCATTAATTGTATGGCTGTAAAGACCCTTACGACAGAGGGTCAACAACCCAGTGACCACTAAAATAAATGCATTATAATGAAGTAAATCTCACATAAATACTAACTATTGTTATCAATCAGCTTATGCATCAGAAATAGCTGCATCCTCTCCACTTCCACCGAGTAAAACTCGACAGCGACGAACGGTGAGAACAAGAGCAAAGATATTTGTATCACATGCATTGTTATATAGCCTAATGATTCGAAAGGTTCCTGAAAACAAAGATAGATTACTGCACGCTAAAGTCATATAATTATTTTTTATTTAATTTTAATTTAATTTAATTTTTATTTTTTAAGTTATAATTTTATTTTTATTTTTATTTTACTTTTTTATTTTCATTTTATTTTTATTGTATTTTTTTTTTTTATTTATTTTTTATATTTATTTTATTTTTATATTATATTTATTTTATGTTTATTTAATACTTATTTTATTTTATTTATTTAATATTTATCTTATTTTTATTTTATATTTTTTTATTTGGTTTGTCAACAGTAAACATTTATAATACACTGGAGTAATTACATGCCACAAAATGAGTTTCTGATATATTTACTAATAATGATAGGCTTACCATAAGGAAGCAGACTAATACTCAAATGTCCTTACAGAAAAATTCAACAACTCACTTCGACAAAATCCAAAGGATTGCCAAGGAAACACAACTCAGACACCGTGTACTTTTAAAGGTAGAGAGAACTATCATTATAGCTATTCTGAATTTGGAACGCATCCAGTTGAAATATTATTTGATTAGCGTCTACAACAGACAAATAGTAGTCGATCCGCGCAGAGCCAGCACTAAGTAGGACATTCCTCAAGCGATACTTGCATTTCTGATTAAAAGGCAAGGAAAAGAAAGATACACAGGTATATATTTTTGAAGTGAAAACTTCTTTAGCGGCGTTGTGCACTTTTTTGTGATGGGTAAATATGCTCGCGTCAGGACACGTGACCTGATCGAAAATTCGTAAAACGGAGGGAGAATTGTCATGTTTGATAAATGAATATTGTATTTTACCACATAAATTATAGTACTTTTATACTGATAATTAAAACAATTCGTGCAAAATTATTCCCTAACCATTCCAAAATATCAAAAATGCACAACGTTAATATTCAAGTTTCACTTCTGCCGGCACTCCCGGAGTGATTTTTTTATTATAAAATGTGATTTAACACGTTCCCTGTCCAATGAACCACATACGGTACATAACAATTGAATTTCTATTGTGTCTATCACGGGACTGTGAATGGGTTAAGACTTGTTCCTTATGTTAGCAAAGATTAATGAAAACATATTAAATAAATACTCACGTGCCCTTCTATAGCTGTTAAAATATGATATACATTGGTAATCAGCTTCGGTAAACTGCCGGCAATACTGAGAAACAACTGCAACAAATGATAATGTTATTTGAAATATAGGGTTCTATATCTTAATTTTGTGGACAGTGTCATCTTATTCGAGTCACGAGCAAGCCGACTCCGGATATACCATCACTCAACAAAAGAGGGTAATTATAAAACCTTGGCTTTTGTTTTTGAATACAGTTGCCGGAGCTCCATAAGGTTACAATATTGTGACAGTAGAAGAATCTGCTGAAGTAATACGTTTCACTATAGTCACCAACATAGCGCAGTTTCCTGTTGTAAGTACAGTGCCTCCTTTAGGCAGTACTAGTCACCAATAGAGCGCTACGTAGGATGTAAAGTCATAGCTCATTAGCGGCACTCGACCAGAATCGTCTCGCCTCGAGCGGTTAGTATTCTTTGTATGGAATACTATGGGTATACTCTCACTGCATCAACTCTGGAGCGCCTCATCCGCGGGCTGACCGCGCGCGGACGACGCCGATGTGTGGGCCACTCGGTGACCACCCGTTGCTTGCACGCTTGCCTTGCGTTACCCACGCACAGTTACCGAATGGATCGCGTTCCGTCCGCGTGTGGTTCACGAGCCGTGTGCGAGTGGTCAGCCCGCGGGTTTCATCAAACGTGAAAGTTATGAGAGCGAATTCTCTGTTTGTAAAGATTGACATAACGATATACACGTGTAGACCTAGTGACGATCCCTGATAAACTACTCATCTATTCGCTGACAACGCAATGTCAAATCGTTGACCACGCGACGTCCACTCGTTGACCACGCGACGTCCACTCGTTGACCACGCGACGTCCACTCGTTGACCACGCGGCGTCCACCTGTGGACCACCTGACGTTCATTGGTTGAAACGTGGCCATTAACCGTGGATCACCTGTCGTCAACGAGTGGACACCGAGCGACGAGGTGGTGCTGGTCAGATGCCGGGTGGCTCTAATGAGCTATGACCTTAATGCTGCAACTTTTTGTAGGATAAAGGTAAGTATATTATCAGCCAGGATTAAAAGAATATCCTGCTGTGTCTCACCTTTTTCGAATATATTAAAACAATTGTAATTATTGGATATACTTACAGAAGCGTGCAACTCCGGCGAAATCAAATCTACCAAATCAGCAATACTTCTATACATATAGAGACAAAATTTTATTTTGTTCTCTTTAATGCTTCTACAATTCTTCACGTATAAATAATAATTATTTTCCGGGCTCTCTGCCAATCGAATTCGAAGCATTTTCAACCGATACCGAACAGAATCGAATAGAATGCATCGCCATACTCGATTCAAATCGAGTGCGAGCAAATAATATTGTTTTACTATATACAATATCAATACATTATAGCATGGATAGGCATCGCAATACATAAAAGTATATACAACTCTCACAAACCATGTAATCATAGTACACATTATAAACCTGTATCTCGTATGATAATAATACCGAATATTAATACGTAAGTACGAATCGATATCCGAAACTTTGTGAAAGAAGTTCTCTATTCGACTATTCGAAAATAACATTATAATAATCGAAAAAACGTATTCGATTAACGACCACATTTGTGAAATATCCTTGGGGCAGCAAGATAAAGAGGCATATATAATACAGGATACAAGAATAACACAATAACATTTCGCAGCGAGTTTTAAAAGAAAATTGTCTTTGTAAAATTTATAATCGTAGCCGCACATCAATAGTATTGTCAATATCGGTCGATAGAAATGGAATATGAAATTACGATTTGTAAAATGTATCACTTTGTTCGTCATATTTCGGTTTAATTAATTTTTGGTTTATGAGTTGGATGTTATTCACAAAGCGACATCAGTTTGCCGCTGTGGTCGGTTTGTCAACACCAATTTGGTGCAAACGGACAACGGTGTCGTACTAGTATGTGTAGTTGCGGTGATGACGATGAATTTGATACTGTTTATTTATTTATTTAAGGATTTCCAACAAAGTAATATACAATAACATACATTATATAGCAATAAGAAAGTTCTTAGCGTGTATAGTCCCTCAATTATAGGAAACCACAGCTTGCAAATTATAATTACAACTAAACTAACAACTTAATTAAAGAAATAAACAGCAAAAGCGTAAAACATAAAATTTTTAAACATAAAAGTCTGCTTCTGTCGTAAATTTTGGAGTAACTTACAAATATAATTAAGAAAAAAAGTGTATATAAAACTAAGTTAACAATCTACGAAGACACTTTTTAAATTGTTACTTATGTCTAGATCGGTGTTAACAGAAAGTGCATTGTATTGCCTACAGAGTCTGGTTACTGTTGCGAAGTGTCCAAGATTTGAAGTGATGTACGATTGTATTCGAAAATATTAAATTATTCGATGATTATATCATTTTAAAATGTATTGCACACTATTGTTAATTTATTAATTTATTTTAAGTAGTAGAGCCTCGCTGATTTCAGCATGAATGTGCCGGCTCGACCGGGGAAGAACTACCTTCTCACAGAATATCGACGTGAAATACCAGTATTCCTACTGTTGTGTTTCGTTCGGTGAGTGAGAGTACCGGAGGCCCAATCACCCCCTTACCCTTCTCCCGCTCCTTCTACTGCCAACTTCCTTTCCTAAAGGGTCGACAACGCGCTAGTGATGTCTCTGGTGTCGCAGGCGTCCATAGGCTACGGTGACCACTTACCATAAGGTGGGCCATATGCTTGTTTGCCAACGAGGTTGTATAAAAAAAAATTGTATTAAAATTTATTTATACGCATTTCCCATGCTAACGTAGACTGTAAATATAACAGGGAAAAAGACCATTCCTAAAGCAGGTGAAGCAGCAAACCATGTCGTCGTGTCTCCACTTTGTCTTCAGAAGGTAGAATGTAAATTATATGAAGTACGATTAATTTTTTAAAATAGGATGTGAATTATTTAGCATTATATATTTGAATGAAATGAATTATTTAGCATTGTAATTTAGTGGGCAAACATTGTAATATTGAGATAACGATGCCGGTTATAAAGATATTTGAATATTAGATACTCAATCACGCATAAATCGCGAAACTGATTTGGATGAAACTTAGAAGACCGATAGACTAGGTCCGAAATTAACACATAGCATATGTACGTTTTACCCGGATATGCATTCTCGTATGAATCATGCACGTGAAGCCGCGAGCGAGTGGTATTATATAGTTATAGCAATCGAAATAATCGAATAGTTCGCATATCGAATAAGCGTATATTCCATTGTTTTAAAACGTGAGAAATAGTACTAGGATCATCTTCCTAGTTTAAATGGCCATAGATGAATCATACTGAGCACCTGCAACGCTAAACAACGAATACGCTTTGATATTTTTCCTCCATGGAGTAATATATCTTTCTAAAATAGCCATTTTGGCTTATCCTGTACTAAAGGTCAATGTATCAAAATAAAGCCGCAACTGCAGTTTTAAATTCTCAATAGCCTTTTAAATTTCAAGTTAACGATCGAATATATGAATGTTAAAAGTATCCCACAAACATTTTATGTTAACAGGTTCCCTGTCCGATGAATCACATATGATACATAACAATAGATTTTCTATTGTGTCTATCACGGGACAGCGAATGGGTTAAAACTATTAAAAGGATGATTAAAAAAAAAAATTTGTTTGGATAAAAACCAACCTGTGTAATAACGCTGCTATACGAAGGATTTGTAGATAGTACAAAACTTTATCAAATATTCATGTTTACCAAAATATAAAAGACACTTAGAAGAAGAATTTATTTGAGTTTTATATTGTTTATATCTTTAGCGATAGCTCAGTGGGGGGAACCAACAAACTGCAATACAGAGGGTCACGTCGCGCATTTTTGACTTTCGGAAGTTATATGAGTTTTCGAAATTATGTGCGTATTGATTGACAATTATCGCCTGCTCCGTAGCTCGGAGAGCACGTTAAGCCGTCGGTCCCGGCTGCCATGAACGTCTATGGCAGTCGTTATTAGGAAGTCAGTGCTCTCTAATATCCTGACACTGGTCTAGTCTTAGGGTATCGTTAGCCTTTGGGTTGCGGAAGTCAGATGGCAGTCGCACCATGTAAAAAAAGATATCCAGTCAAATCCGGTCAGACTAGAAAGCCGACCCCAAGCGACTTGGGAATAATAAAGGCTAGGAAGAAGATCTTAAAATAATGAATAATGACTCTTTCTTTAACAAGAAAAAGAATAAGAGGCAGACTCTGGTGTAAGAACAACAAAATATTATATTAATGACATGTTGGTTTATTTGAAAACAGTATCCTTATATAATTTTGAAAACATTTAAGCTACAGTTATTTCTAAACTTTACTGTTTAAGTTATTAATCTATTAACTCACTATAGAATTCTTTTTTAATATTTTAATTTATATGTAGTTCTAATCTAACGTCGTTAACGGGAACATATCAAAAATGTCAAAGCTTATCGAGTTTCAGTTAAAATGATGTTGGTCACATACTGGACAAAGACACGTTATACCTATACTGAGCTAGTACAAAGGGTGCTAGAGTATCTGTCTGTCACAAACACTATAAAGGCCTTTGAAAATTTGATATTCCTATTCATCAGCATACTGTTTTGTACTGATTTAAACATATATCAGCCGTGTGCCGCGGTTTTATCCACTTTAATTACGTTTTTGGTTTTTACATTGGTCTGTATTCGAGAGTCATTTTCGTAGACAGAAAAACAATTGCAAAATGCCAAAAAATTTTTGAACGCACAATCTTCAGGAAGGTAAGGAAATATATATGTAGGTTAACCGTATAGCCTATATTTTATATTACTGAAAACACTATCAAACGCTAAAATGGATTTGAAATCGGGCGAGTAGTTCCTGATATTATCGCGTTCATTAATATTATATTCTTTGAAGTTATCATGTTAGTGTAGATATATATTATTTGCTTATAATAGATCGGGAAGAAAGTCTTCGTATTTTGTATTCGTATGAATAAAGTTGTAATCAAATCTCTTTGGCTGTACTAGCTGGTTTAAATATCATCAAAAAGTAAAACCTTTTACCTAAAAACAAAGTAGACTAATAAATATCTTTCTTTTGCCATTTTGCTATTGTTTTTCTGTCTACGAAATTGAGTACTCCTGACGAGAACTCTATTCAATTCAAAGTTTAATTTTATAAACTTAATAAACTTGATTGCATGAGCTGATATCACTGATGCATGTATGTTAACATTGCAGAACTGTGGAGAAATAACTAACGGGCAAGGCTTTTAAACAATCCAAAACCACTGCTTTCATCGTGTTTTTGCATTTTTGTTGGTCAGAAGCAATATTGGTTGCCACGAAGACAGTCAATGGAATTCAGATGGTGTTAATAACTGACCACCCTCGCTGCGATCACATACGCACATTGCGAGGTTATTCAGAATCAGAATCAGAAATTTATTTGCTAAGAATGCAGGTAACATATTGATGGTTAAAATTGGTATTACATCCTACTAAAATTTTGCCTCGGGAATCCAATTTGGAGTCGATTGTAAGGTGGCGGTACAACAACTGCTTACCATAAGGTAGGTTGTATGCTTGTTTACGCTTTCTAGAATAGAAAAACGCCCCCTTGATATGAATGAGTCAATATACAAATCATCTAATAGCACTACAACAGAAAAACAAGCAATAAGGGTAAAACGTGTCGTCAATAAAAAGTGCGCTAAATTGTTTAAGACGGCCATTAGTGCTGCGTCGACAATCACTCGCTCTTACACTATTAAGTTGTTATAGCTCTGTGTGTCTTCGTACTTAGATGTTGGAAGGAGTAGAGCTGGCATATCGACAATGCACTGCTTCTAATTGCCAAATTAAATATATGTGTGCAGATTTTTCGGTGAAATAACACTTCCGCTCTGGGGAATTCGTGACACTAAGGAACGAGTTATGTTGGATATGGACGAATCGTAACAAATTTATAAAAAATAGGGTAAAATATTATTAAACAATTTATCTGGGTCAACAAGAACTAAAAATACACCAATAATTATATTCTAAGAAATAAACTATTTCGTATATTAAAAAAAGTAATAAATGCCTTTTGCATATAATGATAGAGATGATTAAATTGAGAGAGAGAGAATAAAATTTAGGAAAATAGCTCAACTTAACTTAAAAAAATAAATTCGTTTATCTACTTCTTCTTCTCCCTAGCCTTTATTATTCCCAAGTCACTTGGGGTCGGCTTTCTAGTCTAACCGGATTTGGCTGGATAACAATTTATATACGGAGCGGTTGCCACCTGACCTCCGCAACCCGAAAGCTAAGGATACCCTAAGGTTAGACCAGTGTCAGGATATTAGAAGGCACTGATTTCCTAATAACGACTGCCATAGATGTTCATAGCTGCCGGGACCGACGGCTTAACGTGCTCTCCGAGGCACGGAGCAGGCGATAATAAAATTGTCAATCAATACGCACATAATTTCGAAAAGTCACATATCTGCCGAAAGTCAGAGGTGCGCGACGTGGGTTAAAAACCGAGACCCTCTGCATTGCAGTCTGTTGGTCTCCCCACTGAGCTATCGCTGCTTAAATTCGTTTATCTACTATTAAAATATAATAACTTTTCTCTTATTTAACTTAATACAATTTGTCTATAACGCCTTCATACAGGTGCTGTTGACATAGCAGGATCTAAGTTATAGAAACACAGAACAAGTTCGCTGCACTAAAGTTATAAAGACTTTGATTTTAGATTTCTTTCAGTCTGTCTAAGTCTGCTCCAAATTCAAGTATGGCACACATATTTCGTAAGCTTAATCAAAGTCAGAGTCAAATTCAAAAACCTTTATTTCCATAAAAATATGTAAATAATTCTTTGACACGTCCATTAACAAATATTTTAAAATAAATAGGAGGAAGTAAAAATTCAGTATTGAAAAAAGCCTGTTCGAGGTGTAGAGCTTAAAATATAATATTTTCTTTATTTCAAAAAAAAATTTTAGATAAAACTACCGCATCTATTTAGCTGAAAGTAGAATTGCAACTCTCTTGACGTATCCCCTCGTCCCGATTGTCGTTAAGTTGAATGATTGAGAACTTACGCTTTCGACTTCATTGCTTTCAATTTGTCTAATGTACAGGATGTCTTAGTTCGAAGGTTGTGTTCAAATTTAAATATTTTGTAGATTAATATTAACTAATCAATAAAATACACAATATTTGACTCTAAACCATATATCACACTTTTGTTTATTTTTGACGCATTGTATAATTTGGTTAAGACTGCACCGAGCGTAAGTCAGATAATGACAGAGCTCGTGCGGCGCATATTCAAATCGGTGCGCGGCCGCCATAGTAAAATTGTATGGAGGATTTGAAGTGCTTTTTTGATATATTTGTATCTTTATTGTCAACCAATAACTTAAATATTTGGGTCGAACAAATTGTAATATAACTATTTATGTTTCATTTAAGCTGTAAAATAGGATAGATTTCTACTGTTATAATCTAAAATTAACGTAACACGAGCTTACGTTTTTGCATGTTTCGCGCAAATTTACGTAATTTTATAGGCGAAAATAATAATAATAATAGTTTAGTAAATATTAATTATTTTAAGTTTTTTACACGGAGTAATTGTAAACACATTCATTGTTATGGTAAATGTATATTTTATTCATTTAACTGTGACCGCCTGTTTTGGTACATTTCGCTCGGCGCAGTCGTAACACATATGTAGATCGATCGAGACGTACCAATATACTGCAAAGATTTTATTTATACATACAAAAGTTCTAAGTTTATTAACTTTTACATAGACAGACAGTTATAATCTTTTATATTTTTGTTACGTCTGATAAACAATAAATCTTTGTGGCTTTATTTAGTAAGATTTATTTTTAGTTGTTGAATGGTGAATGTGGGTGTAAAACTTAGCTGTCGTAACATAGATAATTCAGCGTAGGATAATTATTACTTAACCAAACTGCCACAAGGACATATGGACATAATATAACCACGAAGATCCCTTTAGATATATAGTATACTAGCTGACCCGCCCAACTTCGTCTGCTTCATATAAGAGAATTTCCCTCGATTTTGCAACATTTTTATTGCTGCTACGCTGCTATTGGTCGTAGCGTGATGTTAAATAGCCTTTAGCCTTCCTCGATAAATGAGCTATCCAACCCTAAAATCATTTTTTAATTCGAACCAGTAGTTGCTGAGATTATCGCGTTCAAACAAATAAACTCTTCAGCTTTATAATATTAGTATAGATTTGTGTCAGTCCATAAAACGTGGGCAACAATGTATTACGTATACATTGCCACAATTAGCTAGTAACTTTCAATGGTTTTTAATTTCATTGACACTGCAAATTAATCCAATATATTAAAATGGCATAACATTCTGATCTATATCGATTCGCTCTGGTGTTATTATCCATATGTGGTGAGCTATTGCGACCTAAGAGGACATTCCTTTTCAAGCTGAAAATAAAAAAATTAAAAACATATTTTACAAGCTTACTACAATAAAACATAACGATTGTACACAGCAAAGTAAAAATTATTCAACTTTATTGGAGCGATTCAGTGCCTCAGCGCGAACACTTCGCAACCTAAGACCGCATTCGGGATAAATATTCTTTTTCTTTTTCTAAGTTAATTTCATTAGTAAACCTTGGGCTGGTTGCCAGTAATTTACCCAGTTTGCACATTTAATTTAGTTAGTATTCTGCTTTGAAAATAACGTGTATTCGTTTTTTAATAAAATGAAATGTTAATTGTGTTCTTATGCAGGCGTTTATTGATTATCTACTTTTAGATAGTAACATATTTATAAGGCTTTACAGTCGTGCATTTGTGATAAGCTTTGCAATCTTATGCGATGAATTTTTTTTAATTTGTGTAGTTATATTTCTGAGATATTTTCACTTTATTCTGTCTGATATATAATTTGAAGAAAATATAGAACATATTTTAATTACGTGGTTTATTGTCTCAATTTTATTGCAAGACAAAAAAACAAAACCAGTTGCTGCTGCGTGAAATATGCTCAATTGAAGTTTGAGATGCTTGGGCTGACCGCTTTTTTGTATTTGACTAGAAACTAGCGCTGTAATCTGCCTCTAAATACATACATACATTATTTTAGGCATTGTGCTTTTTTCGGCTTTTGGAATTTCGAAAGGCGTAGCGGCTTAAGTTGTTATTATTACTACATTAATAATGCTTATTTTGAAACTTATGTCTAATATACCATATATTATCTGCTTTTATTTATTACTAAAAGCAATATTACTAATAATTTAAAAGAAACCGTCACACCCTGTAACAAAAGTCTTAAAGAAACGTCGTCAGTTCGTATAGCGGGTCGCTTGTCAATAATAATGTCTGGACTTTTACCCTCAACAAACTGTTAGTGTGTAATGGCGACTTGTTTTCTGATGAATTAGTTAGAAATTAACGTAGAAACCCCGAGCGGGCGCCGAGTGATTAGAGGGTGAGACGGCCTCTTTCGTAGGTCACAGGTGACGATGTCCTAACTAGATGGATTGGTAATTGGAATAGATTTTGACCTGAAAATTGAGCGATGTATTGTTACTGCTTTATTTATTTGGGACAAAAAACAGTTATACATTGCAGTGTTCACAAATAATTTAGCATTTAAATATCATAAACGTATAACCCACAGTATTGTCCACGAATTTACAAGTGGAGTAGTAAAGATAACGGACGTGCATTAGATATGCAAAAAAAAACAAAAAAAGGAAAATTATATTATAACAAGATTAACTAAAGAGTATCAATTTTGATCAGCTAGAAATTCAGTAGCTATTTTTTTAAATTTAGAATGAGTGAGACCGAAAATATCTGAATTCATAAAATGTGAGTTGTACGTTATTAATAATCGGTGAAGAGGTGCACGCTCTCCGGCATTAGTTCTACACTTTCCCGTGTAGAACAATCGAGGTTCGCGCACCTCCCTCCACATACATACCACATAACATAGCCTGTTCGATAATTCAATACAATTATACTTATTGTTGCATATGCCGTACAGCATCATTATCATGAGTAATGTGCGCCTATGCTCCAAACTTAAGAGCTTAAAATGTTTGAGAAGATAAGGAATCCTAGAATTTAAAAACTTGTAATAGGTAGTACGAAGAAATTTTTTCTGGACCATTTCTATCCTCTGCTTGTATTTTTTGTAAAAGGGGCTCCAAATGGGTACAGCATATTCTAACTGGGAACGGAATAACGTTTTAAATAAGAAAAGGTAGGGAGTAGTATATTTGAAGTCTTTACAGGAGCGCATGACAAAACCATACATCTGAAAGGCTTTACTAATAATGTTGTCGATATGAATATCTAAGTGTAATTTTGAATCTAGTAGTACGCCCAGGTCTCGAGTACATTTTTTTATTTTTTTTTATTCAGCTCGTCAAAATGACCACACTCCACCTGATGGTAAGCAGTCGTGTGGTCTAAGAGCAGTGGCCTCCACATCGCCCCCACAGTAGCCGAGGCGATGTTGAGGTCTCTACTTTGACGGCCTGAGAACATGCTTTTTCACGCCCCGCTTAAAGAACCCAGGATTGAAGGAAGAAGGAAACACGTGCTTTGGCAGAGAATTCCATGCCTTGGTCGTTCGGCAGAGATATGAGGACCCAAACTTTTTGGTACGCGCTCTAATCGACTCTACCGTGTAAGGATGGCATCTGAGCCCAGCACGCGTTATTCTGGATAGGAAAGGGGAGGGCGGGATAAGGTGGAATAACTCTTCAGAGCACTCCCCGTGGTATATTCTGTAGAAACATGCCAATGAGGCAATGTCCCTACGGAGTTGCAGAGGTTCCAGTGAACTCGTGACCTCTGGATCTCCGATGATACGGACAGCCCACCGCTGTAACCGGTCGAGAGCGTCCAGCAAGTACTGCGCGGAGCCATCCCAAAGATGAAAACAGTACTCCACGCAAGGGCGCACTTGTGCCTTATACAATAGGCACAATTGCCCAGGCGTGAAGAACCGCCTCACCCTGTTCAGAACTCCGAGTTTTCGCGAAGCTTGCTTAATCTCCGAGTTTTCGCGAAGCTTGCTTAATGACGCTCTCGATATAGGTTTTCTGATTAAGGGAGCGGCAAAGATCCATACTTAAGATGGAGAGACTGTCACGTATCACCAGTGGAGTGTTCTTCAGAGAAGGGAGGGGAAGGAAAGGAGACTTTTTTGTTGAGAACGCGCATGCCTGGGTCTTCTTGGCGTTGAACTCGACCAAGTTCTTGGCACCCCATTCATAGATGCGGTCCAAGGTCTGGTCAAGTTCAACGACAAGATTCTGCCTTTTCCCCTCAACCTCAGCCTGTTTGGCCCCAGGATGTCCGAGATATCGCCCATGCACGGTACTGTCGTCCGCATAACAATGTATGTTGCCGAGATTCAACATATCATTGATATGCAGAAGAAAGAGCGTAGGGGATAAGACAGAACCCTAAGGCACTCCTGCATTAACCTGCATAAATTTGAAAGCGCGACCGTCGCAAAGGACCCGAATACGACGCTTCTGCAGGAAACTTGCAATCCAGGTGCACAGTTGAGGGGGCAAGCCATAGGCCGGAAGCTTGGAAAGAAGAGACCGGTGCCAGACTCTGTCGAAAGCTTTGGCTATGTCAAGGCTGATAGCCAAAGACTCGCCGTGCTTGTCCATAGCTTCACCCCAGAGGTGCGTGACGAACGCTAGAAGATCACCCGTTGATCGTTTAGCCCGAAAGCCGTATTGGCGATCATTGATCAACGATTGATCTTCCAGGTAGCGGACAATTTGGGTGTTTATAATCCGCTCGAACACCTTGGAGAGCACCGAGGTGATAGCTATGGGACGATAGTTGCTTGGCTCGGAACGGTCCCCCTTTTTGGGAATCGGTTGAACGTTCGCCTCCTTCCAAGCCTCAGGCACAATGCCTGCGGCGTAAGACGTCCGGTATAGGCGCGTAAGCGTGGGAGACAACTCCGCTGCACATTTTTTAAGGACCACAGCTGGGATGCCATCAGGTCCACTGGCTTTCCGAACATCGAGAGACTGCAGTATCGCACGAACGGTTCGTTGCCTGATACATATATCAGGCATGGTGTAGCCGCAGTTGGCAATGTTAGGCGGCTGCGAACCGCAGTCATCGATTCGGGAGTTGGCCGCAAAGAGATTTGCAAGCAGATCTGCTTTCTCCTGCGGCCGATGAGCCAGTGATCCATTCGGATACCTCAGAGGGGGCAGCAAGGTCTGGTAGAAGTTGGACAGCACGGCTTTGGCCAGGCGCCAATAGCTACGACTGCCCGTAGGATGCGCCATGAGTTCCTGGCCGAACCGTGCGACGCGCTGGGCATCCGCTCTTAAGTATGCCCTCTTGCAGACCTTTGTGGCTTGGTTGAACGCTGCCTTCAGGTGATCCACGTTAGGGTCGTGGAGAGTGCGAGCCCTGGTCCAAGCGCGGTACGCTGTCTGTTTGCGTTCAACAGCATCAGCGCATTCACGACCGAACCAGGGCCTTTTCCTGCCGCCGCTCGTGACATCACTGTATGGAATATAATATTCAATACCCAGGATGATTTCACCAGCGACAGCAGGAGCGCTCTCTGATGGATCCCTGTTCTCAAAGCAGCGTTGAGCCCAAGGGATGGATGCGAAGTACTCCCGCATTCCATCCCAGTATGCCGACGAGTAGTGCCACAGTCGTCGTCTTGCCTCCTCGGGTCGTGGGGGCGTAACAACAACAGCTGTGGCACAAACCAGACAGTGGTCTGAGGTGCCCAGAGGAGCACGAATCGACACACTGTACCGGTTCGGGTTACTCGTCAGCAGCAGATCGAGTAGAGAGGGCGCCTGACCTGCAATGTCTGGTATCCGGGTGGGCTGGAGTACCAGTTGAGACAGGTCATGCGTGAGAGCGAACGCATGGGCAGTTCGTCCCGCGTGGTCTGTTTTGGGAGAACCCAACCAGGTCTCATGGTGGGCATTGAAATCTCCCAAGAACACCAACTCAGCGTTCGAAAACTGCTCCTGCGCGTCGTCTGCCGCCTGACTCAGGTAATTGAAGAGTCGAGTTGTCTCAGCGTCTCCTGAATGGGATCGGTAGAGGCACATGTAGATTTGGCTGACAGAGCCATGATCTACGTGTACCCAAAGGACAGAGAAGGAAGGGTCCTCTAGGCATTGTAGACGGCGACAGCAAATATCCGCCCTAACAAACAAGCATACCCCGGCTTTCGCGAGGAAACACTCCTCTAGCACGTAGCCGGGATATTGCAGGTAGTTCGTGTCTGCAGGACGGCGTATTTGTGTCCCCGTTAGAAAAAGCATTGCCAGCCGAGCCGTCTCCAGGTGGTGATGGACGGCATGCAGGTTAGCGTGGAGTCCTCTGATGTTAATAAACTCCACGACACAGGAAGCAGCAGTGGGGTTACGGCGATTGGCTGCTGTTGAACGACAATGCTTTGTTCGTACTGCCATAGAGTGAAAGGAAGGGGACGCGAAAAAAAAGAGAGGCGGCTATTCTCGCAGCAAAGTGGGGCAAGGCGCAGAGCAAGTTTTGTCATATAACTGTATGGTATGGCGATAGCCGATCCGACGGACGGAAGGACCCCCGTACCCTCCCGAAAGTGGTCGCCGGGACCCACCCTCCGGTCACCATCTGGCACGACGAGCCACCTCGAGATTATGCGCGGCATGATAAGGCAGCCAACCTAGTTGGTTAGACTCGGTTGGGCCTCTGGACTATACCGCGGGCGGCCAGCAGAGCACCGTTTCTACGGCTCTCCCTGGCCGCCGGGTCGACTCGCGCCACCCACACAATGACTCTACGGATACTCTGCAGGTCCCTCATAAGCTGCGAGAATCGTCACCTCATGCTTAGGCCTCCGGCGCTCTCATTCACCGAACGAAACACAGCAGTGAAACACTGTTGTTTCACGTCGATTTTCTGTGAGAGGGTAGTACTTCCCCGGTCGAGCCGGCCCACTCTTGCTGTAATTAGCTTGGCTCTACTACCTAGAAAATCTTAGAGATCATCCGTTTTTTCTTAGAATTATGTTATTTAGTGTATATGGAAAGTTAATAGGATTTTTGTTCTTGTATAAGTTATGAAGTGACATTTTGGTAGACTAAGGTGAAGTTTATTAACAATACAGTATTGTGAGAGCCTGCAGAGATCCTGTTGTAGAAGTGTACAATCCTGAATGGTTGTACAGTTCTTATAGATTTTCATGTCGTCAGCGTACATGAGAAATTTAGAGTTAACTATACAAGATTTAATATCGTTTACAAACAAAATAAAAAGCAACGGGCCTAGTACTGAACCCTGGGGCACACCGGACTCGACGACTTTGAAGTGAAAGCTATAATAATAATAATAGCGATGAATAGCTGGGTCAAGTTCTCGATTCAGAAGGCAGTATTGCTCGACACGGCGCGCATAGTGCGGAGGTTCCTTTCTCTGGAGCCCTAACCACCGATAGCGGTGGGTCATTTCAGTTTTTATATTTTTAAATATGTATTATTGGTGAAGGCGTTGCGTAATCGAGAGGCTGGTATTTACTCTCATCTTTTGATTGCACTATTGACTTAACTCACTGAAGCCCGGTTCGTATATTCAAAAAACGTCGTTTTATCTAGGGATAGTTAATTTTGACACACATTATATTAAAAACTAGATGTGCCCGCGGTTTCACTCGCGTTTATAGTTATTCCTCGATAAATAGACTATCCAACACTGAAATAATTTTTCAATATGAACCAGTAGTTCCTGAGATTAGCGCATTCAAACAAACAAACAAACTCTTCAGCTTCATAATATTCGTATAGATATGTCGAGATTAATCTGTTCGTAGATAAAATGAGTAATTTTTAGATATAGGAACCGGGCCTTAAGGACAACGACATAAACTTATTATTTATCAGGTAGGTATAAGAGTTACTAATATTTCTTTGGTGTAAGTAAGTAAACACAAGTAGACATTATGGATGACCGTATGATAATAATACAGTAATTAGATTTTGTACGCCCAGTGCCGAGAATTCTCTTTTTTTTAAATCATTGTAAATTAAATCGTTGTGTAATAAGGTATGAATACCTGTGTCGTGTGTCTACGCGCTTTACAAACGGGATTAAATATAATGACCACTGAAAATAGTAATTGCGCAACAAAATATGCTTACTAAAATACAGCGAGCACCGATAACGAGCACCTATACGCCTCAAATCACTGCATTCCGTCTCGGAAGGGTTAGGTTTCTTCTTAAACCCACCCAAAAATAGGACCGTCGACTTATTTTGATTTCTTTAAATATATTTTGCTGTGCACTTTGGTGATCATTTACTATTTTTGACTGTTATATTTTACTATGTCTCGTGATAAGTTAAACATAAGCCTTTACAAACATACAATTAACAAAAGACAAATCACACCCGGACTTAAAACAATAATTTGTGGAACATTCGAACAATTGTCTTGTGTGAGATTTGAAATCAAAACTCCAAGTGATCGTTTTTCTTCCAGTTATCAATTCGATAAAGCATTTTACACTTGGATTGCACCTAACCCATCTCATACAAAGAAACAGCCCATGCGTAGCAGTGGAACACAATAGGTGGTGGCAAACAAGCATACGGCCCACCTGATGGTAAGTGGTAACCGTAGCCTATGGCCGCCTGCAACACCAGAGGCATCACTTGCGCGTTGCCGACCCTTTAGGAAAGGAAGTGCGAAGGAGAAGGAGCGGGAAGAGGGAAAGAGTGCTTAGGCCTCCGGCACACTCAATCACCGAACTAAACACAACAGTAGGAATACTGCTATTTCACGTCGATATTCTGTGAGAGGGTAGTCCTTCCCCGGTCGAGCCGGCCCATTCATGATGAAATCAGCGAGGCTCTACTACTCATAAATTGTAATGTTGAGGAAACAATATTATTTTCAACTTCAGACAAAAAGGCGAACCATTTCTGTTTTACCGGAGATCTGTCTACAGCAATTATCTCGTATTACTAGCGGTATCCAGTAGCGACCAGCCCTTACTCTCAGTGGATTTAATAGTAAAAAATTCAAGCGGTCAACAGACAAAGAAAGTTGGTGAACAATTTTCTACTTCAGGAAGAAGTGGGAGATTATAGAGATGTTGTAAAGTTTGGAGGCGGTATCTTGAGTTTTGTTCGGGTAGAGAGTTAGCTGGTTTCGTAGCATAAGATTACGTGCATGTTTACTTGTCATTAGGCAGTGATGCGCAATGTTGAATTCGAATGATATTTGAATACAGTTGTGTACAACGTGATATATAATCTGCATGATGAATGATGTACTTACATAAAAATTCTGTTCACAAAAAATCGAAATGACAAAAACAATTCGAATGAATTTCATTCGAATTTCGTTCATTCGATCATCAATCTACATAACGAGAACTAAGTTGTGGGTAAAAAAATAGTAAGTAATATTAATAATTTATCTAAAATTTAAATAAATTTTATCTAAAATTTTAAAATTGTTGGACTTGTAACTTGTAGACTGTCGTACCAAAATATATACCACATCTAATTCTATTTAGTTAATAGCTCTGGGTCACTACAGTTACGCCGGCCATTGACAGTAAAAAGTACAGCGAGTTTTGAACAAGCACCGCACAGCCGCCACAAAGCGTTCAATTATATACCAAAAACGAAAAGAAGTATAATCTGCCTGTGGCAGCCTTTGACGAAGACTCCGGTTTGAGTTTATAGTTTAGAGCTTAAAAGTTTGGGTTGGGTGATGCCGAAATTGTTAGGAGTTGACTGTTGTATGTTTATCACGAATGATAAAGCAAGAAGCTAGTAATTTATTGTCTATTTGTCGGCCTTGATGGCGTAGTGGTTAGTATAACCGACTGCCACGCCTGAGGTCGCGGGTTCGATTCCCGCACAAGTCAAACATTTGTGTGCATGAACATGGATATTTGTCTTGGTCTGGGTGTTTCTATGTATAATATGTACGTATTTACAAAAAAAAACATGTATGTATGTATGTTTATCCATTGTCTAGTACCCATATTACAAGCTCTGCTTAGTTTGGGCTAGATGGTGTTGTGTGTATGTGGTAGAATATTATTATTATTATTATATTATAAGATTTAATTTAGTTGTTTAAAAAGTGGTAACCTATTCCAATATTGTAAAGAGAGTCAAAAGTCGTATGCGAAAAAGTACTCTTACGCCTATAGCCTGATAGGATAGGCAGATATGTATCGTACTCAAATTTGGCCAGTTATATCTTTAGGTTCCTAGTAATAGAAAGTAAGAAATGAACTGGGCAACAACTCCAGACTTTATGCTACTGGTGAGAACTTTTAGACAAAAAAGCTCAATAATACTTTGCACTACCTGTACCTTGAAACCGAGATCCCACGTACACTAGCAATAAATTTTCCAAGCATTAACATTTTATTTGAGGCCCATTCTCATAACCTTTGATTCATAAATTCTTATTTGGGAAACCAATTTCACCAAAACAGCATAAACCTCATTCGTAAACCACACATATTGACAATATATTGATAGATAAACGTCTATCTCTCCCAATTATTTTTACCTCACGGTTGCTACGGCTCAATCAGAGTACCGGACAAAGGCCTGTCCATAATGATTGCTATTATCCAGTCCACTTGTGATGCTATTAGCGTTACACAATACATCTGTAGCGTTGGACACTTGAAGGTACTCATGTTACCCCAGGTTTACCCCAAAAGATGATACATGTGTATATTACGATTGTTAGGGTATAATTGTGATCATTATGTTAGGTTTTATTATAGATAGTTTGGTTATGTTGGAAATGTGCGATGTTTTGACAAGTTAGATGTGATTAAAGTATAATTTTAGAAGTTATGTGCGTATTAAATTGTTAATTATCGCTCGCTTTAATAGTGAAGAAAAATATCGTGTGAAAATTTGCAAGTCTAAGAATCCTATAAACAGTTATACTGAGAGGTGTTCTGGGCCTAGCAGTAGACAGTTTATAAGCAGAGCAGCACGGAGTTTCGCCATTTGGTGTGTAGAAAAAAACATAACTGGCTAAATAAAAATATAATACCTCTACAAATATTAGCACAATCACAAATCATGAATTATTAGCCCCGTGGTATAAACATTCCTGAAGAAATTAAATGTATGTGTCAGAAGTAAGTTATTGTCGACCGTATCTTATCTTATTATATGTGGGGGCCAGTCAGTGCAGACCGGCGACACGAATTTCGAGCACTAGGTGACCGCTAGTACATTATAATTACATCTAAAAGGCCATTGACCATACAGTGAACGATCATTACAACACCATAACTTAAAAAGGGTGTCGGCAAACATCCGACTAAGATGGATGCCGGACCGGAACCGGAAATGGTGTTGAATCGTTTCTCTATCTACCCTCATAGGATTCATTTTTCACTTTGTGAATAGTGTCGGGTATTAAGATGGGCGTTGTGTCTAATGTGGGATTAAGTGTTGTTGTATGTGTTATCAATCTATGTCAAGAGAAGATAGGTGTGTTTCTTTTAGCTATTAAGATGGCAAACAAACATACGGTTCGCCTGATGGTGAAAGTTTTCGTAATGTCAAATGGGATTAAATATAATGACCACCAAAAATAGTAACTGCGCAGCAAAATATGCTTACTAAAATATATCATAACGAGCACCTATACGTCTCAAATCACTGCATTTCGTCTCGGAAAGGTTAGGTTATGTTAGGTTCCTTCTTAAACCTACCCAAAAATAGGTTCGTTTCGCGGGGCTCCGTCGACTTATTTTGATCTCTATTAATATTTTGCTGTGCAATTTGGTGATCATTTACTATTTTTGACTGTTATATTTTACTATATCTAGTGATAAGTTAAACATAAGCCATGTCAAATCATCAGAGGTTACCGTAACCTTCAGTACCGGAGTACTGAAGGTTACGGTAACCTCCGATGATTTGTTGTGACATCCCTAGTAATATGATATCCGTATTATAGTACCAGGAATATCACAGGAAATCATTTATTGGCCTCAACATTGCAAGTTTTCAAATCATTCAATCATTAGACATAATTAAAATCTATCGTGTCTGGTCGCGGGTATGCCGCTGCGACCCAATAGGTTAAGAAGAAGATAATAGCATGGTTTTATAAAGAGGGACACTACAGAGAGTATCTAAGAAAAGATGTCTCCTTCTCGTTGGTATGCTATGCCGAATGTTGTAGTATAAATCTCCATTCAAAAAATGGTAATTCAATAGTTTCGCAAGTCTGAGTATTCATTGTGCCTGTTGTTTTAATGTTTATAAAGTTCCCTAAGGAGTATGTGTAGCATACTTGCAGAGCAGACATCAGAAATAGCAGGAATACTTATTAAAATTCTTGACAATAAAGCCATTCTGAAGGAGACTGACATACCCATGGGCAAAAAGTCTCTAAAAAAATAGAAAAAGAAATAATTATTATAATTATAAAAATCTATTTTTGAAATTTTTGTCTGTCTGTCTGTTTGTTCCGGGTAATCTCCGAAACGGCTGAACCGATTTTGACGGGACTTTCACTGGCAGATAGCTGATGTTGTAAAGAGTAACTTAGGCTACTTTAATAATTTAGAAAAAAAGTTGTGTTTCGCGGAGACAAACACTTTTTAGTTAAAATCTACGCGGACGAAGTCGCAGGTAACAGCTAGTTTCCAATAAAACATAAACACTTTGAAGCATAATATAATAATAATAATAATATTCTACCACATACACACAACACCATCTAGCCCAAACTAAGCAGAACTTGTACTATGGGTACTAGACAATGGATAAACATACATATATACTTTTTTTTTTGTAATTACATACATATTATACATAGAAACACCCAGACCAAGACAAACATCCATGTTCATGCACACAAATGTTTGACTTGTGCGGGAATCGAACCCGCGACCTCAGGCGTGGCAGTCGGTTACACTAACCAATACGCCACCGAGGCCGGCATATCTATATATCAAGCTATATATCAACCCAAACACGTAACGACAGAAGGGCGTGTGCCAATGATTTATCCTCTCTTGTTCATGCTAATCGTGTGCTAAGTACCTTCTGATTTATAGCCGCGGATTTAAGTATAATTATTTAGATCACCCCCTTACGTCACCGAGCGGGGGTAGGCAGAACATTCGTCAGACTTTGAGAATGCTAATTACAATTTTGTTATCTTTGATGTGTCTGAGTAAGATTAATTAGATTATGTAGTGCAATTTTGGTTTGGATTAAACTGGGCAATTTTATTTTTAAAATCTATAATAACTTTTAAACTTTCACGTTGCATGGTATATATATAATTGCATAATTTTTGCCTTTTTTAGGCTTGACGGTACATGGACAAACAAAAATATGCCAAAAGTGGAGGTGAATCAAGATTCTTCTGCCTCACAAACGGAGACATGACATCGCAGCACCAGTCAGCTTGTGACCACGGTCGGTGTCACCTGGTCGAAACGTCAAGCCTAAAAAAAAGGTAAATATTAAGCATGATCGCGTTAATACCCGTTACATATTATATTTTAAATATAGTACATTATTTTTTTATTCAATTACTGCGCGTAGTTTTCCAATATTATGATTTGCACTTTATTTGTTTTAGAGATTCACAATAGGTCCGTTGGACTCAAATCATGCTACTTTAAATATGTATGAATAGATGTTCCCGCGGTTTCACCCGCGTTTATTGTTACTGCGCCACCCCTGTGGGTCGTAGCTTGGTGTTATATAGCCTATAGCCTATCCCTCGATAAATAGGCTATCCAACACTAAAATAATTTTTCAAATCGAACCAGTAGTTCCTGAGATTAGCGCGTTCAAACAAACAAACAAACTCTTCTGCTTTATAATATTAGTATAGATATAAAACACTTTTATGAGTACCAGTTATTATCTCTGCAATTAAATTATAGACACAAAGAAATCCTAGGCCCGTACCCTCATTTGAGAATACATACATATATAGCTTCACGCCTGTTTCCCAGAGGGGTAGGCAGAGACTACGGATTTCCATTTGCTACGATCCTGACACACTTCTCTGGCTTCATACACTTTCATCACAATCCTCATACACACTCGTCGGTTCAAGGTGCTCTTAACCTGGCCTTTGTCCAGAACGCCTCCGATCGGATCGAGAAACGTTAGCCTAGGTTTTCCTCTTGCGACTGATTCATTCACACTAGCCTTATAAACTTCCTTAGTCAGTCTTTCCTCGTCCACTCTTTCTACATGTCCAAACCAGCTTAACATACCCTTTTCTATTCTTGTCACTATATCCACTTTCATGTCGCATCTCTCTCTAATCACACTATTCCTTATTCTATCTTTCAGTCCCACCACATATGCTTCTTAGCGCTAAATGGCGTTTATGGTTTAAGATATTTATTTTCTCAAAAAGAATACAATATTCATTTATCTGAGAAACACAAGTTAAATATAAGTTATAATAAGAAATACAAGTGCCAGAGCGGCTAATCAGTACA